>OZ023212.1:30267240-30344740 GCA_963995525.1 Escarpia spicata
TATGACGTGACGTTGTTTTTGGTCATTGCTTGCGTGCATGTGTGTTTGTGTTTGTGTTTTTATGCTTACATGTGCGTGCGGGAATATGTGACATAGCGCACCTGTGTATAGTTTGTGTATATCTTGTTTGCGTCTTGTGCATGTGTGTACGCATGTTTTCGACCTCCCGTCCATATGTGTGTATCTTTTCAGGAAGGTATTTATTAATGTATGACAAGCCTCCATTATTAATCATTCCTACCTTTCACATAGTTGATTTGCTTAACTTTCCGAACATATAAACGAAGAATGAATATGAGTTCCTACATCAGCTCTTCAGCCTAAAAAACATGCATTTTTTTGTATTTATTCTCTCCATGTTTGATATGTTTAACATATCGATATTTCCATATGTTATTCAAGGTGTCGGGGAGAGTGGAATTTTCAAAGACAAGACAGACTTTCCGACTCTCACCCGAGTTTCCTATTGCCAGTGTCAGCTGCAGAAGGTGTTCAGATCCATTTTCCGAGAATTCGAATGGACTAACATTACGCTGATCATGAATCGGGACGACCTGTATGGTCTGGTAATGGGGTCCACCCTAGACATGGGGCTGCAGGTGTGGGGGTACTATCCACACGTGATCAAATACTACAATCGTAGAAACCCAAGCCTAAAAGCAATCCTGAAGGAAGCGAGCAGCAAATCACGAGGTAGGTGACTCACCACATGAAATACATAGAAGACAAAAATCGCATGTATTAAATGTATGATTTTAAGATATATTATATAGCTCTACTTGCCCAAAGTGCCTAAGCCTTTTTCCACACTGGCTTCTATATTTATACTAAAATAGGTCAGATCAAAACCACTTTTTGATTTAGAACAGGGCCGACGGACAATTACACGGGGCCACACAACATACTTGTTTCGTGGACCTCCAAAACACATTTTTTTGGTAATTTCTTTTGAAGTTGAAACGTTCGCCTACGTAACGTGAGTGCTACAGTGTTGTGCCAATTGATTTTCTATATGGGTATCAGTCGCATTTGACTATGAAGTCCCTACTGTGGAAGATAGGAAGGAGTGAAGATTTAGTATGAGACGACTCCAGTCCAAACATTGCCCAGGAGTCTACAATGTCCTAAATCCGAGACTGATCAAAACAACCGAAAGTATAATAATAATAATAATAAGACGTTTTATTTTCCAACATAATGCGATATAATATATATACATATATATATATATATATATGTATATATATTATATAGCATTATGTTGGAAAATAAAACGTCTTATTATTATATATATATAGATATATATATATACAATATTTGTGGCACGTAAATACGTATTATGTCAGAAAAAGGGGTACATTCCTATAGTTGTATACCCCTGAACAAGTTTCTTAAGGTATTACATAGTATACAATTTAGCATGTGACAGTACAGCATAATCTTCACATTTATTTTTGGTTTGAAATAGTGCACGTATACCCGGTAAATGAAGACAAGTACTGGCATTATTAATGTATAAATTAATATTAAACATTCAAATACAGTACATTAAAATACAATCATACATTCATCAGGACATTTCCCTAGCCATTTGTCTAAGAAAAAAATGCATATTTAAGTTTAGTGCGCAATTTTTGCTAAGTTTTTATTATAAATATCTTTTGAACGTATCGGTTTTTAATTTGTTAACGAATGCATAAAAGGTTGGCATCATTGTAGTGTGGGCTGATAGTGAATTCCAGCACTTTACACCATAAATTGATAAGCATCGTGATTTAACATTTGTTCGGATACTTTGAAGTACATATTGAAGGTGTAAAGGACAGTGTACTGATTCCAGACATTGACCACGTCGTGGCCTCCTATCTCGGCCAAGGTGATAACACATCAAGCACGTGCGGCTTTACGTAAATTAAGTCCTTACTACAAAATAATATTCTCTGTCAAGTCACTACCGCTGCCGTTAACCCGTGTCCGCGTCGTTATTAGCTTATGGAAATAACCGTATGGATATCGTTAGAGGTCTGAGGTCAGGCGCGGAATTATCTAAGATGTTTGTTTGCCTAGGCAGAGGCTGGTGTTAACTTCTACTATAGCCTTATTAACCATAACACTTAGACTAATCCGTGTAATGTCATTATCATTGTGTGTAAATGGCACGTGAAAGGAGACGGGTTCCAATAAGTTAAATCAACGTCATGTTTTACTAGATACCAGAGTGGCGTCCAAACCAGAAACGTCACATAACAAAGGAACTATTGGATTACTGATAATCAAATAATTGTTCAAATATATATAACCAACTGTGTCACAGCTTTGTTATATATATATATATATATATATATATATATTAATATATATCTATATCACATTAAAATCCTTTGAAACTATAAACTATAGCTACTTTCAGCAAAACCTAGATATGTTTCGTTGTAGTGATTGCATGTACTAGATCCGTCTCGTTGCAGTGATTGCATGTACTAGATCCGTCTCGTTGCAGTGATCGTGCTGAGCGTGTCCGGTGACAGTGTGCGTCGCTTCATGCTGGCAGCCCAAGAACTCGGCTATATTAACGGCGAATACGTTTTCATGGACGTTGAGTTATTCCCATTCCAAGGTGAGAAACATTATCGTAATACGCCGAAAGTACTGCAAGCGGTTTGCAAAATGTATTGTAGCAGCTACGAATAAAACAATTGTAATTGTTGGTCGTGTAGCGGAGGCTTTGTTAATTTTTATTGTTCATCTTTCACGTAACCATAATGTCATCCAGTTAGGTGTTTTCACTATTAAGGAAATTTAAAACAGTTTAAAAAAATCCAATATGCCCGCCACAGGTTAGTTTAAAACATCGCCTTCTCATTACTTCGCAGCAAGTTTAGACAGAAACATGATTTGATGGTTTCGAATGTATTTTACTTGGTTTCGTGCAAGAGCAATTCGATGCTACAATGTAAGAAAACAAGAAGACGACCATATGTATGCCCACAAAGACGATGCAAATAACAATTTTTATCCCTCATGTATGGCAACCAAGTATCGTAAGAACATAACTAAGTTGACTTCGTTTTGTTTTAAAAGTGTATATCACATAATATCATAGTTTATTGGAAAACGACAAATCAAAGGAACAATATGCAGTCGTACTATCATGTGTATGTGAACCATACAAAACAAGCATATCACGTGCGTTCGGTAGTGCGTGAATGTGTCTTTATTTGTTACTGTGCGTGCTAGTAGAGATTGGTATATACATCTTGTTTATGTGTGTTATTATGTTTTGACAGGCATATCACTCGCGATCGTTCGTGCATGCGTGCATGTTTATTTGTTTGTGTGCGTCCTTGTAGCGATTGGCAAACATGTTATTTACATGTGTTATTGTGTTTTGACCGCAAGGAGCGTGATTACAAGCCAGCGACCTCCTCTAGTAGCCCGTACATACGGTCCTTATTTGCCGCATCGCTTACTCAATATTCTAATTAGACACTGATTAATCGTATTGAGTATCAAGTGAAACGACAGACGTTTTGTGCAGGTTCGAATTAGGTTAATTACCAAGCCAGATAATATCATTAAGTTTGATTAATCAATACACAGTGAAGACGATGGCGTTACGTATAACATCAACAACATACTACGTGTTTTGTCGTGACCAGGTCACGGTGCCTGGGTTTCCGGTGTACATTATTTCTTTATTGATTTTTTTTGACATTTTCAGCATTATTCATCATTTATGCTTAGTCTCAAATTTAGATAATCAATACATTGTTTATTTACATTTCGTTACATCGAATTTTAATAATTTTTTATAATTTACAAAGATTTAATTCCTGTTGGACTAAATTGAAATCCAAACCCATCAATAGCCGGTCCTATTGTAGTCTTGGTTGCAAAAGAATGTTTCTTCCAACGCGTGGTATTTAGAGTCTTGTTTGTGTATCATTAGGTGCTCTTGTATCCACATAATTTGGACGTCGTACATCACACCATGGTATTGTAGCTCGTGTAGTGCCGCCGTTGCACTTATTGTTTATGTGTTGAATGCGCTAATAATTCTTGCTCTTTTTGGCCGGAGAATTTTGGTCGACGCTTTTGGGGTTGTCATCATTGGGTTGTCAAAAATGCCACACTTACACAAATTATATGTTACCTACTCGAAACTAATGACTGTTGTAACGAGTCACGATAACGATGCAGGCGACTTCTGGGGAGACCACGGCTGGTACCGCGGCGACACCGACGACGCCAAGGCCAGGGTTGCCTATGAGGCCCTGCTGCGGATTGGGCTCTACGAATCCAAGTCGCCACTGTTCGATGAATTCTCCAAGGAGATGAAACGGCTTGCTAAGATCGAATATGGTTTCGACTATGGCGAGGAAAAGGTTAACGTTTTTTTATTTTCATGCACACTTACCCACACATATGTCAACACATATGTTCACACATATGCTATAACTCATAAATGTCAATGTTTATCGACTTCTATAGCACCATATTTCTACAATTATATTCTATGGTGCTCTACAGTACAACAAATGGCATAGTAGTAAGTGAAAATAGTAGACACATCTGACATATAACAAACAATTATATAAAAAGATAAAACTGTTTAAGTAAGTAAAATTAATAAATTAAGTAGATACATCCGACATAGCTTAACTATTTATACACAATATTAAAACATACGCATCTATGCAAAAGGCACACGCACGCACACAAGTACCATACGCACACACACACACACACACACACACACACACACACACACACACACACACACACACTGACATCCAACAGGGGCAACATTCTTTTCCAGGTGAACTTCTTCATTGGCGCCTTCCGCGACGCTGTTTACCTTTACGGTTTAGCCTTGAACGAGACCCTGGAGGCTGGCCTTGACCCGACCGACGGACTCAACGTGACGCACGTGATGTGGGACAGAAACTTCGCCGGTACGTCATCTAGGCCGGACGCTTTTATTGCGTTGTTATTGTACATTGCAATAAAAGCGTTGTTATTACATATACATGGTCCAAACATATTGTTTTTGTTGCCATGATCATTTTCTTTGTTACCACTGTTATTTAGATCATTGAGAAAGGCACATACTACATTATAATGTCTGACATAATAATCAGTATGTATTATTATTATTTATGATACTGTCATATTACTGGTAGTATGGTTGTAATCCCATGCTATTGCTGCTTTCGTATTTGTATTTAACGTACACAGTTTGTTCAACGTTATAAACTATGGCCAAACACGAAAGGAATTATAAAGTGGTCTGCGGCTGTGTTTGGTATTATTGTTAATTTCATTGCTCCTAAAAAAGTACAAAAATAACCGACATAGCGCGGACACATTTTCCTTTTTTCTGCGAACCACTCTAAATTTCTTTTGAAAGTGTTGTTGAAAGACAAAAGTTGTGTTATATTTGCCATTGCCTTCGATTATTGGAGATAATCGAAGTCCAGTTTACAAGCAGTTCTACGTAACATTCGTAAAACGTCGCCACGGTGAGACACATGTTGCACGACATATGGACATAATACTAGTTTCTTAGTTCCTAGCTGTTTCCAGCACTCGGCAACGTTCTATTAACTGACTAGTCTGTATATAGTGTGGTTACAATGTTATGATCTTATGAGGTTTCATTCAACTAGCCAGCCTTTTTCAGAACATTATCGCCAAGCCGACACCTGCTCGGTTCGGATTTCTCCAAGATCTGTCCGTCCTGCATGTTTATCCACCATGTCACGGGTCGTTAGAGACGAGTGGGCAAGAACGTGCTGATTTTTAGCTCGTCTGGCGTTAATACAAATATTACATTATATATAGCAATTAATGGTTACACAATGTGGTGATGTTCACACGTGCGACTGTATCGTAAATACATACATATTAATGTACACCATAGAACGATACATTTTTCAGCGGCTGTTAATTTATTCTGCTTTACTAGCGTTGCCGTGTTTCCTAAAACATATTTATGTACACAACATAATGGATGTCTACAAGTAACGGCTGTAGAAAAATATATGTTATTGCGGTGGTGAATACCACAGTATTTCAAACCGACAATCACGTGTTCTGCAAAACCTTCGGAGTTTGCACTTCAACTGGTGTTTCGCAGGTGTCATTGAGGACGTTGTCATCGACAACAACGGGGACAGATACACAAGTTTTACAATATATGACATGAACGTGGAGAACGGACAATTTGAGGTACATTCCCACCATTTTAATTTTAATGTTTTTGGTAAAGCGCTGCGAGGTTCACAAGCAGCACAGAGTTATATACAGGCAGCGTGAATTAAAACTCCCTTATTCCCCTCAGTACGCTCTCGTCGAGAGGTCATGTGAGTGATACCTTCTGACCTCCGCAATTGTTTCTTTACGAAAGATAATATGAATGATAGATTGTGATCACTACAGCACGATCCTACGGAAAGATAAGGTGAATGATAAATTCTGACCCCCACAGTACATTGTCAACGGAAGGTAATGGGGAGGATAGTTTATATTCAAGTGTTCCCGAAGTAACAAACTGTAACTTGAATGACAGCGTGTGTTCCGAACAGTACGCTGTCAACGAAAGCTAATATGAGTGATAGCTTGTGTTCCCAGCGGTACATTGTCAAGGAAAAGTAACGTCAATGACAGCTTGTGCTCCCGACAATAAGATGTCAACATGAATGAAACTTGTTCTTTACACTACGCGCTCGACGAAAATGTAATGCTATTGCTGGTTTGAGTTTCCCGCAACATGCTGCCATGCTGCCATGCTGCCATGCTGCCTGTTGTGTTTGATGCAGCCAATTGCCTATTACTGGGGCGACCGTCCGGGCTACACCCCCGTACATGGGAAGTGGATCCACTGGCCTGGCGGCGCCACCAGTGCCCCGCCGGACGAACCCTACTGTGGGTTCATGCATGAAAAGGAACGCTGTATTAAAAAAGGTATCGTACAATTTATCTTCAAATTATTTTATTTTCCGCGATACAGGTTAATAGGCAAACATTGTGATGAAATGTCTAAGGTTGATTTATATTCACTTAGATTGAAAAGCACACTGTTTACTAGCACATTCCATACCAACAATATATATGATATATACAGATATATATATACATATATATATATATATATATATAATGTATATACATGTTTATTTGTTTAAAACATGCTGTGTTAGCACGTTTATTTTTTAATGAGGAAATACTCTTGTAGATATTACACTTCCTAAATTTCCCTTCAACAATTCAATGTAGGTTTCAAGTATGTAATGTTTTTCGAAACTAGCTAGCATCTACTCACGGAGCAGCTGTTATCACCATTACAGTATTTCGATATTACACCCGCTCTCGCTGATCACTTCATTTGTGCTGTCACCAGTTACGCTATTGAATGAAGCCGATAATAACTTCCCAGAAAATCTAACATAGCGCCGGTATTGCCCTCTGGCTAATATTTCAATATTCAATTTGTTCATTGAACAAGTAATTAATTAAATAACCACCTTTATGTTTGTTTTAATACATCGCCAACTAGTAAATAAGTGCCTAGTTGTCCACATACGCGAAATAATATAGAAAGAGGCGAGTGGAACTCGACACCTGGGAATACACTTACAGTGACTCCTTTTAACTATTTCTGAATTGATAATCCGACATCCGACGAACGCGATAAAATGACACGAACGTTTACATATGTCACACAAAATTATTTCATTTTCAGTGGTCTAGTTAGGGCTTGTTGTATTGGCTTCAAAAAGTACTTTAATTTGAGATTCGTTCATAGGTACATTATTAACAACTAGGGCATTAATTTTTCAGAACCGCTGTCTGTCGCTATTATTGCTCTCTTGGTGATTCTCTGCGTCACTATCTGTGGATCGTTGGTGGCTTTCTTCGGCTACAGGCAAGTCACAGCGTTTAGTCGATACGTTGTATATAATTAGTGGTATATCTCTGCAAGGTTGTGTTAGTATGAATATTGTTTATTCACTTATGCCCTAAACATCGTTTCAAATTTGATTGTTACGCACACGAAATGTTCAAATAGTGACCTTCGGCCATAGCACTAACAGCATTAATGTAAATATATTCGAACGATAAATATATTCGAACGATACAAAAAACTTTATAAATTATATGTTTAACCGACGCTGTTTGTAATGCTCTGATCACTTATGATGCTCTTATCACTTGATTAAATATATTGACGTATACTGTCCACCAAGTTGTTTGAATATGCCAAAACATCGCTGGCAATTTGATTGAAACGTTCAAATAGTGACCATCACCCACAGCGAAGGCGCCTAAGTCGTTTGTTATTGTCACAATCAGCGTTTCGAACATCAGCGCAAGAGTATTCTTGAGTGTGTGATCCGTGTCTACTGTCTGCACAATCAGCCGTTACAATTGTTACGAAAGTTCATGACTGCAGTTGATCTAGTTCCAAAAATTCTTTTGGTACAGAATGGCGGCTTTATAGTTGTAGTGATCGCCATTTTATGCTGCGACTGGTGTGTTCGCAGGAGATACAAAAACGAAGCGGAAGTTCGCGATATGTCCTGGATTGTGAAACCAGATGACTTGTGCAAGCGACAAAAGAGCGAACAAACCATATCAATGATGGCATTTAGCAGCGTATGTTATCACTTGAACAAACTGTTGTATGTCCGAACGAACAAACGAACAACAAATTTACGAACGAACGGAAAGACGAACACTAACAAAAGAAAGTTTCGTTCGACTCATTTATTATGAGATGTTGGTTTATGATGTGTTGTGTATATATATATATATATATAAATTCATGTATGCGTGTATAAATATATACATTAAAAAAAATATATATATATATATATATGAATATATATATATATGTGATTATATATATTTGAATATATATATATTATTCATATATTCATATATATATATATATATATATATATATATGAATATGTATATATATATGTATATATTCATATATATATATATATTCATATGTATATATATATATATATATTCATATATATATTTATACACGCATACATGTATACACGCACACATGCGCACATGCGCAGACGCGCACACGCGCACACGCGCACACGCGCACACGCGCACACGCGCACACGCACACACGCACACACGCACACACGCACACACGCACACACGCACACACGCACACACGCACACACGCACACACGCACACACGCACACACGCACACACGCACATTATATGGCAAGTTTTCGTTTTTTGTAACAGAGCAACGTGGCCGACGACGAACAAGTCTTTACAACAGTTGCGCTGTATATGGTATGTTGCAATTATCAATACAAGTGAGATTAATGACCATCTCTAGCGAATCAGCACATATTATTTTTTGAAAGCAAACTGGATCTACCCTCCTTTGTCGTGTTGACGGAATCAGTGCAAATACATGATGTATTTAAGATATTCTATTGGTTTGTTCCTGGAAAAGTCACACCAGCAGATGCAGCTTTATATTTTTAACCATGCCAACATGTCACTAATTCTATTAATAATTGTGTCTTGTGTGTGTGTGTGTGTGTGTGTGTGTGTGTGTGTGTGTGTGTGTGTGTGTGTGTGTGTGTGTGTGTGTGTGTGTGTGTGTGTGTGTGTGTGTGTGTGTGTGTGTGTGTGTGTGTGTGTGTGTGTGCGTGCGTGCGTGTTTTATATACACAGACGCTTGTGATTATGTATGTAACATTAACAAGATCCTGCAGGGAAATACAGTCGCGGTGCGTCCCCTGACGATTCCCGTGCCACCACTCACCAGGAACTTAATGATAGAAGTCAGAGTGGTACGTATTACTGCAACTATGATACTGATACCTTACAAACAAAACAGCGCGCGTATTCAAGCACGGGCGCTTTCGTGAATGACTGCGGGCGTGCGTGCATGCGTGCGTGCGTGCGTAATAATAGTGACCATGAAAACACAACATCTGTTATTTGCCACTTTCAAGATGCCACTCTCCATAAAATGTTCGACAATAGCATTCTCGCCAACTTTTCCAGCAGATCATGTGTGAAATATGTATTAATTTAACTGTTTTATCATATGACGTCCTACAAATAACATTATCTAATGTGTGTTCAGTGGCGGAGGTTATATGGCATCTTGCTTGTAGCGTCCTGTGTGTGACTGTGAGTGAGTGCGTGTGTTCAGTAGCGGAAGCTGTCTCACGTCCAGTGAGTAGAATAAACAAAAGTGTGTTTCTTTATTCAGCGGCGGACATTGCTCCACGACAATATCGTACGGTTCATTGGATCTGTCCTTGAACAGCCCAATCCGTGTGTGCTGCATGAGTACTGCTCAAAAGGTTCTCTACAGGTAAATCACAACTTTCGAATCTCATCGTCCACATTTATGTGGATAATTTTAGTAACATTGATTCAGCTAATGGCTTAACATATAATCAGGGTTGGAATATTTGACACAATGTGTATACTGTTTATGAAATGGACGTTGTTATATATATATATATAATTATATATATATCCCATTGTTATATTTATATATATATATATATATATGTATATATATATATATATATATATATATAACAACGTCCAATGAACTGGCGCCGAAGTATATATATATATACATATATACATATATATATATATATATATATCTATATATACTTCGGCGTCTGTGCAATTCCTTTTTAAGACAAATTTAAGGCAAATTTTAAGTCAAACAAAACTACTATTACTACACACATACCTACACATCCTCCGTGCATATCTAACGCCGCTTAACATATAATTAGGATATTTTCTCGTTTGGTTTTAGGACATATTGGCCAATGACAGCATCCATCTCGATTCCATTTTCAAGATGTCGCTCATCGACGACATTGTTAAGGTATGTTTATTTATTGTTACTGTGCTTCACATTACGTCAATTAAAATCGATATCTTATATACCGTGCAGACGAATTGTGTGATTTTTCTAAACAAAGTATAATTTACGCCAATCTTGAAATCATGTTTTTATTAAAAGTGTTGTATCCAAGATGCATGCATTATTGTTGACGTGGTTACCAAACTCCCAGACGTATATGTCTGGCAGAATGCTTGTATGGTGGCGTATTGAGGTAGTACTTGCCGGCAGTAGCCCCTATCCCTGCATAGTGTTATGAAATGGTGTTGTGGAGAGTATCGCTCTAAGGTGCAGTTGTTAGGTAGTGTCGCAAGCAGTATCGCTCTATTGGGCAGTCATGGTGTTCCAGGGCATGGCCTTTATCCACTCGTCTGCCGTTCATTCCCACGGCCGACTCCGCTCGTCCAACTGTGTCATTGACAGTCGCTTCGTGCTCAAGATCACAGACTTCGGACTGCCGACGCTGTATGGGAGCGATGATAGCATCGAAGATACAAGCATCTACCTCCACAACAAGAGTACGATATTAGCGTCATTTTTTTTTACTGTTGTAATCCGTTGTACGTCCCGTTCCTTTGTATGAGTCACTCATTCAGAGTGAAGTGGTGCCATAGCGGTAGCTTTAGGTCTGCATCACATTCAGAAGCATCTAGAGAGGCCTGGAACCTATTCCAGGATCCTGTTCGTTGACTTCAGCTCAGCATTCAACACCATCATCCCATTCAAGCTGTTCGATAAACTTTCATTGTTGAATGTACATCCTGCCATGTGTCACTGGGTCCTTAACTTTCTTCTTCACAGGCCTCAATTTGTCAGAGTCAACAACTCTATCTCCAGACCGCTTTTCCTGACTACAGGTGCCCCACAAGGTTGTGTGCTATCCCCCTTCCTCTTTACTATCTTCACAAATAACTGTGTCTCCGTGGACCAATCGGTCCTTGTGATAAAGTTTTCCGATGACACCACTGCGGAGGGCTGCATTGAGAATGCGTATGAGACGGCATACAGGGAAGAAGTTCAAAGAATGGTTGGCTGGTGTGCGGATAATAATCTCGAATTGAACATTTCAAAGACTAAAGAAATTATTATTTATTTTCACAAAATGAAGACTCCCATCCGCCCTCTTTCGATAAATGGCGTGGTGGTGAAGCAGGTTGAATCCTTTAGATTCCATGGAACAACAATTTCAAGCGATCTCAGATGGTACATAAACACACTGTGCATTACAAAAAAGGCACAACAACGCCTGTTCTTCCTGAGGCAGCTTAGGAGATTCGGCATTGCTCAGGAAATTATGATACGGTTCTACCGCGCAATCATTCAAAGTATCCTCACTTTCTCGACTGTAGTGTGGTTTGGCCGCGTCAGTCAGGAGGAGAAACAACGGCTAGAAGTTATCGTGAAGGGCGCATCTAGAATCACTGGGCGCGAGTTACCACCCATTGAATCTATTTACCATGCTCGCTGTGCACGAAAATCCAAGAGCATTGTATAGGATACTACTCACCCAGCCAACCATCTCTTTGAACTTCTTCCCTCTGGCAAGTGCTATAGAAGTATTAAGACAAGGATCAATAGACTTAAAAATAGCTTTTATCAGCAGGCTGTGGTTCACTTGAACCGCGAGATGCCATGATACTGTTTTCAGTCGGTTTAGTTTTATATCGCCATGCTAAGTTATTATATTATTATTTTTAGTTATTTTTTTTTTTTTGGTAATTTTGTTAGTTTTTTTATTTTTACTATTTTACTTGACTACATGTATGTACATACTTTTTAACTGTCAGCTTAGTTTTTATATTGTCAGCTAATTTATTTATTCATTTATTTGTTATTTATTTATCTACATGTATACTTTTTATGTAATGTTCGGTATTAATATTATGTTAGTTGAGATTGTCACTGACTGGCTGGCGTCTCTGAGACGTGAGCCAAAATATTCGCTGCAGCCACACGTTATATTATATTGGATAAGTACGGCAGATTTGAACCGGGTGGGTTATTACTCACGAGACCTTTGTCCAGGCAGTGCCAGTCTGACGCGCGCTCTCTTTGGAAGAGTAGACACTACATCAGTTCGCAATCTGTGAGAAGCCGTATCGCAACAGGACCAAGTTCACGTGATTTCACCTTATTTGATTACTATAGGGTATTTGTATCAAGTTCAGACTCATCAGGAGATAATTGACATTCTGGTGGTTCTTTTTCTCTCAGACGCATTGCCATTGTTAAAATTCGTTCAGCAAATTCGCGATATCTTTTCATAGCCACATTTCAGAGAAATGTATTGCAAGTGCGTGGAAGCGGTGTATCTTTATCGGTGTGTGGTGGCTAAGATACTATCTTCAACAGTACCATTTGGTGGCCAGACACAACGCTCTTTAATATTGTGTGGTATTTCAAGTTGTTGTTGTGTTCGGTGCACAGACATGATGAGCGTGCGCTGATAGCAGTAGGCAAGTCATTCCCATTAGGTGGCATGAGTTAGCAATAACGGAATGACTGTGCTACCGAATAAGCGGGACAATAGTAATATGTGGCTTTGACAGGCCCTGTATCAGGGAAATTGGGCAAAACGTGCCATGTTCTCATATATTTTAACATGGCCCGTTTTCCCTGATTTTGCCTTCGTCTGACGAGGTACACGCTAGAGGCGCCTCTTTCGGTGTTGTAAAATTGACCAATGAGTGATGAGTATTTTAGAAATGCGAGTGATGAGTGATGGTCTCGTTCTTTTTCTAGACGTTTCTGTGTGAAAAAATGGAGGTCGAGAGAAAATTGTTTTTGGACAACTGGATTTTGGATGTTGACCTTTGAGGTGTGATAATTGGAGGATAGGTGGCCCACCTTAGTTGTTAGCGCCGCCTATCGGTTTTGTTGGTTACGAGAGCGAGTTCTTTATACATAATATACACATAATCGGTGTTTGTTTTGTGAGGGTGTGCAGTTGCGCCGCCTATGGGTTTTGGTGGGCTAAGATTCGGAGGCTTAGCGAAGGAGGGGCGAGAATTGGTGTTTTTGTCTTGCGGTTGTGTGGTGTTTATTTCTGAGGCTGACGCTTATGGTGGCGCCACCTTTGGGCGTTGGTCGGTTGAGATTCATACGGATTTTGATGAACAGAGCGCACTGTTTTGTTTATGTGTAATTGAACAATCAGTGACGAGTATTTTGAAATGACTGTCATCGGTGACGGTCCCGCGTCGTTTCTGAAAATTTTCGGTGGGAAACCTCGAGGTCGAGCGGGGCCCCTCAGTTGTTGGCGTGAACGGTAGATCCACGTGGCTGTGATGTTGGGAGTCCCTGTAGATGTTTTGATAGCCGTGGGGCTGGAGCGTGCGAAAGGTGTGGGTGTCGTCGCATACCGGTGTCGTCGGTGTTTGAACGTATAGGTCGGTGCTATAGAGTAATATGCTTTGTAATCGTGAATATAATGTTCAAAACACTATTACTACTTACTAATTTAGCTTACTATACCGTTATTAAGAAAATGAAAACGTGCACTCGCGCTGACTAACGTTATGGTGCAGATTTTATTATGAAAAAAACGATAATAATAATGCGAATTTAACGAAACAAGAAATGCCTTATTTTCTTTAACTCGATCTATCTGAAAAATAACAGACGGTGTTTTTTTCGTAGCGTCGTCGGCTTTCACGTTTCACGTGCGCGACAATTCTCTGAAGTAGTAGTATATAAAACCACACGATATGCCTGGTGCGTGTCAGTCGTCGAGATGGACACGTCGCTGAAGCATCCTTTTACGTGTATCATATCCGGTCTAACGGGGTGGGGTAAGACCACTTTCGTGACACGGCTCTTGTGTTTCGCCTCGTCTATGATTGACCTACCACCCGAAAAGGTCTTGAGGTGCTACGGACAGTGGCAGACAGCGTACGCCTCTATGGCGGAGACTATGCCCACCGTGGAGTTCGTAGACGGTTTACCGGACCCGGAAGTTTTCGAGACGGGGACACGAGTACTCGTCGAGCTCGTTGTTCATGAAAAAGCGTCATCATTATAATACGTCCGTCGTGTATCTAGTGCAGAATTTGTTTCCGAAATGGAAGGAAAACCGCACGCACCATCAGCCTGAATGTTCAGTACATGGTGTTGTTCAAGAGCCGTCGAGACGCCGGTCAGGTAGGTCAACTGGCTAATGAAATTTGTCTGGGTCGGGTGAAATACATGCAGGACGTTTTCATAGACGCAACATCGACTCCGTACCGTTACCTGCTGGTCGATCTGAAACAGGAGACGCCGGAATTCGGACGCCTGCATACGCACATCTTTCCCGACAACGTCATTCAGTACGCGTACACGCGGAGAGCATAAAAGTCGAGACGCATCGCGATAGCTATCCGCAGCGAGATGTCCGTGCGCGTGAAGACATCTATTGTGTCTGCAGATGTTGAGTGAGACCAAGAACATCAAGTTGACAAAGCCGTCCTTATTTGCGGTCTATGCGAGTGCGCGTACACTATTCTGAAAGAGAACGTGAAGTTGACTCCTAAGCAGAAAAAGAAACTGAAAAAGTATAGGAGACACCTACGCCATTTCTCGTCGACGAAAGTGACTACCGGAAACAAGAGGAAAATTCTGCAGACATTGCTGGCTCCATTGGCCGGTTCGATCCTACTGCCGTTGCTCGGGGAGGTCGTGATAGCAGTGTTGTAGGTGGAAGTTGGCCTTGGTAGAACCACGTTTGGTGGAGAACCTGTTCGCTCAACAGCAGCAGCAGCTGCCGACGCCGAGGACGACCGTAGTGCGTGTCATGAGTAGCCTAGACGCCCTCATGAAGTGAGTCCTCGATCGTGCTCCTCTGACCGAACGGGAAAACGTGGCGCAGTACAACCAGCTGTTGTGTCGTTACAACGCCATGGACGAGAAATGGAAGCAACAGCCGGTACGCGTGTCTATGGTGAACGACACCGCCGAAGAGACCCTCTTGTCGACGAAAAGGGCGCCGGCGCCGTCGGTGTTGAGTGGGTTAGAGGCCGAAGTCGGTGTTGAGTGGGTTAGTTGTCGAAGTCGTGGAAAGCGCACCTAAAAATATGAAGTGAAGATCCCGCCTCCTAATGAAAAAACTGAAGTCGGATCCGTCGACGTAGTGGAACGACCGTGGAGAGTTTGTGTATACCGGCTCCCCTATCCGAGGAAGCAACATGGTAGACCTCGTGAAAAAGGAAGGCGTGTTCACTGATAGGGTGTTAGCGCGTTATCTGAGACGTCTCAAGATGCCGATGGAGTTCAACGGGAACTCGGACCGACGGGCGAACATGCTGGCGCGATGGATGGAACAGCGAGTCGTCGGCGATAGCCTCGTGCCGCTTCAGCGCATTATCCCGCTGAGCGGTGAGCAGGACGAAATCGTGTCGAGGAGCCATGAAGACGCGCTAAAGAAGCGGGAGTCGACCTACTCGATCGTCTGCTGTAGAGGAAACCACCCCATCCCATCCACTACTGCCGGGACGTCGGACTATAAAACGACAGGTCAAGGCAACGACACTCAGTACGCCGAAACGTCATCATAAAGAACGGGTGCTGCGATCGAGAACAAGTGACACATATTCATCGACTAGTAGAATGGCGTTCATGCACCGACATTCCTGCGAGGGTCTAAAGACCGAACTGGAGCTGTTCGGCGTGCCGACGCCGCAGACGACCTTCGAGAGCGGCCGATGGGTGGACTACCAGTCAACGGCTCGCTAAGCGGGCGGTTCCATCGAGTTTCTCCAACCGTGTCGGGAGACGACTACCTGGACCCGTCGAGCGTTCGACTGTACATGACAACGCACGTAGTGAAGGCGAACGATTACGGACCTCTAGACCGACAGTCCCGTGGCACTGGTCAACAACTGGCTGCACTTGCCGTTCAATCAAGTCGACGTATCGATGAACGGCACGTTGGTGACCTCGACGACGAACAAGTACACGTACCTCGCCTACGTCGAGACGCTGTTGAGCTATGGGACTGAAGCCAAGGAAACGCAGCTCGGCGACGATAACGAACGATTGCACATCGGCACGCGTACATCATGAATAGCCGCGAAATTAAAATGTTGGGGCGCGTTCACGCGGAACTGTTGACGCAGGACCGCTACCTGCTAAACGACGTCGACGTTAAAATCAGCCTGGTGCGAAGCCAGAACGCGTTCGCACTCATAGCGGCTGGTGCCGACCTCGACTTCAAGATACTGCTGACGGACGAATACAAAAAACACCTTCTGTTGTTTTCCGATAGATCGAGTTTAGAAAAATAAGGCATTTCTTGTTTCGTTAAATTCGCTTCTAATTATCGTTTTTCTTCACAATAAAATCTGCACCATAGAGTTAGTCAGCTCGATGTTATATTTTTTGTTTCTTATGGACGGTATAGTAAGCTAAATTAGTAAGTAGGAATATAGTTTTATTCTCGACTAAAAAGCATACAAGATACAAGAACTCGGTCTTTATAATTTTTTATAATACATATACAAATAATCGCTATATTTTTCACTTAAAAAATAACACATTTCTTGTTTCGCTTATTATTACCGGTCATTACAACGAAAAATCTAAAAATCGAAAAACTATAAACGAACGTCGCCCGGCGCGCAATTCTCCCAAACGTCTCCCCATCCAAGACCACTCGCTTGCTCACGTCATCGTCACGCGCGTCAGCTGACGACGGTACGAATAAAACACCGGTGTCGGTTTTAATTTTGCGGGAGGGATTTCCATACAGAAAAGTCCAGAATTTATCCTTAGAAATCTTTCACATTAAAACCACACAATATATTCATTTAAAATTACACAGATCTTTGGTCGTTCTTGGTAGAATAGCGCTATTTTTGTATGTATTATGTGTGTGTTATTTATATATGTATAAAGAATAGCACCGTTGTTATAACTCACTCCCTAGCCACAGAAAGACCAACACGGCAACGACCTTCCCACGGCTATCACAAACACTTACAATTTATGCTATAACAACGTCTTATTCCTTTACCAACTCCCGCCTACACCACGTCGGATAGATAAGAACTCGTCGAATTCCTAAAACCTCTCATTCATCGCGTCTTATCATAACACATCATTCTACCCTCGGCTCCAAATTATGTGTATATTAGGTATAATAAAGAACTCGCTCTCGTAACCAACAAAACCGACAAGCGGTGCCAACAACTTAGGGGGCCCACCCAACTTTTAGTTCTCAAACCTCAAAGGTCAACATCCAAAAATCAGTTCCCTCTCGACCTCCATTTTTTTCACACAGAAACTTCTAGAAAAAGGACCCGACCATCACCCATCGCACACATTTCTAAAATACTCGTCGGTCATTAGTCAATTTTACAACATCTATAATGGCGCCTCTAGCGTGTAGCTCGTAAGTCGATGGCAAAATCAAGAAAAACGGGCCGTGTTAAAAGATAGGAGAAGATGGCAAGTTTTATCCAATTTCCCTGATAAGGGACCTATCAATCCCACATATTACTACTATCTGGTACCAGATGTTTCGGTAATGGACTGCTTCATACATCACCAAGTACTCTCAACTAACTCCATATTATAAGATTCACCATTATCTAAAATAAAAAATATTGTGGCTGCGACTAATTTGGCAGGAATTTGTAATAAAATTTGAAGTACATAAGATGGTCTGACGTGTATGTCTACCTCGCAGTACGTTTATCCCCGTGTTGAAAACAGTTAGACCGCATCAGTATGGTCATATATATGCTGTCGAGAACTGTTACAGATAATAGTATTTCAAATATATTGGTGTGGTCAATTGTTTGCAGAACTACTGTGGCAAGCCCCAGAGCATCTCCGCCACCCAATGCCTCAGAATGGCACGCAAGCTGGAGACGTCTACAGTTTCGGAATCGTCCTTGGTGAGATCATGACACGTGAAGGACCGTACGACACGGAACTTGGATTTTTGGAACTGGAGCGTAAGTCTCGTTTTATTATCATGATCTAACCCAAGCAAACGTCAAAACTGCAGTTAGGCGGTATATATTCAAGGGGATGTATTATAGCACTCATTATAAAGAAATATAGGAAAATAGTACACATATTAAATACCACAAATACTACAATACGTGTGTATATTTACATATGGCTATTTTGTTGTAAAATGCCTATATATAGTGTTTTATTGTTGGTGTCTCTGAAAGAGAGAGAGAGGGTGGGTGAAGAATCAAAACAAAACACAGTGTTAATTTTAATGCGAGTAGAAAAGAGTAGAACAAAAAAGCACAGCTGATATAACATAAATTCCATTTAACTGTAGCCACCACTGCACAAGACTAACTGTTGACGTTTTTGTTCTTTTGACCAGACATTATCGACGAAATCAAGGCATGTGGCAATCCGCCATTCAGACCGAAGCTCCCGGAGACCTGCTGTAGTCCAGGCTTACGACGTCTGGTAAACAGATGTCTTGAAGAGAACCGTGTTCTACGGCCTGACTTCGTTACGATCCGCAAGGACTGCAATAAACTGGGCATGTGAGTATAGTGGAGACTATACTCACATTCGCATTTGAGGATGAAAATAATAATTTTTGGAACGCTCTTGCATTGAAAAAAACCGGTATGTGCATGTGCGTGCGTGCGTGCGTGCGTGCGTGCGTGCGTGCACGCATGTGTGTATATGCGTGCGTGTGTGTGTGCGTGCGTGCGTGCGTGCGTACGTGGGTGGGTGGGTGGGTGAGTGAGTGAGTGAGTGAGTGAGTGAGTGAGTGAGTGAGTGAGTGAGTGAGTGAGTGAGTGAGAGAGTGAGTGAGTGAGTGAGTGAGTGAGTGAGTGAGTTAGTGAGTGAGTGAGTGAGTGAGTGAGTGAGTGAGTGAGTGAGTGAGTGAGTGAGTGAGTGAGTGAGTGAGTGAGTGAGTGAGTGAGTGAGTGAGTGAGTGAGTGAGTGAGTGAGTGAGTGAGTGAGTGAGTGAGTGAGTGAGTGAGTGAGTGAGTGAGTGAGTGAGTGAGTGAGTGAGTGAGTGAGTGAGTGAGTGAGTGAGTGAGTGAGTGAGTGAGTGAGTGAGTGAGTGAGTGAGTGAGTGAGTGAGTGAGTGAGTGAGTGAGTGAGTGAGTGAGTGAGTGAGTGAGTGAGTGAGTGAGTGAGTGAGTGAGTGAGTGAGTGAGTGAGTGAGTGAGTGAGTGAGTGAGTGAGTGAGTGAGTGAGTGAGTGAGTGAGTGAGTGAGTGAGTGAGTGAGTGAGTGAGTGAGTGAGTGAGTGAGTGAGTGAGTGAGTGAGTGAGTGAGTGAGTGAGTGAGTGAGTGAGTGAGTGAGTGAGTGAGTGAGTGAGTGAGTGAGTGAGTGAGTGAGTGAGTGAGAGTACGTTGGTGCGTGCGTTCGTATGCATGCACGTACGAGAGTGCACATCTAAGTGGGTGCGTACATTTTTTCTGTGATCCTAATACACGTTTAGATACACTTACGACGACAAGTTTTATTATTTCGTATTTTGGAAGAAGGCATGAACATTACGATTATGAAACTAATATTGACATTCTGCATTTGTTGGGTGATGCCAGTGGACGCCACACGAACATTCTTGATAACCTGCTTAATCGTATGGAGCAGTACGCCAACAACCTGGAGTCTCTCATAGCTGAGCGTACGCAGCTTCTTCTGCAAGAACAGAAGAAGACGGAACAACTGCTGCACCAGATCCTGCCGAGGTACGTCACGTGTTCTTCTGTATTCACTGGTCAGATCATACTTCGTTGTAAATTCGGCTCCTTGAAGTAGGCACAGTGCAAAGACTAGAGTGTGTTTTATGCTGTGTGTGATGCTGCTGCTGTGAGGAGAACATATTGGAGGATATGGGTGCTCGAGGCTGCTGAAGAACTGAAGGTTGCTGCGAGATGTGGTGCTGGAGGATATACCCTTTTGTTTGTTCTGTTCGTTGTAGTTCGATTGCTGATCAACTCAAATGTGGCAAGGCTGTGCAGCCAGAATCATATGAATGCGTCACGATATTCTTCAGTGACATCGTTGGTTTTACGACGCTGTCGTCTCAGAGCACTCCGTTAGAGGTCGTGGAGATGCTCAATGACCTCTACACGTGCTTTGACTCCATCATTGAAGGATTCGATGTATATAAGGTTCGCATTCTTCGTTTGAATGTTGATGCTTCTCAAGGACGTTTAAAACAAGCATTATTCACACACACACACACACACACACACACACACACACACACACACACACACACACACACACACACACACACACACACACACACACACACACACACACACTTGAACACACACACATTTGCACACACACACACACACACACACACACACACACACACACACACACACACACACACACACACACACACACACACACACACACACACACACACAAACAATCACACACAAACAAACAAACAAACAAACACATTATGGTGATATGATACCGGCGTATATATATATATATATGTATATATATATATATATATCATTGCCATTATATAATTAATTATTACTATTGCTACAACTACTATTCATGTACAAACAAATAAACACATTATGGTGATATGATACCGGCGTATATCTATATATATATATGTATATATATATATATATATATCATTCATACGTGAATTAAAATGTCCGTCAATGGCGCTCATTACAGGTGGAGACGATCGGCGACGCCTACATGGTCGTCTCCGGACTTCCGGTCAGGAACGGGTCTCATCATGCGCGAGAAATAGCCAGAATGGCTCTGAAGTTACTCGACTCCCTCAGTCGGTTCAAAGTTCGTCACAGCCCTGATACGAAACTACAGCTTCGTTGCGGCATACACAGCGGTACGAAATATGATTTTCATTAACAGCCATTTCTTATTTTTTGTAAACCATTTTGTTAATATGGTTTAATTATATGTGTCATATAGGAAGAGTAACAAGAACATATTTGCACGAGTAGGCAAGATGGCCGCCATTATAGTTACATAATTATTATGATCAGAACCCTCACCAAAAACGCTCTAACCGGCGTATAAAGTGACATTATTAATTTTCGATGGTTTTACTCATCGTGAGAATTCGTGTATTTTTAATATATATATATTGTTTTGTAATAAGTTACACTGCTTATTATCACTCCGTATGGAACTGGCATCATCAACAATGTTGTACGGGAATGTTCTAAGCTACGACGAATGAACAATACAAAAAGAATGTACCACTACGTGAGCATGTCTTATAAATATACACAATATGTAGGTTGGTTTATTTCGCCGCAGGGTCATGTGTGGCCGGAGTGGTGGGACTCAAGATGCCACGATACTGTCTTTTTGGGGACACGGTGAACACTGCATCGAGAATGGAATCGTGCGGAGAAGGTAAACTATAACCCTATGCGTTAATTCACGTTACATTGAGTACAAATCACTGCTCAATGTAGCGCTGCATGTCTAGCGTCCAAGTTATCAAAGTACTGTTAGACCATTGGGTGTGTGACCAGTGTAACATTTAGACAATTATACGATGTAAATAATTATATCCAACCGTTAGGTATGTTACTACAAGCGTGCGTCCTTCGTAACATTTAGGAAAATTGTCAAATTTCTACAATACATTTTATGTATATTTGTGAATACTACACAGTGAACAAACGATACTGAACAGTTGCTGAAGGGAAGAAACTATGAGCGGTTTAGCTTGAAGTGTGACTATTCGAATTTGTGCACGAATCTGCCCATAATATATGGAAACAATATACACCTTAGTGGGTCCTCTTTATACATTGTGGTACGCTCTAAATTTTGTTGTTTTTAGTAGGAAGAGGAAAATCTTCTGGTATTTTTTCATAAAATGTTGGAAGGTCTATCTAATGTGCACAGAACCGTCGTATAGTTACATCAATCAGATAATTAGATGTTACATTTTCAGCGCTCAAAATCCATGTCAGTCCAGCCACGCATAAAATCCTGATTGAATTCGACACATTCCAACTGGAGGAAAGGGGCACCATCGACGTCAAAGTAGGGGAACGAGTGTGTTGGTCGTGTAGTTAATACGCAGTTGATTGTAAACGAAGAACACGTATGGCCATTTAAATGTACGCTGTCGGTTCCTCACGTGTTCGCATTTATTTATATATTCTTCATAATACATTAAATAACTACTTTGAAGTTATAGCGTTTAATAAGACGGAAACAGTGTTCGTAATTTGGAAAATACGCCTGCAAAATTATCAAAACATAGAGAACACAAAACATTCAATTTAAAACCAGCCGATTGTGTCACTCAAACCCTATTAGTAGTTATTGTTTAAAATGAACCCACGCTCGTGACCAAATTGAGAATAATACAACTGATTCAGCGAACTTGATAACATTACTAACAAACAACCCCCGTTTGAGCTATTGCGCACACAAGTAGTTAAACATAGCTGCTTATATTTGCTTTTTGTCTTGTGTGTGCAACGATGTTCACTGTTTAACTGAAACGTAGCTTCATTACATTTTTGACAATAAATTACATATAAATCAACCATTTTGTGTGCTATGCTTCATGTCTTTGTATAGCATACATTACTCTTGTGTACTGTTCAATACACCAGACTGGAATCCATTTTTATAGGGAAAAGGATCTATGACGACCTACTGGCTTCTGGGAGAAAAGTAGCTGTGACGTCTTCACGACGTCACGTTCATTACGGCAACAGCGCTCGTCTCATTTATACAAAGAGATGCCTTCACCGCAATGATCCGAACATTCTACGCAGTAGAGGCTACTTGAAACATTCATTTTTATATCGCTATCATCTTCTTCATTGGTCGCTCGCAACCGGGACATTGGCGAGTAATATTTTGCTAGTTGGTATACATGCCAGTAAGCGCACAATAATAAGTATTGTACAAAAACATTTGATAGATATCTACACACTTCCTAAGCAGTTTTGACCCTCAAGAATGACAATCCGAGACGTCCTTCTACAAAGGAGAGCAAATGCATGTGTGTGCGCATGCATATGTGTGTGTACATGCGTGCGTGCTTGCGTGTGCCACCTCGAGCTTGTTTATGTTATATTGTGAACATACACTGTAACTAGATGAAATTGGATGTTGTAGATATAACAAATATGCGCATATTTAGATGTTACTTCCATAATTTGACAACAGGCGGTCGTTTTATGAATTTTAAATTGCAACACCCTGTACACTTCGCGATACTCAAAAATTAGGATATGATTTTCATTATTCGAGCATATGACGCGTCATCGACTGCTTATTTTACCGAGTTAGAATCAATGTTCTCCATACGGTAACGGTATTTTTTTAATGTTATACAACTTCAAAGTTAGCCACATTTTTAAAGGATATCATGTCATCGTTACTATTTTGGTATATACATGCCTGACATAGATTCATTACATTAAATAATGTTGTATGAATTGTGCAATTAACATGTATATATACGGCACATATCATACTGCATACCTTTTGCTTTTGAAAATGTGCATGCCTCGAAAGATACCAGTTGTAAATAATCAATGGTTTGTCATTTATCATGAGCAATTGGTATTTATGATGTTTAGGAATAGTTATAAACTTATATAATGTATAGTGTTGCCATGATTATGTCACGTTACTACATCAAATAAAAGTTATGTCAAGTTGCCATGATTATGTCATGTTATTACATCAAATAAAACGTACACCTTATTATTTAATGCGATGTATAATCAATAGTATACTAATAAAAAGGAGTTAGGTGAAGATAACAAATAGTTTGTAATGTTTAAGTTGAGTCTGGACACATTCGTCTGATCACCAGATTTACAAAATAGTTTAACAAGAATGCCATCATGAGAAAAAAACTTCGGATTGAAAGTGGACAATGCAGCCATAGTAGAGTTTCAACATAATGTTTCCTACTGGTAGCACCGTCATTGTATTTTCGGCGAAATAGCAGGGATTCTTTCCGCCTGTCAATTGAAGCTAGAAACTATGTTTTGATTAGAGTATGAACTCGCATCATCTGACATGCATGGTATACATAGTGGGTTAGATATAGAGACTATCACTCTATGAGTGTACGACATGTTTTCTCCATTTCCATCTGGACCAACGGCTTTAGTGTCTCTTCTAAAATACGCATGCAAAGTGGGTGAAGGAAATTGCCCAAGTCTCGAGACGACCGCAGATGGAATCGAAACATCGTTCTCTTTAACGACTGTCCGGTGCTGTAAACACAAAACTACTGCGTCCCTTGCAGAACTAATAAAATCCTATGTAATCTTTGTTGATATCACACCAAGAGCGATATTTATTTCAGCACGCAGTCTATAAACGGACGATTAGTAAACTATCAATCACAGGAGGCTATTTGTAAGTCCGACTAAACTCGTTTGAAAATACACATATATATATACATACATGCATACGTATGTACCCTGTACTGGGGACTGTGACGGTCCTTGCAATGTTCAAAGGAGTGTAGATCTTCTAATAAGCCGTACCTGTTAAACGAACATGTTTGCAAAACGCTAAATAAAACAAAGAAAAGCGTATTGTAAAAAGAACAGTTAATAGTTGTTGGAAGGTGTGTGCAGACAATTTCGTCATACAACAAAACTAAATTCAATAATGTCAACAGTATTCGATGAGAACATTTATTGAACACAACATAATATGAGTTTTACGATATCAATATATAAATAATAACGTTTGTAATGTCAGGTTCACCTAAACTTCTGGTAGGTTTCCAAAACGAATTGTCAGTAAATGAGTCATACTACTACACTTATGAACACATGCAGATTAACAAGTGTTAATAAACAATGTTTCATATTTAATGTCAACTGCCTGACAATGATATATCATCCTTGATGTCTTATATGTAACTTATTGTTACCATTTCAAAATATGAAAATACAACTATGCTACGTTAAATGTTTACAATCTACTACTTACAGTAATGTATATCATCCACATTGAATACAACAATTATTTCAGAAATCCAAAGCAAAAAATCATATACAATTTATGTAAATAAACATTACCTTCAACACTATATGTAATATTCCTGAAATCAGTATTAAAACAACAACTCCTTGGCTATGTCATTCGAACAACACACCTGGGGAAATCATCATACTGGGAATGATTGAGGGAAAAACGAAAAGGGGTCGACACAGAATGAGGTGGCTAGACGAAATTAAAAACGAAACGAAACGATCCTGACGCTAGAATAACTCGGCCTGACAACATCAGACAGGCGAGAATGGAGAAGGCTGTGATGAAGTGTCACCAAAAGTAGGCCCCGAGTACAAGGTGACAAGGTGAAAGCAGTTTACGTGAAAGCAAGAACATTTTCAAACAATCACTTTACATATGAATGTCACATTCCATATAGTCTCACATCATGACCACAATGATTCATTCGTCCTTCTTGATCCTATTTTGCTAAGTTTACACACCACGTCCCTTAGCCGTGTTAGTGCCAGTCGTAGCCACAGTCGTGGTAAATTGCTTGGTAGCTATCACCATCAAATACCTTTCGTCATCTAAGTGTTGTCTTTGACTGTGACTTCAACTTCCGTCAACAATGTTTTCCGCAACAATGCTTTGAATGCGGTACATTTGAATGCGGTACATTTAACTGAAACTGAGCGTATAGTGAAGATATTTTTGTAAATACAAATACGTTTTGAGATGGTAATTTCGAGGTTATTGGCTTAACCCTCATATTTCGCAAGAAGGTCTACAATATTCGCGATGTTCGTCGAATTTGATGTCTTTATCTGCTGCTAACACAATACCAACTAGCCTAATGTTACATAACTTTATATATTATATTTGTGAATTACGAATCAATACATATATGCAACGATAATAAGATTGACGTAGGCATAATATATAGGGAGTCTTTCTTAAAATGAACGTTTTTATAGGTGAATCTACAAAGCGTTACAACTGGGTAGAGCGGTGTGTCAAAAATCCATATTTAGTGTGACGTAGTTTAAGGTAATGTTCCTATGTAATGAATTCCTTGGCCATCACTTTAAAAATACACATCTGAAACTATAGCTATATTTCGTAATATTCAGCGGTCTATCGCAATGCTGCTGATGTTTGCGATGCCATCTGCAGAATGTCATGCTTAACGATTCTAAGCTTCTAAGAGGATTGAGTCACTGTATAATGTATGTATTATTATTAACATGAAGCCTTCGATGAATATGAGTTAACCAACAGCAGGTTGGGATCAACGGTTATATAATATGATTTACTCATTCAATCGATTCATCTCGGATGGTGACCTGAAATACTATTGGTGTAGGTATGTATGTGTCGAGTATTATACGCTATATAATTGTACTTGAATGTATGGACATGTACTTGTATTGAACTCTGGCAATGTCTCAGTCAGTTACTCATCCTTTGACCGGGACGGTGGTAGGGGTACTACGTCCACTTTTAGTGTACATAAACACTGTATGTCTTCTGCGGTGGGTAATCGGCAGATGTAGACTGCTCCATTCTGTGATGCTATCCAGCCAGGTTTTCCTCCGGCGTCCCCGTCTTCTTTTGTACTCTTACATCTACTCGCACGTAGACAACCACCAGTGTGTTCGTAGTCATTAAAATGTACTTCTACCTATACTCTCACGTAGCATTCACCAATGTATTCCTACGCATTATAATATACTAGGTGTAGTTGTAGCAATATTACTCAATGTATGCAGCTGTGTTTTACATTACTGCGTGACGTGATATGGACCATGCATTTCTATTTTTTCTACAAACTCCACGTCTTTCCGTGGCTTTCTTCTATTGCTTCTGTTCCTTGTCACATCGCAGACGACCCAGGCTGTACGCCTGTTTCAATTGTCTGTAGAACATACAACAGGAATGTGCTAAATTAAAACATGTGTCATATTGGAATGTGTGTTGACCATCGCTAATACTGTTGTGATATAAAAGCAATCAATGTTACCGTAGACTTGAGTGACTTATCTCTGCCATTTACTCGGTTAAGTTTTTAACAAAAGTCCACCTAACATACAATTCGAATGCAATCAAATGTTCATATGAAAATGGTGTACTTGTTATTGTTTGTTGTTCTAATACACAAAACTTGCATTTTTATTATTACATTTTTATATACAACTACTGACCTCAATGCTTCAAATCAAGTAGCTGTACGTAAAACATTTTATTTGTTATAAATATACAACTACATCGCAACGAATAGTTCTTTTAGCGATGTGGTTGGTCGTGTGTGGTTGTGGAGAGGTTGTGCTACATATGACGACGAGCCAATAATCACAATTCACACTCATGTACCCACCGATGTTGGACCCACTTTCGATCGTGGCAGTTGCAATGTATTGATGTTGACAATTCCGTCGGGGTTTCTCCGCAGTTCAATCACCTGTGAACAATTTTGAACATAGTTATATATAATATAACCAAGTACATAAGTATTGACATTTGGTAACCACACTCCTGCTCTCACTTTACGAATGTATGAACTAGTGAACTATACTGTAAATTGTCCGCCATAAATCATTTTCGTTCATGTTTTAGTTATCTTACCCAGTTTATGTTACTGTTACTTTACAAATTGATAGTCTCTGTTCGTGTGTGCGTGCGTGCGTGTGCGTGTTCGTGTGCGTGTGCGTGTGCGCGTGTGTTTATGTTTTGTCGTGTGTTTTATGGTTTTGTGGTGAGACGAACGATGAACGATCGCCACGACACTATTTGTCCACGTTTTGTATTTTAATTAAGCTTGCGCTAAACATTATCATTATACGTTATATTCTTGTATGTAGAGCAGTAACTGGTCATCGAGGCAATCGAGGCACCACAAAAACTGATAGTATTCTATATCCCCAAAACAAAAATCAGGTCATTCCAACACTCTGACACAACATGAATCTCATTGTACCAACACTTAATTTTGAGATAGACGCCAAAGATGAAGCCAAATGGTTGTCGGGTTGATTTGGAGATTTTACCTGCTGCCATGAAAAATTTATTAAAATATGTACATACACGAATCTATGGAGCACATTACTTATTCTCGTAATAAAACCTCATCGTTCTAAAATATTTAAAATCTTTCTTTTGCTTTAATGTGTTTTCTACCGTGATATCTACGTCATCTCATAAATGCTTTATAACAGTTGTGAAATACAAATTCTGTCCGAATTGGGTCGCTTTTAGCTCTATAATGTGTCTGATAACAAGTATTTTTACACGCCAACAGCGAAGAGTTCACAAACGTTTCGTCATACCTATGTAGCGCAATTGTCTTTAGGCTTTTAGAAAATCATGTCTCAGAACATAACTACCAGGTAGAATACTACAAACTGTGCACACATTAAATGTGTCACCATATTGTTGGTGTCGTGGGATCGCTCTGTGTCTCCTCCTTCATACGGTGACAACAACAAAAACACAATTCTAAGGACTGGGTATTGCGCTATATAAGAACCATTTACTTCGCTATATAAGAACCTTTTACTTAATTCGAACCTTGGATACTGCGCTATATAAGAACCTTTTACTTCGCGTTGGTGGGTCACATATATCTGATACATGCCGCGGACAGTAATAATATATGACTTATAAGTAAAACGGACGTTTTGTAGCATAGTGTATTACCTTCGGCACAAAGATCAGACAGACGGTGATGGTAGTAGAGAAAACGACAAACAATGACGTGATCACGTATGAACTCTCGAACTTTTCGTCTCCAACCAGAAATCCGATAGGTGCCGCCACAACGCACACCAACACCACATTGTAGACAGACATGCCGATGTATCTGGATTAACAGCTTTGCTAACTTATTTACAGGTTTTAGCAACAATTTGGAACAATTATATATATATATATATATATATATGGTCGATTCCCACGAAACGTTGACAAACAGGTTCCAGGGCTATAACTCATTGAATATACTAGTTGGAAGGCTGGAATGATGCTGAACGCATGCGTCTTCGTTGGGGCTTTCTGGGGAACCCTACTTTTGTATATGTACCATGGAATCTCTGAGTACTGTCCCAAAAAAATGGGTAATTTCTGCTCTATTTTTGTGAAATATATGCCATCAGTACTTTAAAACGCATTGTATTATTCGAACAACATATGCAAGGTATACAGTTAATGTTTGGCTATGAAGGTCGATGTCTCAGGCATTATTGGTCAACAAATTTAAACTTCAGGTCAAAACCCTGATTTTTCCTGATTATTTTCATGTTGGGGAACTTTCCTGAAACCGTCCGTCTACAGTCATTCATATAGAAAAATGCAGTACAACAGTTCATTAAATAACACAGATTTCACACTCAACTTGATGCCACAGCTGGATAGATAGGTCCTGTGCTGTTTTAAACCAAAAATGTTGGCTAATAAATTGTGTTGAGCGACGAAACCGATTTGGGGAAGTTTTTCATGAAACCATACGTCGCAAGTTTGAATACGCATTGTAAGTAGAGATTTGTAGATTAGTAAGACATATTAATTGGTTATACATAACACATAACGAGGTAACTATATGACAAAATTGTAATTTGTAGATACATTTCCCTTCGATTTATTTTGCTTTTACTGGTCGTTGCAACTGTACGTATCCCGAAACCGTACGTCGGCTCTAACTGCCAGTTGGTTCATTGACCTAGTCACCCCATTTATCGTTATTTTCGGGAATCAGATGACGCCAGGCGAAAACAGAAGTTCGGTATCGAACATGGCAAGCCCAATAGATTGAACACAAGGGCAGAGTATTCAAGAATGTGAAACTGAGCCAAGTTGTACAAAGTACAAGAGACATCACAGACCAACTCATATCCGGCATGGCCGAGTGCCGTGAGCACTGTCACCTGGTGACCATCCCATATCACCAGATCCGCATTTTGAAGCAGTCCATGGCGGAAAAGACGGAGGCAACGGTCCAGATGGACTATACTGAAAATTGGGTTTGTAGATACCAGGACGAAATAACAGCAGTGTACTATGTTAAGTCCCAGGTGACCATTCACCCAATGGTGGTGCACTTCAAGCAGGACGGCGAGCTTTGTACCAAGAGCTACATGTAGATTACAAGTGTCACTGCTCACACTGTTGACGGAAGTCAAAGAAATCCTTCTGGAACTGTCGACTCTGCATTTCATCACAGACTCACCAACTTCGCCGTACCGGAACCGCACAATATGTGCCCTAGTAGCACAATTGTCATCACTGTTCGGTCTTAGAGCTTCGTGCACCTGGCTGGAGGCTGGCCACAGGAAAGTCCCCTGTGACGGAATGGGTGGTGGCATGAACAGGGAGACTGACAACCTGGTGAAGGCTGGAAGAGTCATCCAGGACTGCAAGGACGAGATCGAAATATGTTCCAGAAGTCCGTGGCATAATGTATGCCCGTGCTGTTGTGGTCCCGGGCCCAGTCGTGAAAATCTACAGTACTTCCTGCTTCAAGGATTGCTGCTACACGAAGGGCGGAGTGTTCCATCCAACATGTTCTGGTTGGGAGAGCACTCAACTGGCGCTGGAGAGGGGGAGGATGAGATGGATGACATATAGGTGGTGGAAAGGGTAGAGAGGCAGGTGGTGGAGGAGAGAGGTGACAGACATGTGGTGGTGGAAAGGGTACAGAGGGAGGTGGTGGAGGAGAGGGGTGACAGACATGTGGCAGTGGAAAGGGTGGAGAGGCAGGTGTTGGAGGAGAGGGGTGACAGACATGTGGTGGTGTAAAGGGTCGAGAGACAGGTGGTGGAGGAGAGGGGAGACACAAGTGGTGGTGGAAAGGGTAGAGAGACAGGTGGTGGAGGAGAGGGGTGACAGAGAGGTGGTTCAAGAGAAGGATGAGAGAGCGGTGGTGCTTTTGAAACATTCAGTTCAAGTTTCATTAATTGTTCTTAAAATTACATTTCGACAAATAAAAAAAGTGGTCGGTTAGACTTTACATAAATAACGTTATGAAAACATTGTAGTCATGTTCTGTTGTTCAGTATGTTAATAAAATGATAAGAACGATTTAGAAACACATATATGGAACACTCACGGGAATGGCTTTCCACTCGGGTATGTACGTGGACAAAGTTTAAGTAAAAAGTGGTCAAATAAGAAAAAATACTCTATTCTACAGAAACCGTACATAAGCATGAAACCTTACGTCTCCGACAGATTCTTAGCCCACACCTCAATATTTTTGCAAAAAATATGAAGTAGTACAACCAATTTAAATACTTACATCACGACCTTTTGACAGTTAATACACAATACACATTATAAGAGGAGGTACATGAAACCGTACGTCTCCGGCGTTTTCTTAATTAGAATAATAAGAATAGGACAGAATCACCTACATATCACTAACATGATCAATTTAGACTGTCGGATATATACCATTACGTTCTTAAAACAAGTTAGAGTTGTCCAATGGTCTCGCCAGTAATTTACTCCATTGTACTGAAAAGTATATTATATGAAACCGTACACCTGCAAATTCTAAACTGTTTACAAATTGATAGTTATAAATCAGTGTCAATAAGGTATACCCTGTGGAAAAGCTCAATGTGTATACCTTGCCTTGAATGTAAAAATAAAACATGCATTCCCCTTGTAGTGGTAATATGTAACAGAAAGTCACCTTTATAAAACATCAAGTCTGAGAGAGCGCAAAATACTTCAAAGCTCCCCCTTAAAATTAAAAAAGAAGTCCGAAACATATTTCTTACTGAATTTAAAACACAAATGTGTTATACATACATTGAAATAAAATGTCACAGGAAAATGTGAGATGAAATAGTTGTAGCAGTTCCCAAGTAGAGGGACTTGTGTGCAGACGTATGGTTTCAGAACTTAAGCACTTGCTATTTCTATTAGCTGTCAAATGCTCAATTTCGGGATTTAACTTGCCCAATCTTATTCTCCGATTACCTCAATGTGTTCTTTTCGTACTACAGAAAACACTTTATACGCGTATGTTTATTTGTGCCCCCCTATGAACACCATTTGTCAACGTTTCGTGGGAATCGACCATATATATATATATTTATATATATATATATGTATATATGTATATATGTATATATATATATATATATATAATACATAGATGGATAGATAGATAGATAGACAGACAGACAAACAGACGGACGGACGGACGGACGGACGGACGGACGGACGGACGGACGGACGGACGGACGGACGGACGGACGGACAGACAGACATACAGACAGAAAGATAGAAAGACAAACAGACAGATATACACACACTCGCACACACACACACACACACACACACACACACACACACACACACACACACACACACACACACACACACACACACACACACACACACACACACACACACACACACTCACACACACATTAACACAAATACCCACATATACACATATATACACAACGTACACACACATATATTTCCCCTGCACTACCTGCCTTGATGCAAATCCTGGCTGCCCCATCTAAAAGACTGTAGTTTCTATTTCATACTATTAGGTTTTGAATTAATTATTTGAAACTGTATTTTTACACCCTAAATGTTTTATATTTTATGTTATTTAATTAATTTGGAAATGTTATAATTTAGTCTACACGTCATTTTATTCTGTAAAGCGCTATGATTGGTATTTAGTTACCTAAAAAGCGCTATATTAATAAACGGTGTTACTATATGCATATTCATATACATACACATACACATACCCATACATATACATAAAAACATATATATACGCATACACGTGCTACACATATGCATATACATGCATATATAAAAACAGGTATACATATATGCATACTTATTATACACACACACACATACACACATATATATATACACACACACACACACACACACACACACACACACACACACACACACACACACACACACACACACACACACACACACACACACCACACACACACCACACACACACCACACACTCCACTCACACCACACACACAAACACACACCTATACATATATTATACTATCTGATACAAACTTGCTGTCGTTGAGCGCGGCGACGGTCACGTTACGTGTTGTCCAAGCAAGAAAGAGGCCAAAGAGAAGCAACATGCCCTTATAGATGTAGACGGTAGCTATCCAGTAGGTCTCATAATGAGATCGGCATGTGTTTCGTTGTGGTTTGTAGACGAGGTCGTCATTATGCTTATCCACCTGTATAAAGACATAGGATTACAAGGATTAATCAGTCTATAGCAGATTAGTCCACTCACTCGGGCGCACCAACGCTGCAGTGACTTCATCGGTGAAATAGCAATGAGTAAAACATTCTCCATCCGTCACGATTGTCTGCTTGTAATAGGACCCATTTCGCAGGTGACATTAATTATTTAATATTGTCTTTCATGCTGTGTGTCCAACAAAATGCGAAAATACATCAAAGGTCTTAATGTGTACTATGTCCTGTTTGTCTAAGCCAATCTTTGTAACATAATGGTTATAGATATTATGTTAGAATGTTGTCAAAATCTTGCCATAGCATTTTCTTTCAAATGCATGTTTCTTTCTTCCTTTGTGTATCTAATGTGAAACGTCCACCATAACAGACAGTATTTTTTCGTTGTAATGTTCCTTTTAATCTTGGTCTCATTTTTCGCTTTTATACAATACGGTTAACCGTGTTAACTATTGCATGAATATATAGTCTTGCATTATGCGACACTCCCTTATTCTGCTTTGTCTTAGCTCCTATAGGTATATTGACGGCTCGACCCGTTCTAGATCGTCTCCATCAATATCCACCTTCATTCCACAGTCGATTCATGTGTATTTAATTAAAGCAGGTGTTCGTAGATTTAATATAGCATTTATATTTTAAATGATAGTACAGATACAAATATAAATAATAATTTAACACGTATACTAAATAAAAACATTTATAGCAACTAGTGAACAATTTCATCGTTGTGAAGGTTTAAAACAAATCCAAAAGGCAAGTGGCACCTTGCAGGTGACTATGAGTTAACGTTAATTGAAATATGATTTGATACGGCTTGGTTAATTATTATACAAATGCCACATAATGTCACGCATAAAACCAACACACGGAATACACATAGTGTTACAAAACGGTTGTGGTAACGAAATAAACATTGGCTGCTGCAGAGAGCTACCGAATACTCGCCTGTCCAGGGAAATAGGCGATGCTCAGCGAATATCTGTCGACGACAACCCACGCCGTAAGGATGGCAACGTCGATAGCAATCAACACGAACACGATGGCAAATAAATGGATGTCTTTCAAGTTCTGCAATCATGCCAAAAGGACAGGGGCAAATAAGAGCAATGACAAATATGTAATTTATTGTATACATCAGTTACACTATAGATTCACACTTGGTTCTGAATAATAACGAGAGAAATAGACCTATCCAAGATACAAAAACATTCTTGTGCAGTTATCGGTGTGTGTGTGTGTGTGTGTGTGTGTGTGTGTGTGTGTGTGTGTGTGTGTGTGTGTGTGTGTGTGTGTGTGTGTGTGTGTGTGTGTGTGTGTGTGTGTGTGTGTGTGTGTGTGTGTGTGTGTGTGTGTGTGTGTGTGTGTGTGTGTGTGTGTGTGTGTGTGTGTGTGTGTGTTACATGAACGGTATGTGAATCGTATATGGAATCCTGCTGTTGTGCATACATATATACATACTAATTGATGGTCTCACCTTTTTAGTCATTTTCTTATTGAACATTATTTGATGAACTCTCCACGTTTTTACGAACAAGGATCCGAACGCTAGCGTGAATCCAAGTGACAAGACCCACACCTTAACCTGTAGAAGCAATGCATCAACAGTAGCGAAAGTGAAACTGTTTTATAGCACATTTATCAGCACTGGTCTGTACAAACTAACTTCTGTACGTAGATTAATAAGTGAAGAGCAATGGTGCCCAGTCCTTGCATACAACACCAAAGTCATTGACCATATGTATACCATAAATGTGAAAACGAATAAAGAGCAGGTTGATGCGTAAGTTCAATGCAGTGACAATGCCACATCATAGGTAATACAGATTTGCTTTAAATGGAAAAGATCGTGAATATCACATGTAGATGTTCTATTGCTTTACACACATATTACTTAAAGAACAAACAGTGATCGGCAACAAGCAATACATTGTACTAATTTAATATATAATTTCCTGTCAGAAATACATATATCAACTCGGAAAATGTGGCATGTGTGGAATTAGTAGGTCTGCATCGCAAATACTCATCAATGACATGAAATTGTTCGACCGTAATAACACAAGTTGTCACCTACTGTGCACAGAATGTCGAAGGCTACATTAGATAGAGACACAGAGTCGAGCCCAAACAGAATGACTGCAATGTAGCCCATCATGCCGCCGACAAGCATCAGGTTGTTGAGGTTGGGAGACGACATCTTCACGTACCTGCACAGCGCTCAGTGCCATCAGTCAGACACCATAATAATATAAGTGTGTTTCACCCACACACGCACGCACGCACGCACGCACGCACATGCGCACACACATACACAAACACACACAAGCACACACAAGCACACACAAGCACACACAAGCACACACAAGCACACACAAGCACACACAAGCACACATAAACACACACAAGCACACACAAGCACACTCATACACACATTATACATACAAGCATACATGCATACATACATGCATGCATGCATGCACGCATGCACGCATCGCATCGCATGCACGCATGCAGACATCCACACACATGTACACATGCATACATACATGTACTATATGTTTAATATATAATAACCCACACACACAGTATGTTTATAAAATTAACTTCATTTGCTTTGGTGAATTTTCAAATCACCGATTGCTTTAATTTCGCCTTAATCTGCTTCCTCTTTGATTTACTGAGTTTACTAGTGACCCGGTGCATCGTGCATTTTTTGTCTTGTAATTTAAACTCACTCGCAAATAGATCTTGTTCACGTGCTGTATTTGCCCTATGCATCATATGATAAAGCTGGTTCTGTGTGACGAGTGTTCTAATTAATGCTTTGATTGATCTGTTTTGTGCAATCACTAACTGAATGTATGGTTTTAAATATACGAACATGTATTGTTAGAGGACAATGGCATAATTTCTTTTAAGCAGATTTGTTCTTGGGGTATTTGTGGAGGCATAATACCATAATGTCGGAGGAAATCACTTGCCAAAGGCTTATATCCTGATATCAGTAGTTCGACCGTCGGCAGAGTTGAAAATATATAGGTTACTGTTTCAGAAAAAGCAGTCTTCCATTTTATAACTTCGTCGTTCCAGATTAATATCAGCTCGTGGTCCGGCAGCAAGTCCGATCGATTGTTGAGGTAGTCGATAGCTATCTGTATCCCCGGCAGAATACTGAGGCTATCGGGCCATGACCGGTCTGTCATGGGCAGGTAACCACCCAAGTAGAGCGGAATCTTTCCACCTAAGGAACCGGAAATCTCCTCAAGCGCTAGCGCCAGCAGCAGCAGAGGTAGCAATCCCCACAAGAACATCGCTGAATACTCGCCGCATCACCGGCAACAGCAGCTTTTGAATAAGACAGTTGTACTACGACTATTGGCTAGTCGGCTCGACGGCATCATTGATTGGGATAGATCCGGTTTCACATGCCGAGTGTAGTCCTTTGCAAGAAGTTGGCATGACCGTACTGCGCAAGCGTAGTGAGCAGTGTGACCTCACGTTTCTTAATAGGATATTGCGCAGTTCCGGCATCATTTAAATACTTGCTTACCAATCTTAACGCCCTGGTGTATCCTTTCGTATGTTGACAACTACTGTTTATTGATTTTAAGATTGCCCAGCCCTTTTGCTTTGATAGGCATCTGAGCTTAATTGCCGTGCATAAGATTATTTTACTATGCACACACACACACACACACATATATATATATATATATTAACTTTGTCCCCATTCCAGAAGTAGTCTAGTCTCAACGATGGAGGCGAGTGTAATGACATCCTATGTCCCACTGGAACCTCACACCTCGTGTGTGTGTGTGTGTGTGTGTGTTTGTGTGTGTGTGTGTGTGTGTGTGTGTGTGTGTGTGTGTGTGTGTGTGTGTGTGTGTGTGTGCGCGTGCGCGTGTGCAAGTGCTTATGCGTGTCTGCGTGTGTGCATCCCTGCGTGTGTGCATGTGCGTATATGTGCGTGCGTTCATGGGTGAGTATCCTTTCATCGTCCGATGTGAGTACATACTTGAGAGTTCGATTGCGGATGTTGAAGCCAAGGATAAGAGCCGACAAGACTAGGCCGGCCACTGCAACGATGGTCACACACCCGAACGAAGCCAGAGAGATGTATAGATGCTTCAGCCTTGTAGTCAAACCGTCCGCGGGCACATGGCCGTCTGTAACAGCCGAAAGCGCTAATGAGCACCAATAATGACAGGAATGAAAGATATTAGCGGCTATCGCTGTAATAAAACCTGTGCGTGGACGTTGTCACCATTGCAACATAGTTATTATTCGCACCATTGCAATTATACTTGGCTTCTTACAGTTGCAGTAAACCCAATATTCGGGATTTTTCTTATGATGATCTGTAAGACTTCGTAACACCAAAACAAGAATACCATTCTACATTTATGTTGTAAACGTACATAGGCGCGTATACACACACTTGAACCGAGGACTATACATGGTGTGTGTATACAAAAACAAAACATTGGGTCGTCAAACCATTTTGAATGGATCGCTTAGAGTTTCCAGTGTCTAGCGACCGTCCGAACATTCCTTTGTTGTTCCACTCGTCCGTACATTGCATGCCAAATGTTGATGAATTTGAAATAGCTTCACACGGCATTTCAAATTCAGGCGACTGTATTAGTAAGTTGGTCGTCTCGTTTGCATCTGGTATGGGCAACTCATATTATGTTTGATGCTGATGAAAGTGTGTCACCCGCGCACTTTGCGAAAGTCGGTGCCGTTTTCTATTCACTTCTTATCGGAGCTTTCAACGTACACAATCACAGACAAATATCGCTTTAATCAGCCATATCAAAGTCTCTGTCGGATTGTTCGCTTTCTTCCTCTGAAAACTTTGCTTTCAAGTTTCTAGCTGTGTCCTCCTTTTACGTCTACAAACCAATGAACGGCGCTGATTTGGTGATTCCTATCAACGTGTTCAGCACTCGCGTTAAACACATGTTCTCATTGTTTTTTATTTTTTATTTTGTGCCCTATTCTTTTCATCATTTACCACAAGTTAACTATTTGGAGACATATATCATGGGTCGACAAACGAGGTCAGGGACCGGAATTTGGGTCGCGGCAAAAAAGGTTAAGAACTGCTGCTATATAAGGCAATCATATATTGCCTTATCATCACGGGACACGTTATCTGGGAGGGATTCCTCAAGCCGCATGTCATAGGTTTATGTCTAATTTTGAGGACGGATTGAAGATCATGTTATGGACAATCCCATTTGGTACACAGGCGCTTGTTATTGTTGATTATCCATGATTGTTATCATTGTAAACTGATATGGTAATGCATAAGTCTACGATTATTTCTAGGGCAATACTGCCGTGCTTGTTATCATTACAATAACGTCATAAAACACTGCCAATGACAGTTTGATTGCTACCTACTACCGCGGTAGAAACACTATCCTTGTTAGAATTGTAGTAGCACATGTCCATTGCGTTATGCATAATCTCATTTAAATGACAAGTAATTGTTTCTAGAGTCGCTAAGGGGCGGTACCTTAAAATTCAAAAATGTTGTGTTCTGATATTTAAACGAAGAAGAACCATTAGAAGAGGGAGTGGTTCCTTTAGAATGGAAAGAAGCAAACATTATACCGTTATTCAAAAAAGGTTCGAGAAACAAGTCAGAGAACTATATACCAGTGAGTTTAACATCAGTGATTTGTAAATTATTAGAAAGACTAATTAAAGATCACATGGTGGATTTTCTTGTTAAACAAAACTTGATAAACCCATCTCAACATGGTTTTTTTAAAGCGAGGTAATGCTTAACAAATATGTTATGTTTTTTGGAAGACATCACTAAGTGGGTAGATGAGGGATCACCAGTAGATATCGTCTACTTAGATTTTCAAAAAGCTTTTGACAAAGTACCACATCAAAGATTACTGCTTAAACTAAAGGCCCATGGCATAGGAAATGGTATAATAAACTGGATAGAACAATGGCTGATTGACAGAAGACAACGTGTAGTAGTTGATGGGGAGGCTTCAAACTGGAAATCGGTATTGAGTGGGGTACCACAGGGATCAGTATTAGGTCCTATATTATTCTTAATATACATCAATGATTTGGATGATGAAATAACAAGCAAGGTGTTGAAATTTGCGGATGATACAAAAGTGTTTAGAAGGATTAAAAGTGATGGAGATAGACAGCATTTACAAGATGATCTTGACAGGTTGATCAAATGGTCTGAAAAGTGGCAAATGATGTTCAATTTTGGGAAATGTAAATGCCTCCACATAGGACATGGGAACGAAGAGGTAGAATATACAATGGGGGTACTGTACTAAGTACTACTGTAAAAGAAAAGGACTTAGGGTTAACCGTTAGTGCTGATATGAAGATTTCAGAGCAGTGCGGAATTGCAGCTTCAAAGGGAAATCAAATCCTTGGATTAATTAGGCGAAACATAACGTATATGGAAAAAGAGCTAATAATACCGCTGTACAAAACAATAGTTAGGCCTCATTTAGAATATTGTATTCAAGCGTGGAGGCCATATCGCAGGAAGGACATAGATATGCTAGAAAGAGTGCAGAGGAGAGCAACTAAAATGATACCAAATCTGAGGGATCTTAGTTACGAAATACGCCTAAACAAATGCGGTTTAACAACACTAGAGACCAGGAGATTGAGAGGAGATCAGATAGAAGTGTTTAAAATATTGAAGGGTTATGAAAATATTGATAGAAATATGTTTTTCTCAGTTAAGAAAGATAGAAGGACTAGAGGACATGATCTTGCATTAGCAAAGGAGCAGAGTAGATTGGATATAAGAAAGTTTTCATTTTCACAAAGGAATGTAAATGAATGGAACAGATTACCTGCTGATTGTGTGGGTGCTAGTAGCGTGAATATGTTTAAAAATAAAATCGACACATACCTCAGACGGGCGGGATACACATAGATAAAAAGGTCGGACTCTCGATAAGCCAAGGGCTTCCTTGTCCACCTGCTAACTAGAGTTAATTCTCTGGGTGGCTATCTTGTTAAATATCTTGTTAAATATCTTGTTAAACAGTTTTCTTTTGTTATATGTGCCTTTTTAAATAGCTTTTATGTAGTTGGGTAGTTGTATATTAGTTTATATAGCAGGATAAGTATTTTAACTCTAGGTTGTTTAATGTTGGCGTAGTTTGCATAATCCGTTAACTTATTCTATTTTCGCCCATTTGACAGTTACGAATTTGTTGTGCAACTGTCCCTTTTAGTCAACGATTGTTTGACTGCATTTGTAATTTTTTTTTATTATGCATAATAAGTTCTGAGTTATTATCTATCACTGTTTAAGTGTTTTTGTATATGTTTATTTACTAGAGCTTGATTGTGTGGCCATAATTACTAATTTGTTGTCCTGGGTTTAGTACTAGGTTTGTGCCTTGTTAACATAAAAACGTCAACGGCCAAATACAAATTTATCTCTCGTTTTGTTGTTATTATTATCTATACGAATTGCAGCGTTGTCTGGGTTGATAGTGTGTTGGATATTATGCACTAAAATTGTTTACCAACGTGTCTTTTCTGAAACGTTGTAGCTCCTGGAGTTGTCCCAGGTAAAAATTATTATACTGTCATTTTATGTTATCTCTGTCATTTTATTAATATCCTTTAACAAACGTCTTGTATCCACTTGTTTAGACGTGTTCTAACTGTTCTGTCAGCACAGACTGTGCATGCAATTTGCATAATATAATTATTGCTTTTGTTTTCTTATTATTTAGTGATGTTATGGTTTAAGCAATAAATAATTACTTTTTTGTCATAATAGAAAGTTACTGCCAATCCCCCGCTCTACGCCAACATAGAACTAAGCAATAATTATATTACTAGCAGGAGATGTAAGTCTGAATCCTTGGCCAGCTGCTAGACGAAACAGTCGGGTGGCCACTACAAACGTTCCTTCTGTTAGAGATAAGACACCCTTATTAATTTCAAAGAAAATATACATTCTTGTAATTGAGCCCTGCCTCAGACCACGTGATTCAGCTGCATGCATGCTGACGTTTCTCCTTCTGGTTACACCTTTCACCATCGACAACGTTTAGTCGGACGTGATGGAGGTGTTGGCTTTCTAGCATCACAGCAGTTCAAACTTAAATTACATTCCAACCCTGAATACTCCAGTTATGAGTCCATCTGTGCTGAAATGTCACATTCTTTTTCTCCGCATACTTTGTTTGTATACATATCGCCCTCCAGGACACCCAACAAATTTCTTTGAAGACTTTCAGGATCTGTTGGAAAATGTGGCAACCATTCATTCAGAATTTTACATTCTTGGTGAAAATACATGTTACATTTTCGACACATATACATGGTCATTGGCTTGACCTCTTGATAACCCGTTCAACTTGTAATAATAACCAAACACCTGCTGTTTCAGGTGGGTTATCAGACTACCATTCTGTCATTGCTAATGTTAACGTTTCAATAACTCCATTAGAGTCGAAACAATAAATTATGTGTCTGACAGAGCCTTACAAATTTACATTACAGCTTTAATGTGACCTCATAACAGTTCCAAAAGAACACGTATCTACTTGTATAAACAGTACTGTCAAATACTCAATGCATTACGTAACAAACATGCACGTGTGAAATCCAAATGTGTGTCAGAAAGGCCACCGGCTCCATGGATGACTTCCGAAATTACACTATCTAAAAGGCGCCGTCGTAATTTAGAGCTCGCTTTTAGACAGGTCGCGCTATTCTAAGCAATGGCACCTATGTAACAGACAAATGGTCAAAGCTAAATCAGATTATTTTACAATTTTTTTCATAAATAAGTCTGATCATCCGCGTCAGTCATGGAACTACATCAATAACATTCTACAAAGACGGTCTGCTCCATCGCTACCTGATCATCTATCAATTAAGTCTCTATGTGATTCGTTATGTAGTCATTTAAAGAATAAAATCAGTTTTATTCGTTCTGCTTTACCACTTTAAGTAATATCAGTGTGGACGTTCAACAAGTAAATTATCTACTTGTATCATTTGAACGTGCAACAGTTGATGAAGATACGAAAATAATTATGTCCTCCCCAAATAAGTCTTGTGAACTTGATCCATTTCTAACAATACTGCTAAAAGTATGTTTCGATTAATTAATGGGACCTATAACAAATATTATAATTGCATCAATTTGTTCTGGTTGTTTTCCACATTATTTCAAATACGCCCATGTCACACCACTTCTTAGGAAGTCATCTCTGCCTAAACAAGATCTAAACATTTCTAGCCATATTTCTAACCTCAGCTTTATTTCCAAAATACTAGAAAAGGTTGTAGCAAGTCGTCTAAGGTCTCACAAATGTATTAACTAATGTGTCACAATCAGCATATAAACAGTTTCATTCGATAGAGATTGCCCTCTTAAAGGTTCACACTGACATTAACTTCAACATTAATAATGTTAAGTGACTGCACTTACCTTATTAGATCTCTCTGCCGCTTCTGACACGATTGATTACAACATTCTCATTGAACGCTTATTAAAGTGGTACAGCATATGTGGCACATCTCTAAGCTTGTTTTCTTCAAACCTAACTGATAGATACCAAACCATATTGCGAACTGCTTTTCGGCTGCACTGTCAACTTTATTTGGTTTTCCCAATTTTTGGACATTTGCTTTTTACTCTACACCACGCCACTAAGCTCTGTTATACAAAGACATAACTTGGATCATCTTTATGCTGATGATACTCAGATCTACATTTCATTGGCTACCTCAGATATAAATCGCTCCCTTAACCAATTTAGTGATTGCCTCCAAGATATCGTCCATTGGATGACTGACAGCAAATTGAAATTAAATGCACATAAAACTGAATTGATCATTATTTGTACTCAAAATCAGCGTAGTAAACTATATTTTTTACCGTACGCGTATTTTCACAATCAGCATATCACGCCAGCATCCTCAGTGCGGAATCTAGGAGGGTTTTTTATAGTAACTTTCCAACAACACATACATCTATATGAAACGTGTCGCTGCTGTTTTGATCATATTCGTGAAATTTGCCGTATTCACCGGTATGTGTCATTTTCTGTTGCTGACTATTGCAATTCCCTCCTTTATAATATCGCTAGCAAGGATATTACAAACCTTCAACGTGACAAAATTTGTCTGGCAAGGGTCGTTACAAGATATCCTCGTTTTTCTCACTCTGTACCATTTTTGAAGTCTGCATTGGCTTCCTGTATGATATCGTATAATATTTAAGATCTGTACCATTACATACCAGGCACCGTCCAGTAAGCAGCCATCTTATTAGCATTCACTGCTTACTTATAGAAAACCTATCCAGCTTCGATCATCTAGTTCTGACCTACTTTTTGTTCCTAGAGTCAACACTAACATTGGAATTAGTGCTTTTTTGTTGCTGCACCAACTCTTTGGAATATGCTCCATCTAAGTGTTAGATTAATTGAAAATATTACAAAATCCCGTCCTTAGTTAAAAACATCTTTACAACCTTGCTTATCCACCATAGCTCCCTCCCTTGACCCATCTCTTGACAACTGGAATACTGCTTATGGATTTTCAGATTGACCAACCCTTCTGTCTTGATGCGCCTATGAATGACCAAGGATTTAGGCGCAATAGAGGTTATTTTATTATTATTTCACGATATCGTAGTAATATATGTTTGTTCCCGTTACTTGAAGGTAACATGGCTGCAATCTCTACAACCTCACCTTTGCCCTTGGGGCCTTGCTATCATCGATACTCACCTTGCCACAAAACAGGGACGCGTTCGCTGATCTTGCCGTCAAATGGCTGATAATACATGACCGTGTTCCAGCTGCCTCCTTCAAGAAAGACGATGCGTAACATATTATACTTTATATAACGCACACCAAATAAAATAAAGATGTGCACATTTTGCACAATTTTGTAAACTACATTGTTATACATATATATGTCCATAACAACTGTATACGGTTGCAGCCAATAATTGTACTGCACATGTGACTACAAACATCATACCGTTCGTTCTTAGCTGTTACGTTACACAAACACACAGTAGAAATCATTTCAACAGCCATCCATTTTGAAATTATGATCAAAAATAAGGTTGGTTGTGAAGCATTCATCATTTACAAAATGGCAGACTAACTATTGAAATTGATTACTTTACCAAAGCAATACATACTTTGCGACTGCAGTATTGTCGATAGCCCCATTCTGTTTCCGGTGTGATCGTATCCCACGGGTCCCTGCCAAGATACAAATGTCACTGTAAGCATGCATGGGGCACAAGGCTTTACCACAGAGTGGACATTAACTGATGATGGTGTGGTGCGGTGTTACCGTTACAACAACATTGCAACATGTCCGCAGCAAAGGTCATGAGTAGGCTTATACGTTTTTCTGAACTTATTATACCTTGATTTATTGATGCCTATATTGATCTTAGTTTATCACTGGCGACGGAATTAAATTACTATTAGGTGGTCTGAGCCGGAGCTTTAGCTCCACTCTGCGTCGGATCATGACGACGCTAGACGGGTAGGGACGGGATGATGTTTAATATTTTTTTCGATCTGACGTTCAACTTTTTAGAAACTCACAAAAATATTCCAAATTCACCCCCTCGCGACTGGCCAAAACGTCCACCTGCACCAGCAAATTGCACCCCCTTGATGCTCCCCAAAACCCCACCTTGAGGCACTACAGAAACCTCCGATTGCACCCCTTTCAGGCTCAACAAAAATCCTTGAGGATTACCAAAAACCTCAAATTCCACCCAAAAATGCACATCCAACTATTGGGGGGCTAATTGTATTTCCAGCTCCCCTGCCATAAATATTGGGTCTCAGACCCCCATTCCCACCGGTTCCGGCGTATGTGTATATTTATAATTATTACAGTGTATAAAAAAGGGTGTGTGCGTGCGTGTGTGTGTGGTGTGTGTGTGTGTGTGTGTGTGCGTGTGTGTGTGTGTGTGTGTGTGTGTGTGTGTGTGTGTGTGTGTGTGTGTGTGTGTGTGTGTGTGTGTGTGTGTGTGTGTGTGTGTGTGTGTGTGTGTGTGTGTGTGTGTGTGTGTGTGTGTGTGTGTGTGTGTGTGTGTGTGTGTGTGTGTGTGTGTGTGTGTGAAGCGTTCCCGTCAGCACTTCAAGAGTACACTATACATAGATTTATGACAGTTTTATGCGTTATTAGTTGACGATCTGACGACAACTGCAATTAACGATAGCGTGTCCACTGTCCATTATAAGTTGAATCTTCTAGTGAATGTGCAATACGATTACGTATCGGTTTCTAAGTTGACGTTGTATTTCCATTATCTACCTTCAACAAACCATTCAGCGGGTTAAAGGCTATATATATAGCACTTACCTTTACTATATGTGTGCGTGTGTGTGTGTATATAAAGTGCTGTGAACTGCATTGAATGTGGCGATGTATAAAGTAAATATTATTCGAATCATCACAAAAGTCATAGACTTACACAAGTGACCCCATTTTTTACGACATTAGGTAACATCTTTCTGTCACGATGTATGATTGCAACAATAATGCCATCGACGACAACGACACAAACCCACATGCACCATACTCATTATACTACACTATCCCAGACATTTCTCCCACGCAGTGTATTAATGTATCTTGACACATTTGCACTTCGTCCCATTTCATATTTTTAGGTACTAGTTGAACGTCAAAGCGAAATTCAAGACAATGCATGTCATTACACGTCAGGACAGGGAGGAGAGGTAAACACAGGCATTAAAACGAAGTGCCCGTAGGTAGGTACCCGAACCCCACAATCTGAAAGATCGTAAAACTAATGGCCCACACTCGAACCGACAGATCCAGGTTTCGCTAGGTCGTTATGCCAGAGGTGTTAATGTCGTAAAATACTACTAATGACAATGATCGCGACGGAGTCGGAGAGTAGAACATAAAATGATTGCCTACGCAAAGCTGTTCATTTTGAAAAATTGGTTCTACCAGAAGGAGCACAGAAGGGACTATAGTAGCTGGGCACAAAACGGGTAGTGCTAGATTTTGTTTGGGGCATAGGATCAGGGTTAGGGTGCAAAACTGCCATAAATTGCCGTGAATAAGTGCAGTGAAATAATGGTTTTTTTCAGCCAGCAAGAAACGTAGTCACACGCAGATGTAGTATATGAATATCTTATTCAAGACCTCTTGCAACGCCCACAACCATCATACCGTCAGACCATCGAAGACGGTTGTTTCTAGCAAGTTCTTGAAAAGCGCCGCCATGTCTGCGCGCTCATAGGTGAAGTCTTCCAGACGTGAGCCGTTGAGGAGGTCGAGCGACTTGTTGAGGGCGACGGCGATGCTCATAACCGCATCGAAGGCGAACGCGCCGTAGAGGTTGGCGCTACGACTGCTCCGCCCCATCAAGTTGTACTGTGTCTCGTAGTCGCTGCGGCTCTACAACATTGTTTGTATCAATATTGCCATGCCTATTCGATATCGTGTAAATTGAGAATTTGTCTCCGGTTAAAACACATTTGTAGACGTTTAATAGTTGTGATCTGAGTTGCAGTACACTAAAATAAATAATCAACCTCTTCAAATACAAGGTCAACACATCAGAGAGAGAAAGGGGGAGAGACAGAGACGGACAGAGACGGACAGAGACGGACAGAGACGGACAGAGACGGACAGAGACTAGTGTTAGCATATTTAGAGACGTCGTATTTTCGAACAGCGTTAACTCAACAAGACTGAAAGCCCGACAGTATGAAACCTCTATACTGCTTCTGGCAATCTAAGTTACAGAAGCCTGGTTATTGCGATCACCAGAGACACAGTTTCTTGAAGTGCTTAAGATGCATTGCCTGCATACTATCAGAGGTGCTACCAGGGCAGACTACAAAATAATCAGACCAAAGAGGAGACATTCACCACTAAATCCATCTCAGATGTCAACAGACACATAATAATTCCAGTAGTTATGGCACGTTTGTCGTACGCCAAGCGAAAACCTCGTTAATATAGGTTTCAAGCAAGACTTTTAAGAACACGAAGATAAAGGGGCGTGACATCCAGGAGGAGAGTGATGGGTCGAATTGACCTATGCAAGTACGTCAAATACATTTCCTTGTTTCTTTGCAACTAAATGAAAACGGTGATATTATTATTAGTAGTAGTTGTATTGGTGGTGGCAGTAGTATTAATAGTAGCAGTAATAATTGTAGTAGCAGTAATAGTAGCAGTAGTAGTAGTAGTGTAGGTAAGCATTATATACTGTTAAGTTAATATACCATGATTGCTGAGGAGTCGGTGTCGTCTTGCAGTCCCAAGTAGTCCGTAATGAAATGTCCCTCCTGAGCTTCCTGTGCCGATATTGAGGATGGTTCATTAGATAAATTACGGTACAATACATACACTGCTGCAATACAGACGTATATTGTCACTATTTCTATAACGATGGTATAAAACCACACGTGACCAATTTTATTCCTTCTACAATATGTCCACTATTTCCAATGTCATGAAAAGTGTCATTTCCGTTACTCGGTTTCGTTTTTCTTCTTTATTATGCCGATCCACTACAAAAGGATGATATAATATTATGGACATGTAATATCAGTAAACGTAACTGAAATAAAATGTGATGTATTCATTGTGTATGACACAAACAATGCAACTTCGGGCACGCTGCGCAAATACAAGCCCCCTCGTAATTTAAATCAGTCATCTTATAATAATTATTATTATTGTTAAAAATAGTATTATTAATAGTAATATTTCCGGTTCTGAACACAACATGTTAAACATTTTAGAATTTAAAATCTAAACGCTTGACGCCGAGTTAGATTTATGAAAAAAAATATGTATGATATTGATCAATATGTTGTAACTGATACAAGCCTTCACTTGGCTGTGAGTGCAGTCCAGATCTTTGGGTACAGTTGACCACCAGGTGGGACCCATTGTCCAGCCTATTAGTATCCACACGTATTTGCCTCCGTACATCTTGCGTTTGTAAGCCTGCAGATAATATGGTTACATGACCTGATTTCATTATTATTTTTAGTTGTCGTCTGCCTTTAGCCAGATGCGAAAATAATGCTAAACTGTTTCTGTTAAACAATGTTCTATTTAAATACTATTTGAGAAATCACATAAGTATCGTCTCTTAAAATAATGATTGAATAATGCAGTATTTAATGTTTAGCTACAAGTAGGCCTTTGTGTGCAAGCGAATCGTAGATATGCTACGACTTTAGGTACTCTAACTTTGCTATTTCAATGAGCAAATGAAGATTATAATTATTATTAAAACAATGATACTGGCGTCAGATGAACTATATGTTCCCATTATAATGTAATGTTATTACTCCCAGCACACATATGCAATGATGATCTCCGGTATCCTAAAAAAAGGTTACTATTCAACCACCCGGTGTGACGTCAGTCGTGACATCTTACCTCACAAAAGACTTTCAATGCGGTACTTGCGTAGAAGCTCGCCACGATGATTCGGGCATCGCGATTCTGTAATGAACATGCCATTTTGTTTATCGGATTTCTATAAACACACTTCATACAACTGATTCTTGTTGAAACGTACGGAAATATATTTCGTGAAACAAATTTTATTCGTCTTATACTGTGCTTTAAATTTAAAAACATAACTATTAATGTGTGAGCGCGTGTGTGTGTGTGCGCGCGCGCTTATGCCTGCCTGTGTCCAAGTAAAATACAGACACATTATGTATTCAAAAGCTTATCTAGGGCATGCGTGTTAAAATTAATTTTAGCTAAAAACCAACGCATATGATAAAACACAACAACTACGCATCCAAGCTACAAACAATAAACAGCTATATTGAAAACAGACGCGATAGGTGAGTTTACCTTGAGATTATCCATGGCAATGGAAGAATCTCCTTGAAAGCTCTCAGAAGCAACGACGGTGAAGTTCAAACGTTTCAGTCTTGCAAGCAAGTCATAGGTACTCTGAAATATGCAATGCGTATTTAGTGTAACCATCACAGAATAGAGGCGTTGTCAGATAAACGACCATATGGGCAACAACGTAATGTAGGTCGGCTACGTGGCCTATATATCTGAGAGTAACATGTTTCATGCAGATCCTGTTTAAGTTGTTGGATGCACGATATAACAGCGATAAACCGTTGTTTGACTGCGCCCATTCCCTTTGCAGTCGTTCGATATACACCCCCAGGTTGACCAACTTGTTAAGAATAAGGCTATCCTGTTCCATTACCCGGAATCATGCTCCCGAGTCAGTTTGCTAATAATTTTAGATTATCCCTGGTATATATCCAACATTTATATACGGCAGTTCAGTTAATAAATTGTACTTCATCCCACTTGGTGTCTTCGTTGGTTCCTAGTGTGGAAATCGGGCACGCGCGTCCAGCATTCAAAAGCAATTCTAGGAACATGCTGTTGTCCACACTTGCCTCCGCAATAGTTTGTCTTCACTGTTTGCACGTTTTGCATGTACTGCGAACGTTTTCAAATTGTGACAATTACTTCGGGCGTATTAAACATAATTTGGCGAGCAGCGTACGTTCAACATATATATTCTTTTTAGGAACACACGAAGCTGTTTTAAATGCGACTGTCTCGTCTAATTTTTTTGCGAGTTGCAACAGAAATTAACACAGCTGGAGGGATCCAGTGTTCGGCCAACTCACACAGCATACCAACTGGTCAGACGAACGTGGCCGGCCAACGTTAACAACGTTGAAAGAGGCAAGAGCGAGTTGGCCACGTCAGAAGTTATCTACAGTTTGTTGGCTATGTTGGAAGTTATCCAGAGCCAGTTATCCACGTCAGAAATAATCCAGAGGAGTTAAGCATGTCGGAAGTTACCTAGAACGTGTCGGCCACGTCAGACGTTATCTAGAGCTAGTTCGCCATGTTGTTTGTATAGAAAACGTGTTGCATCACGTTCACTGTCACTGACGATTTCCCTGACAGCGCTGTTTAATTTTAAAATCATTAAAACCTTTCTATCACATTAAAAAGACACATGATTCCAACATCATTCCCCGTGTCAGGTTTCTAACTCACAATGTGCCACCGTTGACACGCCACACCACCTGTTGACACAATCATCAAAGATGTTGTGTAGTTTCACCTGACGGAGCGCTGATTAAGATTCGACTGCTGGAGAAGTGCCTTATACATCACTTGAATGTCTAATCCGTCATCCCTGATCAACTTGACACTGGCAGTGATCATGCTAACACGTCACAACTGCTTCACGAGGAAAGACACCCAACAAGTGAATGGTCTCGCTCTTCCTGACCCGATATCAAGGTATATGATAGCGATCTAGATTTAATCACACGTTTTTCCTTATAATTAGGCAGAAACAGAACACTTCGGCGCGGTAGTCAGGCGTGTGACCAAAATTACCCCCACAAATTACCGTAGGCGTTGTAAAACTGCCAAACTCGAATTGAACTATTTTCATGACCGTCTTGGCTTATTCACATGCGCGGCTTTGTACTTAGGCCTTTCTTGGTAATATATATGTTATCTGACTAATACTGTTAAATGTTAATATATATGTTTTTATTATCTGACCAATACTGTTAATTGTTGCCAACCCTAGAAGTTCGTCTGACGTAACAATGAAAATGCGTCGTTTATTTGCGATGCTGTATAAATCCATATCCAATGAAATACAACATTATCAGAAGTCTGACCCAATCTCTGTAATAAAAGATACCTTGTTCCCATTTTGATCCAATGACATCAAGGGAGACATATTCGTAACAAATTACCAAGATAACACTCAATTACCTACATACATATATCATATTCCCCGAACAAAATATGTCATAGTAGGTTGGCATTTTGTTTTGATAATTTGATACGTTTGGCCACAATTACTCCAACAAATATTTTTTGGAATACGGCCAATAAATTATATCTCAATAGACAACTGTAAGAGAATTTATGTTTGGTTGGTGCAATTAACAGTCAAGAGAAGGAGACAATCTGTCTTGCCCTTGACTTTCCCATTTTACCCACATGTACCGGCAAAAATGAATACTGGGCAAGGCAAAACGGGACGTAAATTCAATTATGTGATGACACATATAATCCATAAGTGCTACAGCCAACATTTTCAATGATTCTACATAATAAACCACATATGTGCCAATTTTCATGCTTTATTAAAAAGTACACAAGTCGTACATTTTTTGCTCTTAGCCGCTGTACTACTGGTCAGAAATGGGTTTGAGCAAATGTTCAGCTCGGTTTGTTTATATAAAATCATTTTGTAAATCATATGCGTTCTAACATATAGACTGTTTTCAACCTGACAGTTATTATTCTAGCCAGTACATTTATTACAGTAGATTATCATCGGACCAGCTGTAGTAACAGCACTTATTGCACCTGCAACATTCCCTACTATATACGGAAGTCTGCTGAATCGATGTTGCCTAGTCCCACTTGCTAAGGTCTTTAATTTAAATGAGCAAAACATAATTATTGCGGTTAGACTCACCTGCTGTAGCTGTTGTTTAAAATTTGCATTTTTCGTATACGAGAATATGGGCAACATGGTTCGATCTCATCAAACACAATTCGGCGGGCATTATAGCGCCAACATAATTATATATTCTAGTATTATGAAGACTAGCAAAAATGCCCGTCCTCCGAGTGGTGCCACATACACAAAGATGACGGTTTCTCGAAACATTCGTACCAACATTTGTTGTGACTTACATTTGAGCAGTTTGTCATAAAACAAATTATGTAATTAATAAAACGTTTCCAACTGATCGGCGATCTTCGGAACATTCGCAGAAAATACGCGTAGTGTTATGAACAAGCTACTTACATCCGTCCAGTGTCCGACTTGAACCCTAAGCCTGTAATAACCCTTGACCCATTGGAAATTTCGAAAACAATAACTCGCTCAACTAAACAACAACTACATTTAGATAATGAGATAGTTTTTCAATGTATTTTTGATTTAAAACATTAAACTAATTGAAGCTACAAACTGTTGCCAAATCGAGTATTTTCATAGTGTTGCAGCTAATTGGTTAATAAAGCAAGTCGGGCAAACTGCAAATCAACCTGTGAAAGTTTGGCGCCTTCTATACAACTGTAGGTCATGGGCCAGATATGCCCCTCGTGCACCCCCCCCCCCCCCCCACACACACACACACAACTCTACGAACCCATGTTTTTTTAAGCTTTGGGGTTCCTTGAAGATGATTTCAAGTGGTAACAGTAACAAAGTTTGGTCTCACTAGCCATTTCCAACCTATCTTGGGTGGTACCCTGAAATATCGTATTTGTCGTCAATGTCGCGTGGTATTTAATCACCCACACCACAATCGTCATTGTATAGTCATATGTGTCTCAATATGTACTTATGATATGTCGAATTGAAGGTTTTCATCTCCTGATTATCATAATGTCATTCAATAGATATTTACTATTATGGTGTGCGCCCTAATTAGCATAGAATAACTACACCCAATTCTCACTCGTGACCGCATAGATGACATCATAATTTTTTTCTCAAATATATAAATTTCACTTTATCCCATGGCTTCTTTAAGATCAAAATAATAATGCGTAACACTCAGCAGAATCATATATTTCATTTGATACCAGAATTGTCTTTCAGTCATTACAAATGGATTAGATATGGTGCTTCAAAGATAACCGTAATGTCGCGGATCAAAAGGCGTAATGCAGGTCATTTTTAATGATTTTATTTAAGTTGGATAACAATAAATTATAAGCTTTGTTACTTACCCCAATTTGACCTGCTGATATTACATACCTACCTTTGTATGTATTTACCATTAAAACAAAAACGAACAAGTTATCAAACTGTCGAACAGTCAATGACATACAATATATAGGTTGATATACGGGCACTTGCCAAACATTGATAGCTACATAACCAACTACATTAGTCACATTTTGATGCTCGATCATAATCACTGTCAGCATAGAGTTCCATCCCACCAAACATGTCCATGTCAGACTCGTCATCATTATCAATATGGTCGGGGTCTACCTGAGCTATATCAGCCAGTTCACGTGGCAGCACATCTCCATTATAGAAGAGTGGCTTAATGCTTCCATTACTGATGTTACAGCCATGGTTTCTGTTCACTTTGGGGACGTCCGGCTCAGGAATATGTGCTCTATTCCATATGCCAACTTGATAGTTGACTCTTCTGATATGCTGGGTGAGACTGCGCTTGCATGATGGTAGATTGCCCATGTCAATATTACCCGAAGGAATAACACGGTTATCCTTGGCACACAGCTCATTGATACGAATTAGCCTGAAGTCATCAACGTTTGACACCTTTGATGCTCTACCATACACAACACAAGTGAAGCTGTCCAGCTCATCAATCCTTTCTTCAGGTACGTCCCATGTATCTCACAGCTTCTTGAGTACATGAATGTATTTAGGAATCTTCAGTAGCGGTTTCACTGGTTTGAGTTTGTCAATCCCTCGGAAAGCACTAGTGCTGTCACATCCACCGAAAGCATGCAGAACCATCAGAGCCGTACTTTGTCTTGGCCGAGATCAACTGCTAGTTTGCTGACATCAATAAATCTTTGCTTATTTCCTACACTAGTGTCAAACAAGATGGTGATGTCTCCAATTGATGCAGCATAGTGCAGAAGATTGAAGAAGATGTCTGAATATGGGCTCTTGCAGTTTTGATGCATATCCATCAGTCTGCCACAGTTTCAGAAGCAGTTTGATGAACTGACACTTGTTTTCACAATTGGACAAGAATGATTTCCAATCAGATGGCCTCTTGGTTGCCTCTCCTTTCAAAATCAGCTTCCCTCCAGTGTGGCCGACTCCTTCAAGTTCAGCGACCACTCCTTTTTCCTTGTTTGTGATGGTATCTCAGGGCAGTCACCAGATTCCGCAAAATTATCATCACTGCCAACTTCCTGTAACATGATGCCATGAGCTGTGTGAACTGATCCTTTCCCTGTGAGATCATTCAGACGCTGTTCTAAATTATCAAATTATGAATGGAATACCGTTGGTCCTGGTGGTGACCTGACAATCTGGTTGGAGAGAAGAGTGGACGATTGCATAACAGCTTCAGCTACCACTGTCTCCAGCTCCAATGTAAAGGAGTAGCTTTCACAGTGTCCCATTCTATTCAGAAGAGTTACGAGTTTTTTACTTCTGAACAAATAACGCATGGACATGCTCATGAAGATGTGTTTGTCAGCTTCCACGATCCATTGGTTGTTGCCCGGCAGATGTCCTAACCAATTGACAGAACAAGTCTTTGTGTGCGGGATGATGTGGGAGCTACCATCCCAGTTATGACATAACATAAACATTTCCTGAGTGTGTCTGATATGATAGTGTCAATTCTGTCACAATCACGGGGAGTTGGTGGCCATTTAAGATCAGGTGCTTCAGCAAACACATCCTGGATAGTCTGTCGAAGATATGTACCAGTGGTCTTGATAACATCAGTTGACCCCAACTGGAGGGCATGTACGTTTCACGGCTGTGTTGATGTTAATATGTGACTTATAGACCATGCTTGACTGGAACTTCCCCATATTGTAGAAGGACATTGAAGGGTTCATGGTTATCAAGTTTGAGTTTTAATTTCTCACTCCGATAGTCAGGATTACTGTGCTCTGTATTATATATGCTGAATATGTACACTTGTTACAAGTCAGCCAATTTAACCATCTCCCGATCATGCAGGACATCCTTTTCCACCATGCAACAGACTATGTCAAATGCCTTTTCATGGGCTTCCATTAAGTTGAGCTGGTTAACACGTGCCTCTTCATCTGTACTTCGCCAATTCTCTGTTTGTTTTGCATATTGCTCATGCGTGCGGCAATTCTTGTGGAACTTGGCTTTACAAGCAAACAGATCAAAACCTCGTATTCTTGTGAGGAGCTTCTCATACTCTTTTATTTCTGCCATCGTCGCTACAATCTTCCATCCATCAAATTCAAACTGACTCATGCCTTGACTGGTACATGCGCCTTTCACTTTTACCTTCTTACCACCCTCTGATCCACAGGAAATACAGACCGACTTGAAGATGATTTTATCGCCTTCTGTGGAAGTTCTGCGCGCCGCAGAACTTCCACAGATCGTCGGAGTGTAGAGGCATCAGATGGGTGTGATGAGGTGAACTTCAGCCTGTCCATATTCATGGTGAAATGTTTGTAGCATTCTCAATGGAAGCCATGATATTCCATCACTGTGTTGGGGGTGAGCTTGCACGTCGTCTCCTCCATCTAGTGGATTAAAGTAGGATTTTCTGAAAGTCTCTACTCTTCGACCTCCTGCAATTTTGCCAACTTCTTCTCTGCATCCCGCATGCCAGACATGAGTTGAAGTTCTCCATATTTTAAAACGTTTACATAAACTATACAAGTAGGTTCGACAGTTTGATCACTTGTTCGTTTTTGTTTTAATGGTAAATACATACAAAGGTAGGTATGTAATATCAGCAGGTCAAATTGGGGTAAGTAACAAAGCTTATAATTTATTGTTATCCAACTTAAATAAAATCATTAAAAATGACCTGCATTACGCCTTTTGATCCGCGACATTACGGTTATCTTTGAAGCACCATATCTAATCCATTTGTAATGACTGAAAGACAATTCTGGTATCAAATGAAAGATATGATTCTGCTGAGTGTTACGCATTATTATTTTGATCTTAAAGAAGCCATGGGATAAAGTGAAATTTATATATATATAAAAAAATTATGATGTCATCTATGCGGTCACGAGTGAGAATTGGGTGTAGTTATTCTATGCTAATTAGGGCGCACACCATAATAGTAACTATCTATTGAATGACATTATGATAATCAGCAGATGAAAACCTTCAATTCGACATATCATAAGTACATATTGAGACACATATGACTATACAATGACGATTGTGGTGTGGGTGATTAAATACCACGCGACATTGACGACAAATACGATATTTCAGGGTACCATCCAAGATGGATTGGAAATGGGTAGTGAGACCCAACTTTTCCACTGTTACCACTTGAAATCATCTGCAAGGGACCCCAAAGCTTCAAAAAAAGATGGGTTGGTAAAGTTGTGGGGGGGGTGGTCGAGGGGCATATCTGGCCCATGGCCTACTGCACAAATACGTATCATACGCCAGCTCGATTGTAGTCAGCTGATATTAAGAAATGAGTAACATCCATCGGTGTGACAATTTCCGGCCGTTTCTGTGTCACTGTTTAATTTGAAGCAACCGGGAGGAAGCGTGTTCTTACCGCGGAGTATGTGTTTGCGTGGGTATTTTCGTGAAGTGTCGCAATACGAGCCCAGCCGAAATGTCGGAACATCGCAATGCGGACGGGGTTGAAGCTGGTGTCGGCCGGAAGCGTTCGGAAGAAGTAAGGGAAACGATCCCGATTGGACAGCTCGCTCGAACGTGCAGAGAATGAAAACTGTCGAAGAGAATTGTTGTAAACTTGAACGTCGCTATTTTCAAATGAAGTATATTTTCAAAATGATTATATTTTCATATGTAACACGAGAATCATTACAATATACACTGTTTCATATTACACTGTATTACAATCAATAATTAAATTATATAAATACGTACCGGAGATTATCAATTGTTTAAGCGTAGGACGTTGATCTTCCTATTGCAGTGTTCAAACATAAAATTGGTGGGAACAGTAAACAGTTTTCAATGAAAATCAAGCAGCAAATTGTTATGGGAAGATCATTGTACTACGCTTCAGCTATTTATAATCTCCAGTACATATTTATATAATTTAATTAGCTTTGCATGGCTTATGCAATTAAACAACATATCCAATTCCAGTAAATAATGACACAATATCTTGAAAAAAACTTTGTCCTAAGTTCTTGAAAGAGAACATTAAAGAAATAATGAAACTCATCTCCGATATGATTATGACCACACTAGTTACAAAAATGCTCCCGTGAACCGACCGACCGACCGACCGACCGACCGACCGACCGACCGACCGGTCGTCCGGCTCTCCGCCTACATGTAGATCGAACGCTGTTGATATATAAAGAACTGCATACAATCTAACATGTCTTCATTGTAGAACACTGGTCTCGTGTATAGAACACTGGTCTCGTGCGTCGGACCGACCGACCGACAGACTCTCCGCTTACATGTAAACCGAACGCTGTTGATATCTCAAGAACTGCATGCAATCTAACATTCGTCATTATAGAACACTTGTACGGATTCTTCGGAAATCAATGTCTATGGCTAATTGTTACACATCCGTCTCTCCGAAATGATATGTCTCTTCAGATACGCTTATTGTCGGCAAGGCAATGGCACATGTGATGCCATTGGGGTCGTAGATGAAGCAGTGATCGTGTTACCTGGCGCTCAAAATGACACGCATCTAGGACACGATCTACTTGTATCAGGTTCTATTTATGTGACAATACTTACATGTATCATATTCCAGTTACCTTCAATACCTACATGTATGTGATTCCAGTTAAGCGACGCAACCTATTTGTATGAGGATCAAGTTACGCAATAATACCTACTTGTATGAGGTTCCAGTTACGCGACGCCTGAGCGACATGAATGGCGACGGACGACACAGCTGGACCAAGCAGCATAATCTTGACCGGCGGTCGGTGAATGTGGTCGAAGAGAATCTTCATTGCCAGAGACGCGCTGCCCTGGACAACCCAACAGCAAGGTGAAATGTTCGACGAGGCCAATCAACTATATAGTGAGGGACGCTAAAGTAATACATTTTCACATCTGGACAAAAGCATGAAATTTGGCACAGATGACCATTATACCATACTATTTCAGAATGTTGATGGAAGCAACCTGAGATTTTGATGCTTCTGCCATTTTTTGCAAAATCAAAAATGGCCGCCACCCGCAATCGAAAATTGCCAGATCTCTGGAACCTGTGCTCCGATTTGAATGATCTTAGTGTCGTTTCTAGGGATTTTGGGGGTGCTGAAGTGACTGGTGATGTTTTTGAATCGACTTAGGGTCAAGGTCACATGCTAGAGGTCAATGATAGGGTCAAATAGTCACTAAAACACGCGTAAACATCCAGCTGTGTGTCCTCACTACCAGTTCATAGGTAATAGGTGTCCCTTGTGGGGTTTACACTCTAGGTCGATTGATAAAGATTTGTTTTCAATTGGGGGTTATGGTCACACATGTTGTGGGTCAATATCAAGGTGCAATGACTGGCATGGCGACCGTGATAGTGAGGGACGTTAAAGTAATACATTTTCACATCGGGACAAAAGCATGACATTTGACACAGTGTGCTAAAAGGCTTTTCCAGTTCCAAAGCATATCCACAACTCCATCAAACCAAGGCTGCCAAAGTGGCCAACAGCAATGATGACAATATCACTGTCGACTGTGCGGATGAAAGCCTTTGAATTACCTTGTTGTGCGGCGTGAGAGAGATGCAGAAATATCCTGCTATCGGCCTCCAGGTGATTGCATGGCATGATCGTGTCCAAGTCAGCTGCCGATTGGCTGTGAGAGGTATTCACCAGGACGAGATCGTCATACGTGGAGCAAACCATAACATTGGTGAGCTGAGACGATGCCTCGATAACAGCTTTTGAAAGGAACCTAAACAGCTGGACCTTGTTTTCTGAATTTGCCAGGAACTTGTTCCAGTCACGAGGGACAGGTGTAGAGCCTTCGACGATGGTTGTCACGCCAGGGGCACCCCGTTTAGCTTGAGCCTGGGCTTTCATCCGCACAATCGACAGCGATATTGTCATCATTGCTGTTGGCCACTTTGGCAGCCTTGGTTTGATGGAGTTGTGGATATGCTTTGGAACTGGAAAAGCCTTTCAGCACATCCCTGTTCATACAATCACCCAACGACTTGGTCCTGAGAAGTCGCTCACGCTTCAACTGTTCCATTCCTTCACCGCGTGTGATATGACGTCATCTTTCCTTGGCATCGGCAAGAAAACTGCCTGGGCAACATGGCAGGCATACCCAGACCTTACTGAAACAGTACGTGCTCTTTCCGACGACCCTAGACTCTGGTGATGCCTAAGCCCTATGTCATGGTCTTAAGGGTATTCCTTTCACTGATTTGAAATAAACTTTGTTTTCCACTACAACATATTTATATTTAAACTTTATATTTTACACAGCCAATATCATGCTGTGATATCCACTGCCTATATCATTTTCCGTGAAAAACCCAATGCCACATACATGTCGCTTTAATAAACAGCAAAGTTATGAAACCATACTGACCTTGATCCCGAACATGTGACCATGACCCAATATAGATGGAACGATCTCATCGATGGACTAAGGATACATGAAAGACATTAATGTAAATAGTCGTATTGGAGGATACCAGAAATAAATGAGAGAAAATATGAAGAAAGTAGTGCTTTAGCGGAAATTTGACCTTCGTGTTGACCCATAGCATGTGACCTTGACCCTAAATCGATTCAAAAACTTCACCAATCACTTCAGCATTCCCCCAAACCCTAGAAACGACATTAAGATAATCCAAATCGGAGCACAGGTTCCAGGGGTCTGGCAATTTTCGATTACGGGTTGCCGCCATTTTTTTATTTTGCACAAAATAGCAGAAGCATCAAAATTTCAGGTTGCTTCCATAAAAATTCAAAAATAGTATGGTATTAAGGTCATCTGTGTCAAATGTCATGCTTTTGTCCCGATGTGAAAATGTATTACTTTAACGTCCCTCACTATCACGATCGCCATACCAGTCATTGCACCTTGATATTGACCCACAACATGTGTGACCATAACCCCCAATTGAAAACAAATCTTTATCAATCGACCTAGAGTGTATGTAAACCCCACAAGGGACACCTATTACCTATGAACTGGTAGTGAGGACACAGAGCTGGGTGTTTACGCGTGTTTTAGTGACTATTTGACCCTATCATTGACCTCTAGCATATGACCTTTACCCTAAATCGATTCAAAAACTTCACGAGTCACTTCAGCGCTCCCAAAATTCCTAGAAACGACACTAAGATCATTCAAATCGGAGCACAGGTTCCAGAGATCTGGCAATTTTCGATTGCGGGTGGCGGCCATTTGGGATTTTGCAAAAAATGGCAGAAGCATCAAAATCTCAGGTTGCTTCCATCAACATTCTGAAATAGTATGGTATCAAGGTCATCTGTGCCAAATTTCATGCTTTTGTCCAGATGTGAAAATTTACGGCATTTCCTGACATTAATGGCCCTCACTAATACGGCGCCAACAACAACCTGTCACACCAAAGATCTTCTACAGTTGTAGATTATTTCTGTTAACACACCAAGAGGATCGTACCAATCGCCATGCGCACTATAATCTATACGCGCTCGTACAAAAACACGCCGCAAGCACACCCGCAAGCAAATATACATGCACGCACACACGCACGCACATACACTCATACACATGCATTCGCACGCAGACACGCATACACACACATATACGTACGCAAACACACACACATCATGCGCGCGAGCACACACACACACACGCATACAAACATACACAATCACACAAACACCGGTGCGCGCGAAACAACTACAACGCAGACACAAATGCACGTGTACACACAAAAGCACACAAACTCACACACATACGCACACACGCATGCCTGAACTTCACGCGCATTGCCTAAGCATTCTCCATTGTGTCCTCTTCGTTACACATGTGAGTGGCATGCGTTTGGGACATGAAAATGTTCCAGACCGTCACGTCGTTCAATGTTTACGTCACCAGCGGCAGTTGTCGCCAGTCCATAACGAGTTCGTTTATAATGAGCCAATCGTTGACCGGAAATATTAGTCGCATTTGAAAATGTTTCATATTTTGCGTTCTTTTTGGCGGCGTTACGCTGGAAGGTAGTTTATAAAATGGATACAGAATCAATCGTTTACTCTTGCTACCACTGTGACATAATAGCATACAATGGGATACATTAAGTACCAGTCATCATTATCCGCTCATTAATCCGTCAATTTATTACGGTAAAGGAATAGACAAGAGTGGTAGATCGCAGTACTCAGGTGATTAGACACGTTGCACATTAAAGCCATTTCAGGCATGTTACATAAGTGACACTGATGCCATTCAACTTGGTGCCTCGGTACTACGAAATGTAATAACTTCTTGTGGGGCTTTCCTGTGGTTTATCGTGATTCTGATATTGCTACTGTGTCCGAACGCTACGATATCGCCAAAGCGAATTATGAAGCACGTTGCTATGGGGAGAAGGAGGAAGCCGAAGAACAAAAACTAACTAATGACGGATGAAAGATGACGGTGGACACTGTTGCTTAATATATAATGCGAAGCATACCGAAAATTCGATGTTACTTTACGTGAAATACATATATTATATCCAGTGTTGAGCGTTGTTTGTTACAAAAGATAACCACGTAGGGGAGATCGGGGCAAAGCGGTCACCCTAAGCAAACAATTGTTATTGTGTACATATGTTAAAAAAAAAAAATTATACTTGACACTGAGACTCACAACTGAAACACGTCTAATAAAATTGATATGTTTAGGTCCTGCAACGCTGAAAGTGCATTCTCTGCAATATGTCAACTTTTCCCCACCCTTGGGACAAAGTGGACACTCTTTGTGTGACAACAAAAGCCAACCAAACCAAGTTAGAAAACGAACAAAAACGGAACGAAGACGAAATCATAAACAGCACTTCTTAAACATCACGTGAATCAAATGTTACTGCCCAAAGGATATATACATGAAACGTGTTGCATTCGAGTTTTATTATCAATAACTGCAACAGTAACTGCGTTAACTAATATGGTAAACATTCTGTTTTGCACAGATCACATACAAAAGCACGTTCGTCATCGATGCCGCAGCTTCCTCCCCAGGCCTACTAATTCCAGGTCAAACAGGGTATAATTGCATTAACTAAATATTATCTGCAGCCCGAAGAGTTCTATGGGGGTGTCTTTTCCTGAATGCTGCTACACATCCCTCACCAGCCAGTTCACTTTCCATTTTAAATTAGTGTGGTATATAATTCTTCTCTCTCTACAAACTAAAACGTTAATCGTCTCAGGTCAATTATCGACAATCCAAACATTCTGAATTCAAATTCAACAATATGGTTACACAGTTATTGTTCCTCTTCCTCAGAAAATACGGGTTGTGGCGTCCAAGACCCTTTCTTGATGCATCTGTTACCGTTTTTGAAGTTCATCATTTCACCCTTCGCTGAAGGTTGCTCTTGGTATGTTGAAGATAACCGCTGCTGTTTAACAAGATTTAACAAGATTGCCACCCAGAGAATTAACTCTAGGTAGCAGGTGGACAATGAAGCCCTTGGCTTATCGAGAGTCCGACCCTTTTATCTATGTGTATCCCGCCCGTCTGAGGTATGTGTCGATTTTATTTAAAAACATATTCACGCTACTAGCACCAACACAATCAGCAGGTAATCTGTTCCATTCATTTACAGTCCTTTGTGAAAATGAAAACTTTCTTATATCCAATCTACTCTGCTCCTTTGCTAATGCAAGTTCATGTCCTCTAGCCCTTCTATCTTTCTTAACTGAGAAAAACATGTTTCTATCAATATTTTCATAACCCTTCAATATTTTAAACACTTCTATCTGATCTCCTCTCAATCTCCTGGTCTCTAGTGTTGTTAAACCGCATTTTTTTAGGCGTATTTCGTAACTAAGATCCTTCAGATTTGGTATCATTTTAGCTGCACTCTTTCTAGCATATCTATGTCCTTCCTGCGATATGGCCTCCACGCTTGAATACAATATTCTAAATGAGGCCTAACTATTGTTTTGTACATCGGTATTATTAGCTCTTTTTCCTTATACGTTATGTTTCGCCTAATTAATCCAAGGATTTGATTTCCCTTTGAAGCTGCAATTCCGCACTGCTCTGAAATCTTCATATCAGCACTAACGGTTAACTCTAAGTCCTTTTCTTTTACAGTAGTACTTAGTACAGTACCCCCCCCCCCCCATTGTATATTCAACTTCTTCGTTCCCATGTCCTATGTGGAGGCATTTACATTTCCCAAAATTGAACATCATTTGCCACTTTCAGACCATTTGATCAACCTGTCAAGATCATCTTGTAAATGCTGTCTATCTCCATCACTTTTAATCCTTCTAAACACTTTTGTATCATCCGCAAATTTCAACACCTTGCTTGTTATTTCATCATCCAAATCGTTGATGTATATTAAGAATAATATAGGACCTAATACTGATCCCTGTGGTACCACACTCAATACCGATTTCCAGTTTGAAGCCTCCCCATCAACTACTACACGTTGTCTTCTGTCAATCAGCCATTGTTCTATCCAGTTTATTATACCATTTCCTATGCCATGGGCCTTTAGTTTAAGCAGTAATCTTTGATGTGGTACTTTGTCAAAAGCTTTTTGAAAATCTAAGTAGACGATATCTACTGGTGATCCCTCATCTACCCACTATGGCTATATGGCCTCCATGCTTGTATACAATATTCTAAATGAGGCCTCACTATTGTTTTGTACAGCGGTACTATTAATTCTTTTTTCTTATACGCTATATTTCGCCTAATTAATCCAAGGATTTGATTTCCCTTTGACGCTGCAATTCCGCACTGCTCTGAAACCTTCATATCAGCACTAATGGTTAACCCTAAGTCCTTTTCTTTTACAGTAGTACTTAGAACAGTACCCCCCATTTTATATTTTACCTCTTCATTCCCATGACCTGTGTGGAGGCATTTACATTTCCCAAAATTGAACAGCATTTGCCACTTTTCAGACCATTTGATCAACCTATCAAGATCATCTTGTAAATGCTGTCTGTCTCCATCACTTTTAATCCTTCTAAACACTTTTGTATCAACCGCAAATTTTAACACCTTGCTTGTTATATCATCGTCCAAATCGTTGATATATATTAAGAATAATATAGGTCCTAGTACTGATCCCTGTGGTACCCCACTCAATACCGATTTCCAGTTTGAAGCCTCCCCATCAACTACTACACGTTGTCTTCTGTCATTCAGCCATTTTTCTATCCAGTTTATTATACCATTTCCTATGCCATGGGCCTTTAGCTTAAGGAGTAATCTTTGATGTGGTACTTTGTCGAAAGCTTTTTGAAAATCTAAATAGATGATATCTACTGGTGATCCCTCATCTACCCACCTAGTGATGTCTTCCAAAAAACATAACATATTTGTTAAGCATGACCTCGCTTTAAAAAAACCATGTTGAGATGGGTTTATCAAGTTTTGTTTAACAAGAAAATCCACCATGTGATCTTTAATTAGTCTTTCTAATAATTTACAAATCACTGATGTTAAACTCACTGGTCTATAGTTCTCCGACTTGTTTCTCGAACCTTTTTTGAATAACGGTATAATGTTTGCTTCTTTCCATTCTAAAGGAACCACTCCCTCTTCTAATGACAAGTTGAAAACTGGTATGCTAATTTGTTCTACAATTTCCAATAGTAGTTTGGGTGGAATACCATCCACTCCAGGTGATTTATTATCCTTCATAGCCCTTATTTTCTTAGCTACCATTTCCGGGGTTACAATTAATTGTCCTAAATAGTCTGAATCTGCCCCCTTGAACTTAGCCTCTGGTATTGGCAGTGATCTAATATCTTCCCTGGTAAACACTGAACTAAAGTACTCATTCAGGTCTTCTGCCATTATGAATCCCTCTGATATTATATTTCCAGCACTATCTTCTAGAGGACCGCCCTTATCTTGAACTTTCTGTTTGCTTCGAACATACGCATAAAAACTCTTGCTGTCATGTTTTATATTACTATCTAATTGTTGTTCATAGCTTCTCTTTGAATTTTTAATTTCAGCTGTAGCTTGGTTAAGTGCTTCTTTATAACTGTTGTAGTCTTCATCATTTCCAGTACATCTATATGACTTCCACATCATTTGTTTATACTAAATTTTTCTAATGGCTTCTTTCGATAAGTGTTTCTTTTTGGACCGTTTTCCTTGTTTTTTGAAGGGTACAAATTTATCGATTATGCACTTAATTTCACTCTTTAATATATTCCAGCATTCTGTTGCCGTCTTATTTTTCAGTGTCTTATTCCAGTCTATCTTTGCTAAATATTTCCTCATGTCCTTATACCTTCCTTTGTGGAAATTTCTCCTATACTGCTTTTTGCTATTCCTTTCTGATTTTACTTTGATGGTAAAATGTATCTGGTTGTGATCGCTACTCCCCAGTGGCTCACATATCTTGACATTGTCAACTAATTCATTCTGTGAGGACAAAACTATGTCTAACACATTCTCACCCCTGATTGGTTCTAGCACATGTTGAGAAAGGAATGTATCTTGAACTAAAACTAAAAACTTGTGGTCCTCTCTCCCCATACTCTGTAGAGATTTCCATTGTATATGCCCATGGTTAAAATCCCCCATAATAATACAGTCCCGTTTGCTTACTTCCCTTATAGCGTTTTGTATTTTTTCATTCTCTTCTATGCTTATGTTTGGACTTCGATAAACTAACCCAACTGTTAACGTTGAGTTTCCTGTAACTATGTTACACCAAACAGCTTCTTCGCAATCTGCTTCTCTTTCTAATTTTATTTCATAAGCCTGAATAGATTCTTTAATATATAAAATAACTCCACCTCCCTTTCTTCCTATTCTATCTTTTCTAAACATTACATATCCTGTCAGTCCCAATTTTGTTTACTATTTTGTTTACTATACTCCTTGCATTTAAACAAACACATTTATATCCAGCTTCAGAAGAGTTTTCCAGACTGTTATTTGTTGTTTTATTTGTGCTGTCTTTATCTATGCCTCCATTTTCAGGCTTTTCTGTGAGTCCCCCCTGCGAATCTAGTTTAAATAGATGCAACCTGTCCCACTGTCAACAGATTGCAGCAGATTCTCTGAGAAAACTGCTGCCCCTTTCCACTAAGATGGAGGCCATCTCTCATGTACATATCTTCCCTCCCAACAAAGTATCTCCATAAATATGTGAATCCCACCCCCTCTTCTTCACACATCTGCTCAGCTAGTGCATTGATCGCCATCCTCTTGCAGTTTCTATACGTTGCCCCCCTTCCTCCCATTACTGGCAAAATTCCTGACAAAATAACCTGTTCGACTCTCGTCTTCTTTAGCTTCCTCACTAACTGTCTATACTTCTGTACTATCGCAGTTGTTCCCTCCCTGTCTGCATTATTTGTTCCTACATGTACCAGTATAGACCCTCCCTTGCCATGTCCCAATACCTTCTCTACCCTGTCAGTTACATGTTCAATCCTAGCCCCCGGTAAACAAACAACGATGTCCTTCCCCTCGCTCAGTGTCTTGTCCGTCTTTCTCATAATGGAGTCACCCATAAACACCCTCTCTTTCCTCATTGCCCCCTCAATCACTGCCTTAGAATAGCTCCTTCTTCGGTTTGCATCTGTCTGGTTGTTGTCTTTCCCCCCTGCCGTCTTCTCTCCTGTCACATTCTCTTCCGATCCATTCTTTCCTGTCGCTTTTTCTCTTGTCACCTTTCCTCCTGTCAGCGTCCCTTTTATCGACTTCTCTTCTATTATCACATTTGCTCTCACTTCCTTTCGTCCCTTCTTCTTTCGTCCCGTCTCATTTTCCACTCTCCTCTCCCGTTCCATCTTCCCTCCCTCCTTCTCTACAGTCACTTTCTTCGCTTGTCACGTTTTCTGTTGTCGATTTTCCAATTTCTTCCCCTCCAATCACCTTCTCTCCTCTCAATCTCCTTTCCTCAGTTTTCTTGCCACTGCTATTCTCCTTCAGTCTTGCAGTATCCTCACCTCTCTCCCTGTCGTCTCTCTCCATTCGACCTGCCTCCTTGCTAATTCCCATCTCCATTCCCTTCACAACATCTGTCAACCTAACTATCTCCTTCTGCAGACACTCCACCTTCCAACATCCAATGCACTGAAAGGTGAATCCTTCCTCCATGGTTTCTGCCCATGACTTTCCACACCCGGACAATGCAAAATCTACCCAGCTGTGGCAGTGATCGCACACCAAGTGTCGCTTTGCCTTGACTTGCCGCTTGCAAGGCGCCATATCCCGATCAGAATTTATTTAATAACTTAACTAACTTAGTCTTTATAAAGACTGTTTCCTGTGTACTACAGCACACTTTAGGTTACAAATTTCAATTACACAGCCGACTATTTATTCTAACACGAACGCTAACATCACCGGTAGTGACCTAATTTAAAAACAATCAATTACGTTATGTTAGGCTGCTTTATTTATTTAGGTTACGCCGCCCGACTATCGCCCTTGCTTAATTTTAACAACAATGCTACCTAACCAAAATATCTAGCAAGTACTGGCTTACACAGATATTATCTTATGTAAGTAGTTTGATGGTTGTTACTTTATCTCCTATATATTCTACCACATAATCAGGTTTGTTAAATCTTGTTTACAACTTGTCGAAGGCTAAGCCGCCTAAGTGAGTTACCCTATTATCACTTATTATACTAAGGTGTTCTAAAATACTTTAACTAACTAACTTTAAGCACAACTGCTACTCAATATATGTTTATTGCAACTTTATGAATGATATTAAGGCAAAAATAATACTTATCTATCAGTAATTCCACTTGTTTATCAACTTTTTTACACCACCAATTTCTACAATCTATCTCCGCCAAATATAGCCTCGACCAGTGTTTTCAAGTTGTTACCTGCTCTAATTGCACCGATGGCGTGTGCCATAGATACATCGCCCCACGCTTGCTGTGTACTTGTTCGTTTATAAGTTCTGACCATTTAAACTGCAATAACAGACATACACAAGGGGTTAAGGGTATGAAGAATAGAACAGTCGTGTGCAGACCAAAACAAATTAATATGAGGGGAGGGTGCGGGGCGTAATGTGATTACCTAAGCGATAACATCCGCAATCTAATTTCGACCATTAATCTTAAAATTTACTAAATGTCCACTTCAATGTAATTATTATTGTATATGAATAAATAACAAATATACTAAATGATAACAAATAATGAACAATCCATTAGCTATAAAAGAAATTAAATTTAGAAAATACTGCAAACTCCGTCAACCGTGGTGGACTGGGACTATAAAGGTGATGTATCGGTTGGGGGGGAGTAATTCCCGTTCCCACCCTTGTATCCACTTCTGATGTCCATTTATGTGTATTAGTTGAGTAGTCACTACTCCAAGTAACATAAAAAGCACGCCTCTCCACTATGCCCCATCCACTTTGCCCCACATTCGCTGTCGTAACAAATGTGAGCCATTCCCATACGTTATTCCGCGTACATTGTCCGTAACATAGTTTTACCTATGCAAACATGCAGCAAATCACACGCTTACAAAAGTTTTCAATATTTCTGATATATACGACTAGGAAAAGCGTTCCAAAAAACGAAAAAATCGCACCAAAATACACTAAAATCAACTTACCGCCAGAACGTAAAAATAGCGACTGGTTTGGCACACGAAGGGAGTGCACCGGAGCGGTAGTGATGTCACCTAATGTTTTTATCATACCAACATTAGATGATGCAAGTAATCTGAGCTTAAAATTGTATTGTCCACTTTGTGTCAGTGGCCGTTTTGACCCGATCTCCCCTATCAAAAGACTATCTGAAGATCACGTCTGACCAAAGTAGCGTCTTGGCAGACGATAAAATTATCTATAGAGAGAACACTCAATTAATTTATATCAAATTATATAAAATGCATGTGCGTGTGCATGCTTGTGTTTATAAGCGTGTGCGTATGTCTGTATGCGTGTGTGTGCGTGCGTGTGCGTGCGTGTGTACGTGTGGGCGTACGTGTTTGCGTGCGTGCGTGCGTGCGTGCGTGCGAGTGAGCATGGGATAGTTTGTATTATATGCGTAGGCCTATCCACCCACGGGCACGCATGCACGCATGTTTGCAGATATGTGCGTGTTTTTCTTAGCTAACGTGGGATGAACATAATACGGTAGTGAATTATAAAACAATTACAATTCATTTACAGACCTTTCGTTTTATTAGCCTGTACTGCAGGCGATGTAATTCCTTTGCGTCAATCCATGTTGTCAACTGTCAGCAATCTCTCCCATACATATTTAACTGTGTCGTAGTCCTACAAAATGCGTTTGTAATTCGGGCATGGAAGGAAACGAGGGCGGAATTATCCAAATGTTTGAATGAGACCAGAAAGAGACTGGGCACTATTACGTTGCTTAATGAATAGATTACCAATACCAGCTTTATCGACTTTATGTGTGGGCCGTCGGAATAGATGCGGAATTCAGATTACATCCGGCTTTTCCACTAACATTAGTTGCCATTCTCAGTTTAATTTCTAGTACGTCTGTGGCTAGTAATTCAATGACTTTCCTACGGGACAAACGTGTCGAGCGATAACTGTGTAGACTGAAGGTCGTTGTTCACAATCCCAGCGGCACAGGCCAATAATGCATGCGCCCCGATTAATGACATTTAAAACGACTTTATTTATTCTTTATTTATTAGTAAAATATTCCTAATACTAAATAAATGTATTGTGTGTTTACTGTCCGCCAAATTGTGTTTCAGAAGCCCGAAGCATTTTTCGGAATTACATAAATGTTTCCCTTGTGATGCGTTCGAATTAAATATAACAATATCGAATAGTAAACAACAGTTACGTCGGAGGCTTCTTCTTCCTCTTCTTCAGTAAACTTCCGTATTTGCGTTTTGGCAATATACCAGAGGTAGTTTAATACTAGGTTCTATTACAACAATGGCTCAAGATGGCGATTCCAGGTAATTCCAGACAACATAAATATAGGAATAATTAGTCTCAATTTGTAATTCATCTCAATGTATTAGTATATCGTCTTTAATTAATAGTTTTAATGTAATTAATTTCATTCGTTCTTCGTTTTATCTTTAGTTCCTTTTTTGCAATTTTATGATATGTTGAAAGTTTGATTTAGAATTTATATTGATACATGACTTTCAGCTTTTTATGAACATTGTGGTCTGTAGGTAATATATTATTATTATTATCGTTTTATACTAATTATAACAATTGAAATTGCATTGCAATATATATAGAGCTTGCTTCTCTGTGTCTAAGTGCTATCTACATATTTGTCGGATGCTGAAAATTAAAAATGGTATATGACAATTTTGCAAAATGGACGTAATATATACTGTGCAATGGTAGACGCGGTTGCCGCATGGTACTGATGCTGGAATACAGTTGGAAAGTAACGAAACGATTTTCGTAAGCCATCCATCAATATATACCATAGATTGCATAAACTCACCCGCAAGCAGGGCTATCTATTAAGTATTGCGAACACATTAATCGTAAACAATACAACTACATGTATACTTTTTAACTTTTTAGGTAACGTTCAGACGGTATTAATATTATGTTATCAAGTTCATTTTATGTAAATAGATGTACGACTGTCTTAAAATATGTTGGCAGTTGGCCTTGGTTTAAATATATACTAGTTTTAGCACAGTTTCATAATGTTTCGGATTGTATATTTTGCGTGTGCATGATGGGGGGCAGGGGAGACAAGCGTGCGTGTATGTTGACGCCACAACACCAAGAATTCCTCGTACATTTGAAATGCTACTTCGTAATAAACAGTCTGAATCTGAAAAATCTGAATCTGAATCTGAATATAAAATCCCGCTCTTGTCAGTACACCGTTCACTCTCGGTAACCCTGTTAGGGACCAAAATAGAGTTGTCGTGTTTTTGTTCCAATAAAGCAGGCTTCATACTAATTAGCGAGAAAGAAAGTTGGCGTGGGCAAAAAACACAAACATACGCGACATATATAATAATGAACGTGTACAAATGAAAGAAAGACTTCGTTAATGTTTTCGTGTCGCATTGTTGACGACAACGACCGCACAGGTGCGTAGGTCACCGCTGCGACAACAACGCATGCTCATCTGCATTGCACATAGTGTACGTTTGCCGCTCGTTTGCTCTAATTGTGTAGCTAGCTACATCGTTCGACATTGTTAGAACGGCGCCATGATAATGCAACTAATAGCTACTTAGTGATGGTAAACCTCGGTTTAACAAGATTTAACAAGATTGCCATCCAGAAAATTACTCTGGATGGCAGTTGGACAAGGAAGCCTTTTGGCTTATCGAGAGTCCAATACTTTTTATCTACATGTATCCCGCCTTTTTAAGGTGTGTGTCGATTTTATTTTTAAACATATTCACGCTACTAGCACCAACACAATCAGGAGATAATCTGTTCCATTCATTTACAGTCCTTTGTGAGAATGAGAACTTTCTTATATCTAATCTACACTGCTCCTTTACTAATGTAGCTTCATGTCCTCTGGTCCTTCTATCTTTCTTAACTGAGAAAAAAATGTTTCTATCAATATTTTCATAACCATTCAATATTTTAAACACTTCTATGTGATCTCCTCTCAATCTTCTGGTCTCTAGTGTTGTTAAACCACATTCTTTTAGGCGTATTTCGTAACTAAGATCCCTCAGATTTGGTATCATTTAGTCGCTCTCCTCTGTACTCTTTCTAGCATATCTATGTCCTTCTTGCGATATGGCCTCCATGCTTGTTTACAATATTCTAAATGAGGCCTCACTATTGTTTTGTACAGCGGTACTATTAATTCTTTTTTCTTATACGCTATATTTCGCATAATTAATCCAAGGATTTGATTTCCCTTTGAAGCTGCAATTCCGCACTGCTCTGAAACCTTCATATCAGCACTAATGGTTAACCCTAAGTCCTTTTCTTTTACAGTAGTACTTAGAACAGTACCCCCCATTTTATATTTTACCTCTTCATTCCCACGACCTGTGTGGAGGCATTTACATTTCCCAAAATTGAACAGCATTTGCCACTTTTCAGACCATTTGATCAACCTATCGAGATCATCTTGTAAATGCTGTCTGTCTCCATCAATTTTAATCCTTCTAAACACTTTTGTATCATCCGCAAATTTTAACACCTTGCTTGATATACCATCGTCCAAATCGTTGATATATATTAAGAGTAATATAGGTCCTAGTACTGATCCCTGTGGTACCCCACTCAATACCGATTTCCAGTTTGAAGCCTCCCCATCAACTACTACACGTTGTCTTCTGTCATTCAGCCATTTTTCTATCCAGTTTATTATACCATTTCCTATGCCATGGGCCTTTAGCTTAAGGAGTAATCTTTGATGTGGTACTTTGTCGAAAGCTTTTTGAAAATCTAAATAGATGATATCTACTGGTGATCCCTCATCTACCCACCTAGTGATGTCTTCCAAAAAACATAACATATTTGTTAAGCATGACCTCGCTTTTAAAAACCCATGTTGAGATGGGTTTATCAAGTTATGTTTAACAAGAAAATCCACCATGTGATCTTTAATTAGTCTTTCTAATAATTTGCAAATCACTGATGTTAAACTCACTGGTCTATAGTTCTCTGACTTGTTTCTCGAACCTTTTTTAAATAACGGTATAATGTTTGCCTCTTTCCATTCTAAAGGAACCACTCCCTCTTCTAATGACAAATTGAAAACTGTTGCAAGCGGTGCGCTAATTTGTTCTACAATTTCCAATAGTAGTTTGGGCGGAATCCCGTCCACTCCAGGTGATTTATTATCCTTCATAGCCCTTATTTTCTTAGCTACCATTTCCGAGGTTACAACTAACTGTCCTAAATAGTCTGAATCTGCCCCCTTGAACTTAGCCTCTGGTACTGGCAGTGAACTAATATCTTCCCTGGTAAACACTGAACTAAAATACTCATTCAGGTCTTCTGCCATTAAGAATCCCTCTGATATTGTATTTCCAGCACTATCTTCTAGAGGACCGACCTTATCCTGAACTTTCTGTTTGCTTTGAATATACGCATAAAAACTCTTACTGTCATGTTTTATATTACTAGCAAATTTTTGTTCATAGCTTCTCTTTGAATTTCTAATTTCAGCTGTAGCTTGATTAAGTGCTTCTTTATAAATGTTGGTGGCAATGTCGCCAAGGTTACGTAGACAAGACAAGATCAGCGGCAACATGAACAGGCCTAAGATTGTCGCCTTATTTCTACATAGGCGACACGAAAACGGCCCCGGCGCCTTTCTGGAAGTCAACTCGTGTGACTAAAACATTACCCAGTAGCGATAAAACTATTCAGATCGGCCAGGTGTGGTTAATTAATAAAAAATACTCATATAACCGAGTAGGCGTAATTTTCTTATACAATATCAAACATAAACTCTGATACGTTAAAAAAAAGTCAGATCTATGTGTTTACATCAGAAAATCGGTCAGCAAGTTTGGTTAAATAAGCTTTGCCGAAAAGTCACGCAGTTGCGTAACCATACAGAGTGCCGCTGGAACAACAAATGTCCCCCCAAACGTGCAGGTATTTTGTCCTCTTCTTCTTTCTCTTAATATTCGGGGTGAGACTAGCTTCGATACTGGTCGGCGATGGCTGTTTTCTTTTTCTTTCACTTCACCTCTTGTACTGCTGTCTCCACCAACCGTATCCACTCCCCTCCGTCTTTTCGCTCATTCTCCATTCCTCTCCCAATCCCTCCAAATCTCTCTCTTTACACAAACTGCCTTCAAGTGTATGCTTAATGGTGTCTTACATACACGCGTTATCCATCTAATTTCTATAGACGGCGAGTGTATTCCAATTAATATAAAATTAAGTAGATAGGAAAATAGTTCATAATAACGTTGTTTATGCATGTGTTATATTTAGGCACATTGGGGCATCACTCAGTTGTGTTCTCTGTTATATTAGCACAGCCAAGAAAGAAACATGTGTGTCTTCACTAACTTCAAACTATTAAAGTGTACTGTCATTTGTAATGACATGTGTCATGTGTGGTCACACAGCCATAGCGTGGAAATGCCAAACAATACACTGACAATCAAAGTCACACTGCAACTAATAGCTACTTAGTGAAGGTAAACCTCGGTTGGTGGCGATGTCGCCAAGGTTACGTACACAAAACAAGATCCGGGTTTAGGATGATCGAAACCAGCCCCGGCGCCTTTCTGGAAGTCAACTCGTGTGAGGAAAATATTACCCGGTAACAATCAAACTATTCAGATCGGCCAGGTGTGGTTAATTAACTAAAATACTCATATAACCGAGGAAGCGTAATTTTCTTATACAAGATCAAACATAAATTCTGATATGTTAAAAAAGTCAGATTCATGTGTTTACAACAGTAAATCGATCAGCAAGTTTGTTTAAATAAGAAAGTCACACTTGTTTAGACGATCACATCGGTAGACTCGTAATTGCCCGTAATCAGAAGCGGAAGTCGCCGGGAGCAAGGTTGGTGCATGAAGCTCAGCTCTTTACGAGAACTTCCTATCGAAGAGAAAAGCATGCTGTGTACGCACGTGAAGCTACACACAAATGGCAATTACTTAGCGTCACGTGTTTGCGTAAACTCCTATATTCGCTTACATTAATACAAAAATCGCGGCATCTACTACTACTACAGTCATCTTAGCGTTCAGAACGTTCTTAGCCGCTTCAAGAAACCGGCCTCAGTGATTTACGTTCACTTTTGTACCTTTTCCGTTCAGTTTGCGGAAAACATTTTAGAAGCATACTTGCCTTTTTTATAGTGAACAATTGCAACAACTGTGAACATGTCCCGAAGTATCCGTTATCACGAGTGTTGGGGCTTCTGGAACGAAATGTGCGAGAATTGCAAGGAAAAGACGCGAATGTCTGCTTGAACCTCCACAAGGTTTGGCCTTGAGTCACCGTCAAATTTTGTCCAGTGCACGTTTGTATGTTCGTCGTTTAAGAAGCTGAACTGTGTTCGCGTATATATGGTGCGGTGTGTGGAAAGAATTTCGGTTAGAAATTATTCGTGCCAAGAAGCGAAACAAAGCGTTTTCCATTACGTGATTCTGGGAGATTTGCAGACAGACTACCGAAGTGAGCGGAGACGGCGAAACATAAATGTGTCACGAAATAGTGAAGATCACAACTAAGGTTGGAGGACTGCGTAGAGAATGATTTTATAAAGACTGAAGAAAACGAAAGTGGGGAGAGGGGGCTGTTGATAGGGAACTGTGGAGGGTAACAACTGAAAGAGCAGTAATCTATACGCGCTGGTGCAAAAAAACACGCCGCTAGCAATAATTATACATGTACGCACACACGCAGGCCTACACTCATACATATACGTTCGCACGCAGACACACACGCAGGCCTACACTCATGCATATACGTTCGCACGCAGACACACACGCAGGCCTACACTCATACATATACGTTCGCACGCAGACACACACGCAGGCCTACACTCATACATATACGTTCGCACGCAGACACGCAAACACACACATACACGTATGCAAACAACACACATTATGCACACACATCCAAACACATACAAACACACAAACACGGGTGCGCGCGAAACAAATACAACGCAGACACAAAAGGACATAAATAAGGGAACCATAAGAACGAACACACGCGTCTCTACCCGAACTTACCTGCGTGTCGTTCCAGATTAATCTCAGCTCGTGGTCCGGCAGCAAATCCGAGCGGTTGTTGACATAGTCGATGGCGATCTGTATGGCAGGCAGAATACTGAGGCCACCGTGCCATGACCGGCCTGTCATGGGCAGGTAACCACCTAAGTAGAGCGGAATCTTTCCACCCAAGGAACCGGAAATCTCCTCAAGCGCTAGCGCCAGCAGCAGCGGAGGTAGCAACCGCCGCAAGAACATCGCTGAATGCTCGCCGCATCACCGGCAGCAGCAGCTTTTAAATAAGGCAGTTGCACTACGACTATTGGCTACTCGGCTCGACGGCATCATTGATTGGGATAGACCTGGTTTCACAAGCCGAGTATAGTTCTGTGCAAGAAGTTGGCATGACCGTACAGCGCAAGCGCAGTAAGCATTGTGACTTCAAGTTACCTAATAGGATAATGCGCAGTTCAAATACTTACCTAGCTTATCCATGTTAGCGTCCTGGTGTATCCTTTCGTATGTTGACAACTACAGTTTATTGATTTTAAGATTGACCAGCCCTTTTGTCTTGATAGGCATCTGAGCTTAGTTGATGTGCAAAACATTATTTTAATATATATATATAATAATAATAATTATTATTAACTTTGTCCCCATTCCAGAAGTAGCCTAGTCTCAACGATGGAGGCGAGTGTAATGACATCCCATGTCCCACTGGAACCTCACACAAGTAGGTCGTCGCAAATAACGGGTCAATGGACATTTTCTATACTTTCACATAATTTATTTGTTGCATTCATGTGTATGAGTGTGTGTGTGTGTGTGTGCTTGTGCG
>OZ023212.1:30347240-30357240 GCA_963995525.1 Escarpia spicata
TGTGTGTGTGTGTGTGTGTGTGTGTGTGTGTGTGTGTGTGTGTGTGTGTGTGTGTGTGTGTGTGTGTGTGTGTGTGTGTGTGTGTGTGTGTGTGTGTGTGTGTGTGTGTGTGTGTGTGTGTGTGTGTGTGTGTGTGTGTGTGTGTGTGTGCGCGCGCGTGTGTGTGTATACTAATGAAACGGCGAACATGTCGAAGCCGTCTGGAAACAGGTCTAGCGCGCCAACACAGAATGGCAACAACTGAGTGTCTGATCAAGTAGACGTAGAGGAAGGGTTTGAGAAAGCGATCGCCGAGGCAGTGCAGTCGGCCTCGCAGAGATCGCCTGGAACAGTACGGCAGGAGGGAGAGCGTCCGGATCTGCGGTATACCGGAATCCGAAGGAGAGGACACCAACCGACTCAGCATCGACTTGGCAGCAAACATGGGTGTCACCTGAGGACATCAGCGTAAGCCATAGGCTGCCAGCCGGACGTGGGCCAAGGGCTGCCAACCGACCGAAGCCCAATTGCTCAATTTAATTGTACGCATAGACACAAAGACTGAGATGATGCGGAACAAGCGCAAGCTGCGGGAGAAGGAGGGGAAGAGGTGGGCATTTATCGAGGACGACCTCACTCCCCTCAGAGCGAAGCTAGTGCGTGAGCTGAAGGGTGACGAGAGCGTAAAGAGTGTGTGAACGATTGACGAGAGGACCTTCTGCATCCGGACTGAAGACGGCCTGGATATAAAGAAGATAAATACCACAGGAAATAGGGGTGGTCAGACGCCAAAATGAACGAGCTTCTACGTGGACCTGTTGGACAGATACGACCCCTCAACAACGGCTTACGCAGCAAAGCACAGCTGGGTATGTTAGACAGTTATATAGAGGAATTTGACTATGTTTGCCTTAGTGAAACTGAAACTAATGTCATGGAATCGGATCATTTTCAAAATTGTACACGTAATTACAATGGAAAGAAAACAAAAGAAACATAAATGTGGAGGTATCCATGGTGTACGTGTATTCGTAAAAGACAAATACAGGAAATATGTCAACACAGTACAGCTAGGATACATGCTCCGAGAGTATACTGTGGCTAAAAGTTGACAAAGAAGCCTTTGGTCATAAGTTTATCTTTGGGACGGTGTACCTACCATATGAAGACTCTATCCCCTGCCGTGATGAAATCTTTGATAATGTTACCATGGATATTATTGTCATGAATTGTATGCATGATGTACCAATACTTGTGATAGGTGATTTCAACGCTAGAACTGGAAATTCAGAAGACTTCGTTTCTATTGAAGAAGTTGTAGCAACTGAAGGTGGCATTGAATTGGCTGAAAATGATATTTTTGAGTCAAAACATTAATTGGAATGCCCAGGGATTGCCACGGAAAGACATAACCTAGACAAAGTTGTAAACAACAATGGCTGTAAACTCATTGAATTGTGTAAAGGTCTGGTTTTGAAAATAATCAATGGAAGGTTTGGTAATGGTCAAGGTGTGGGTGTTTTCACCTGTCAAAATGCGTCGGGTAAAAGTGTTGTTGACTATGCTAGAGCATCCACTTCTATTTACCCAAAAGTAATACATTTTCAGGTTGATACTTTTGATAAATGTCTGTCCGATATGCATACTCCCATATGGGTGACACTAAAATGTTATGGAAAATCCAATAACAGCCGAGTTACTGATAAAGTTATAAATGATGCGGTTAATTCCGATGAATATTATAAGCAAGTCAATACAACATGGACGTCAGAAAAAGCAGGGGAATAAAAAACTAATTTCAATGAAAGGACATTGCTAATTTGGAAGCTAAACTAGAAAGCGTTAAACTAAATTCCTTATCACAGAGGGAAATAGATGGCCTGGTGTCCGATATAGGTAACATCTATATAACTTCTGCAAAGAGTATTGGTATTGGCAAAGAATCAGCAGATATAAAGCATCGCAATAAAACAACAAAGACCATCAATGATACTAACAAACCTTGGCTTAATGGAGAATGTAGAACAAAGAGAACATAATATTTGAGAGAAAAAGGTAGACTAAAGAAAATTAAAACCAAGGAAGCTAAGGCAGAGTTAAGAGATATGGCCAAGGGGTATAAACACTTTATCAAAAAAACATCCAAATGCTACTATAAACAATTACATGAAAACGTGTGCAACCTAAAACATAGCAAACCTGCAGAATACTGGGAGATACTTAATAAAGCAAGTAATAGCAAAGAAAAATGAGGAAATATTTCACTGGATATGTTTATGAGCCACTATGAAAAACTCGGTGAAAAACCAGAAGGTTAAACTGCAGCTAGTGAAATATCTTTCGACCCAAGAAAGATTACCCAGTCAATAAATGAACACATAAATAGACCTTTCACACAAGATGAAGTATTATTATTAACTAAAAAAAACAACAACAAAAAAGGCATGTGGTATTGATAATACTATAAATGAGTACTTAAAAATACAACCCCATTGAACTAGTTGACATTATTGTTAAAATGTCTAACCTTGTTCTATTATCTGGCATTGTGCCAAATGATTGGTGCATTGGAATCATTAAGCCCATATACAAAAAAGAAGGGATCAATAGATGATCCAAACAACTATCGTGGCATTACACTATTAAGCCACATATTTTACTGCGAGAGTGGCTACATACCTAGATGAAGTGAGAATCAGACCTAATACTTTCAAACTGAATCAGTTGTTTAATGTAAAACATTTGGCAGATCTTTCCAGATTTATTAATGTAATCATGTAAAAGTTTGTCTAACTAACAAATTTCCTGAGTGAATTGTGTAGACGAAACATTGTAGCGTATACTTAATTTACTAGCTATATGATTACATGTAAATGAGTTCAAATTGTGTATTACATTTATAAATACTATAATACGTGGTTTATTTTATTTTACTTGTTTATTTATTTTAATAGAACATTGTATTCTTAAGAACGTCTAGTCTTCTATTGTATAAATCATACTTACAGTATGTAAAACAACACACAATGCATAAAACGTTCAGTGACCTTTCTGTATTAAGTATTTTCAATAATGTTATAATCAGCAGTGCAAACCAAATAATGTAAAATCTGTGAGCCTGGTGACCATGCTCAGGCAACGCCGCCTCCGCTCGCTCGGATGATCGGAGATTTCCAAAATACATCCTCTACGGAGAGCTGGCCTCTGGAATAGAGCTGCAGGACGTCCCCATCTGCCCTTCAAGGACGTATGCAAGCGAAACTTGAAGGCACTAGACATAGATATTGACAACTGGGAGGATCTTGCTGGAGACCGATCCACATAGAGGCAGGAACTACACAGGGGTATCAAAAGAGGAGAGGAGAGGATACTCTCCGCAGGCTAGCAGAAGAAAAGGGCAACCGCAGAAAAACACCCAGGCTGAAAACAGAGCCGAGAGAGCCTTCGAGTGTAGCATATGCAATAAAAAATGCTACTCAAGAATTGGCCTCTACTGCCACAATAGACGCTGCCCAGCCAACAACTGATCTTCGGCACCAGGGCACAGATCCATTGTCTTACGAAACTGCAGGATGTCTACATGTGCAGTATCCAAAGGTAATATTGAAATCCAAGATGGCCACCATGGAAATTCATCATCCAAACAACTCAGCTTCTAAGCAATATATAAAAAGTTCTTTGTGTCTAAACCAACATTTTCAGGGTCAAGGAATCCATTTCTGCCACATGCTATATCATCAGATGACGGTCATATTGAAATTCAAGATGGTTGCCATACATAGACGTTTTAAGAACAATTTTTTTTATTGAGGACTCCATATGATGAATCCATGGGTGGTTCATATGTTCATATGTTCATATGGTTTTCCAAGTCGTACAAGATCCCTCGGCAAACCGCGGTTTCCTTGCTTAATCCACGCTACGCTGCTAAATGTAAAAATCTTAATGTAAATTTAGGTGATGAACCCCTCTATCCCATACTGTGCTGTACTGTACTGAGTCGAATTCTTAAGAAGGTTCTGCTATGTATTCTGCGTTCTCTTGTTGGTTGCTTGTCAGCAAGAGCAAGCACAGTAGATAAAACACACTCTCACTTAGAGATCCCTTTCTAAACATAGAGTTGTACACAATCGAAGGATTTGTCAAAAAGTAAATGACAGATGCATTTTTTTAATGATCACACTGAGTGAGTGAGTGAGTGAGTGAGTGAGTGAGTGAGTGAGTGAGTGAGTGAGTGAGTGAGTGAGTGAGTGAGTGAGTGAGTGAGTGAGTGAGTGAGTGAGTGAGTGAGTGAGTGAGTGAGTGAGTGAGTGAGTGAGTGAGTGAGTGAGTGAGTGAGTGAGTGAGTGGGTGGGTGAGTGGATGAGTGAATGAGTGATTGATTGATTGATTGATTGATTGATTGATTGATTGATTGATTGATTGAGTGAGTGAGTGAGTGGGTGGGTGAGTGAGTGAGTGAGTGAGTGAGTGATTGAGTGATTGAGTGAGTGGGTGAGTGAGTGAGTGAGTGAGTGAGTGAGTGAGTGAGTGAGTGAGTGAGTGAGTGAGTGAGTGAGTGAGTGAGTGAGTGAGTGAGTGAGTGAGTGAGTGAGTGAGTGAGTGAGTGAGTGAGTGAGTGAGTGAGTGAGTGAGTGAGTGAGTGAGTGAGTGAGTGAGTGAGTGAGTGAGTGAGTGAGTGAGTGAGTGAGTGAGTGAGTGAGTGAGTGAGTGAGTGAGTGGGTCGGTGAGTGAGTGGGTGGGTCGGTGAGTGAGTGAGTGAGTGGGTGAGTGAGTGAGTGAGTGAGTGAGTGAGTGAGTGAGTGAGTGAGTGAGTGAGTGAGTGAGTGAGTGAGTGAGTGAGTGAGTGAGTGAGTGAGTGAGTGAGTGAGTGAGTGAGTGAGTGAGTGAGTGAGTGAGTGAGTGAGTGAGTGAGTGAGTGAGTGAGTGAGTGAGTGAGTGAGTGAGTGAGTGAGTGAGTGAGTGAGTGAGTGAGTGAGTGAGTGAGTGAGTGAGTGAGTGAGTGAGTGAGTGAGTGAGTGAGTGAGTGAGTGAGTGAGTGAGTGAGTGAGTGAGTGAGTGAGTGAGTGAGTGAGTGAGTGAGTGAGTGAGTGAGTGAGTGAGTGAGTGAGTGAGTGAGTGAGTGAGTGAGTGAGTGAGTGAGTGAGTGAGTGAGTGAGTGAGTGAGTGAGTGAGTGAGTGAGTGAGTGAGTGAGTGAGTGAGTGAGTGAGTGAGTGAGTGAGTGAGTGAGTGAGTGAGTGAGTGAGTGAGTGAGTGAGTGAGTGAGTGAGTGAGTGAGTGAGTGAGTGAGTGAGTGAGTGAGTGAGTGAGTGAGTGAGTGAGTGAGTGAGTGGGTGAGTGAGTGAGTGGGTGAGTGAGTGAGTGGGTGAGTGGGTGAGTGGGTGAGTGGGTGAGTGGGTGAGTGGGTGAGTGGGTGAGTGGGTGAGTGGGTGAGTGGGTGAGTGGGTGAGTGGGTGAGTGGGTGAGTGGGTGAGTGGGTGAGTGGGTGAGTGGGTGAGTGGGTGAGTGGGTGAGTGGGTGAGTGGGTGAGTGAGTGAGTGAGTGAGTGAGTGAGTGAGTGAGTGAGTGAGTGAGTGAGTGAGTGAGTGAGTGAGTGAGTGAGTGAGTGAGTGAGTGAGTGAGTGAGTGAGTGAGTGAGTGAGTGAGTGAGTGAGTGAGTGAGTGAGTGAGTGAGTGAGTGAGTGAGTGAGTGAGTGAGTGAGTGAGTGAGTGAGTGAGTGAGTGAGTGAGTGAGTGAGTGAGTGAGTGAGTGAGTGAGTGAGTGAGTGAGTGAGTGAGTGAGTGAGTGAGTGAGTGAGTGAGTGAGTGAGTGAGTGAGTGAGTGAGTGAGTGAGTGAGTGAGTGAGTGAGTGAGTGAGTGAGTGAGTGAGTGAGTGAGTGAGTGAGTGAGTGAGTGAGTGAGTGAGTGAGTGAGTGAGTGAGTGAGTGAGTGAGTGAGTGAGTCAGTCAGTGAGTGAGTGAGTGAGTCAGTGAGTGAGTGAGTCAGTGAGTCAGTCAGTGAGTCAGTGAGTCAGTGAGTCAGTGAGTCAGTGAGTCAGTGAGTCAGTGAGTCAGTGAGTCAGTCAGTCAGTCAGTCAGTCAGTCAGTCAGTCAGTCAGTCAGTCAGTCAGTCAGTCAGTCAGTCAGTCAGTGAGTCAGTCAGTCAGTCAGTGAGTCAGTCAGTCAGTCAGTCAGTCAGACAGTCAGTCAGTCAGACAGTCAGCCATCAGTCAGTCAGTCAGTGCATGCGTGCATGCGTGATTGTGTTAAGCACTCCTTTAAATGTGTCAAATTACAAATCTGCAACAACAGTGAGTATGTTTAATCCACACATTTAATAACAAGTTATATATAACACAATTATGTATGAAACCTGGCCAACTGTGAGAGAACCAGTTGTTACTATATGCTCTAATGGTGGTACACAAGTAACATACACAATCTCAGAACAAAACGCAATCCACCTGGAGTGCCACGATACAAATACTGAGCAGCAATTGTGAGAAATTGTAGCAAAATTAGTATTTAATCATCAACAGTAAAAGAGTATTGTAACAGTTTGTAATATAGCAACATTCAGTTCCTAAGCAATTGCACAAATACACTGCCATCTTGAATGACTAACATTCAACGCACTACATACCATTTCAACTCTTATTCTATAATTCATCGATTTTCAAAAAAAAAATGTGCAAGTGATATGACAGACATTTGTTGGCTAGTCTCTTTGTGGTGATTGCTGTAGCTGCAAAGTCGAAAAACATGTAGCATTACATATGGGTGGGTGATGAGAAAGAGAAACATGAGGTGTTGAAAGGGTTGTCACCATCTATTGTATGGGACATCAAGTGATACAGTGGTGCCACCTAGTGAACAGCAATGTATTCTCATTCTTGCTACTGTGGATATCTTAAGCCAGTAACCATGTGACAACAGATGAATCCGGCGGCTATTAGCTGTGGTTTTAGGAACCATTTTAGATTGCGAAAAATCACAAGTCACCCATCACATATTGGTGGTGTAGGGGTGGTTTGAAACAATTGTAAACTACATGTTTTTCTCGACTTACAAGAACATCCCTTACATATTTGAAGAGCAGACATGTGTGCTGTGGTCAATGATGTAAATATGTTATTTTTCTTATTGTTAAGATGTTTATATTTGACATTGTCATCAATGTTCACTTGAAAAGTGAGACTAATCTTAGATATAGCATTTTACCATTCAGCCTATTGATTAACTGCCCTCTTAATAATGTGTTTGTTTCATAGAAAGGCGACACTGGTCGGCGATGTGGACTGGGACAAGCGAGGAGGCATTTGTTGTAACACACACAGAGTATACCCATCAATCAAAATTCTTGCCCATCCCTCACCCATCTGATGGAATGATAATTCTTTAGACTGGAACTTGTGCTTTAATGCCCAAGGGTGGCCGTGTGCAGGACGCTTCTTTGCAGGACTTGTGTTTGGGGTAAACTGTAAACAATCTGTGCTTTCAGATTTGGTTTTCTTAAATCAATTAACGTCTGAAGAAGACTATTATAGTGTATTCACAAACCCTGCCATACTTGATCAGTTGGCAGTACTTTGACTGTGTTGTTGGTGGGTCGTGTTGCTATGACACTGTTAAGATTACACTTTTATCTTAATTAATTAAAACTATTGTGTGACTGTATAATGCAAGTGTGCATGCTTGAGGGAGAAATAGGACCATTCAATAGGCTATCCAAAAACACCAAATATAAATAACAACCAACGCTGGAATAAGCATGATTAAGAACTTGTGTTCAAAAGTAGCCTTGTGAAATAATTATTGTTATTTTATATATAATTATATTTTATATTATTTATTTTATTCACGTCTCATTGCGAGTATATTTGCTGATCAACTGGTGTTCATTTGGTTGCTTGATAGTTCTGGATTGATGACTTTAGATTATGGAATACTCATAAATAGCCAACATGTTAGCCCTGTGATTCAACAAGGCTTTTTCAGTTTATGTTTGTTGAATTACTTGCCTATCTAAATGTTAGTGGTCAGTTAAGTTAAGTTTGATGATATTATTTTTTTGTTATCTGACAGTTATGACAATGCTTGATTTCATTACAACTACATTTAAGTTTATTTTTGGGAAGAGGTTTCGTGGAATAGCAATCGTTAACTTTCTGGGCCTGATATATTAGAGACATGATAAATATGTCCTACTCTTGCTCTGCATGACATTTATCTTAACCAAAGTGTAATTGGAACAGTGTTGAACATTATTATTATGTTAATCTAAAAAAATGTACTCAGGCATTTTTGGCAGTGGTTTGGTTTAATGATTTTTTAATATTTTTGACACAAGTACTTTTCACGTTTGTTGAACATTTTGTTAATATATAATCTTTAATTAATAGTTTTAATATAATTAATTTAATTCGTTCTGCATTTTATCTTTAGTTCCTTTTTTGCAATTTTATGATATATTGAAAATTTATGTGTCTAAGTTTGATCTACATATTTGTCGGATGCTGAAAATGAAAAATGGTATATGAAAATTTAGCAAAATGGACCTAATATGTACTGTGCAATGATAGACGCAATTGCCGCATTGTACTGATGCTGGAATGCAGTTGGAAAGTAACGTAACGATTTTCGTAACCTGTCCACCAATATATATCATAGATTGCATAACCCCACCCGCAAGCAGGGCTATCTATCAAGTATTGCGAAGACTGTACACTAATCGTAAATAGTACAAAAATAAGATCGCGCCCTCGTCAGTACAAAGTTCACGCTCGGTAACCCTGTTGGAACAAATATAGAATTGTCGTGTTTTTCCAATAACGGAGGATTCATACTAATTAGCGAGATAGAAAGTTAGCGTAGGTAACAAACACAAACATATGCGATATATAAAATAATGAACGTGTGCAACTGAAAGAAAGACTTCTTTCATTCTTTCTGTGTCGCATTGTTGACGACAATGACCGAACAGATTCATAGGTCACCGGCTGAGACAACAAAGCATGCTCATTTGCATTGCACATATTGTACGTCGTACGGCGCTCGTTTGTGCTCTAATTGTGTAACTACACCGTTCGACATTGTCACTAGGCCGCCATGTTAATGCAACTAATAGCTACTTAGTGAAGGTAAACCTCGGTTGGTGGCGATGTCGCCAAGGTTACGTAGACAAAACATGATCCGGGTTTAGGATGATCGAAACCAGCCCCAGCGCCTTTCTGGAAGTCAACTCGTGTGAAGAAAATATTACCCGGTAACAATCAAACTATTCAGATCGGCCAGGTGTGGTTAATTAACTAAAATACTCATATAACCGAGGAGGCGTAATTTTCTTATACAAGATCAAACATAAATTTTGATACGTTAAAAAAGTCAGATTCATATGTTTACATCAGTAAATCGATCAGTAAGTTTGTTTAAATAAGAAAGTCACACTTATTTAGGCGATCACATCGGTAGGCTCGTAATTGCCCGTAATCAGAAGCGGAAGTCGTCGGGAACAAGGTCGGCGCATGAGAACTTCCTACCGAAGAGAAAAGTATGCTGTGTACACACGTGGAGCTACACACAAAGGGCAATTACTTAGCGTCACGTGTTTGCGTAAACTCCGATGTTCGCTTAAATTAATATAAAAAAATCGCGTCATCTACTACGACAGTCATCTCGGCGTTCAGAACGTTCTTAACCGCTTCTTGAAACCGGCCTCGGTGCTTTACGTTCACTTTTGGACCCTTTCCATTTTGTTTGCGGAAAAGTTTTAGAAGCGTACCTGCTTTTCTTTCACATTGAACAACTGCGACAACTGTGATTATTTAACGAAGCATTTATCACGATCGTTGGGGCTTCTTGAAAAAATGTGCGAGAATTGCAAGAAAAAGTCGCGAATATCTGCATGAACCTGCAGAAGGTGTGGTTTTGAGCCACCTTCAAATTTTGTCCAGTGCACGTTCGTGTATTCATTGTCTAAGAAGCTCGACTGTGTTCGCATATATATGGAGTGGTGTGTGGTACGAATTCCGGATAGAAATT
>OZ023212.1:30362240-30404740 GCA_963995525.1 Escarpia spicata
TGTGTGTGTGTGTGTGTGTGTGTGTGTGTGTGTGTGTGTGTGTGTGTGTGTGTGTGTGTGTGTGTGTGTGTGTGTGTGTGTGTGTGTGTATACCATATATATATATATATACGTATATATATATATATTGTTCTATAATAAGTTAGACAGTTTATATTCACTCCATTTGGAACTGGCATCATCAACGATGTACGGGAATGTTCCAAGCTACGACAAATGAACAATAAACAAAAAGAGTGTACAAGTACGTGAGCATGTCTTATAGATATACACAATATGTAGGTTGGTTGCTTCCGCCGCAAGGTCGTGTGTGGCCGGAATGGTGGGACTTAAGATGCCACGATACTGTCTCTCTTCGGGGACACGAGGAACACGGCATCGAGAATGGAATCGTGCGGAGAAGGTACCCAATACGTTAGTCCACGTGACATGGTATACCAATCACTGCTCAATGTAGCGCTACATGTCTAGCCTTTGTCCAGGTTATAAAAGTATATCTTGTTAGACAACTGGTTATATGACTAGTATAACATTTAGAAAATTATACGATGTAAATATATCCAAAATTTGGGTATGTTACTACAAGCATGCGTCTTTCGTTACATTCTGGAAAATTTGAAAAGTTCTACAATAAATTTTATGTATATTTGTAAATACCATACAGTGAACAAACGATACTGAACAGTTGCTGAAGGTAAAAAAACTCTGAGCGGATTAGCTTGAGGTGTGACTATTCGAACTGTGCACTAATCTGCCCATGGTATATACAAAAAATAGACACTTTCGTGTGTACTCTTTATACATTGTGATAAACTCTAGTATGCACAGAGCAAAGATGTTACCCTTTCAGCACTCAAAATCCATGTCAGTCCAGCCACGCACAAAATCCTGATTGAATTCAACACATTCCAACTGAAGGAAAGGGACATCATCGACGTCAAAGTAGGGGAACGAGTGTGTTGATCGTGTAGTTAATACGCAATTGGTTGTACACGAAGAACACGTATGACCATTTAAATGTACGCTGTCGGTTCCTCTCGTATTCGCATTTATTTATATATTCTTCATAATACATTAAATAACTACTTTGAAGTTATAGCGTTTAATAAGCCAGAAACAGTGTTTGTAATTTGGAAAATACGCCTGCAAAATGACCACAACATACATAACACAAAACATTCAATTTAAAACCAGCCGATTGTGTCAATCAAACCCTAGTAGTTATTGTTTAAAACGATCCCACGCTCGTGACCAAATTGAGAATAATACAACTGATTCAGCGAACTTGATAACATTACTAACAAACAACCCCCGTTTGAGCTATTCGCACACAAATAGTTAAACATAGATGCTTATATTTGCATTTTGTCTTGTGTGTACAACGATGTTCACTGTTTAACTGAAACGCAGCTTCATTACATTTTTGACAACAAATTACATATAAATCAACCATTTTGTGTGCTATGCTTCATGTTTTTGTATAGCATGCATTACTCTTGTGTACTGTTCGATACACCAGACTGGAATCCATTTTTTTATAGGGAAAAGGATCCATGAAGACCTACTGGCTACTGGGAGAAAAGTAGCTGTGACGTCATCACGACGTCACGTTCATTACGGCAACAGCGCTCGTCTCATTTATACAAAGAGATGCCTTCACCGCAATGATCCGAACATTCTACGCAGTGGCGGCTACTTGAAATATTCATTTTTATATCGCTATCATCATCTTCATTGGTCGCTCGCAACCGGGACATTGATGAGTAAAGTTTTGCTAGTTGGTATACATGCCAGTAAGCTCACAATGAGTGTGGTACAAAATCATTTGCAATCGTAGATATCTACACACTTCCTAAGCAGTTTTGACCCTCAAGAATGACAATCCGAAATGTCCTTCTACAAAGGAGAGCAAGTGCAGGTGTGTGCGCATGCATATGTGTGCGTGCGTGCGTGCGTGCGTGCGTATGTGTGTATGTGTGTTGATTCGTGTGAGAGAGAGTGTGTGTGTGTGTGTGTGTGTGTGTGTGTGTGTGTGTGTGTGTGTGTGTGTGTGTGTGTGTGTGTGTGTGTGTGTGTGTGTGTGTGTGTGTGTGTGTGTGTGTGTGTGTGTGTGTGTGTGTGTGTGTGTGTGTGTGTGTGTGTGTGTGTGTGTGTGTGTGTGTGTGTGTGTGTGTGTGTGTGTGTGTGTGTGTGTGTGTGTGTGTGTGTGTGTGTGTGTGTGTGTGTGTGTGTGTGTGTGTGTGTGTGTGTGTGTGTGTGTGTGTGTGTGTGTGTGTGTGCGTGCTTGCGTGTGCCAACTCGAGCTTGTTTATGTCATATTGTGAACATTCACTGTAACTAGATGAAATTGGATGTTGTAGATATTACAAATATACGCATATTTAGATGTTACGTCCATAATTTGACAACAGGCGGTCGTTTTATGACATGTTAAATTGCAACAACCTGTACACTTCGCAATACTTAGAAATTAGGATATGATTTTCATTATACTTCTGTGTCTAGCATCGTCATCGACTGCTTATTTTACCGAGTTAGAATCAATGTTCTCCATACGGTAACGTTATTTAGTTTTTTTTATGTTATACAACTTCAAAGTTAGCCACATTTTAAAGGATATTATGTCACCGTTACTATTTGTGTGTATACATACCTGATATAGGTTCATTACATTAACTATTATAGTATGAATTGTGCAATTAACATGTATTATATTAGTATTCCTATACGGCACATATCATACTGCATACCTTTTGCTTTTGAAAATGTGCATGCCTCGAAAGATGCCAGTTGTAAATAATCAATGGTTTGTCATTTATCATGAGCAATTGGTATTTATGATGTTTAGGAATAGTTATAGACTTATATAATATATAGTGTTGCCATGATTATGTCACGTTACTACGTTAAATAAAACTTACGTCAAGTCGCCATGATTATGTCATGTTTTTACATCAAATAAAACGTACACCTTATTATTTAATGCGATGTATAATCAATAGTATACTAATACAAAGGAGTTAGGTGAAGATAACAAATAGTTTGTAATGTTTAAGTTGAGTCTGGACACATACGTCTGATCACCAGATTAAAAAAATATTTTAACAAGAATGCCATCATGAGAAAAAACTTCGGATTGAAAGTGGACAATGCAGCCATAGTAGAGTTTCAACATAATGTTTCCTACTGGTAGCACCATCACTGTAGTTTCGGCGAAATTGCAGGGACTCTTTCCGTCTGTCAATTGAAGCTAGAATCTATGTTTTGATTAGAGTGTGAACTCGCATCATCTTACATGCATGATATACATAGTGGATTAGATATAGAGACTACCACTCTGTGAGTGTATAACATGTTTTCTCCATTTCCATCTGGACCAACGGCTTTAGTGTCTCTTCTAAAATACGCATGCAAAGTGGGTGAAGGAAATTGCCCAAGTCTCGAGGCGACCGCAGATGGAATCGAAACATCGTTCTCTTGAACGACTGTCCGGTGCTCTAGACACAAAACTACTGCGTCCCTTGCAGAACTAATAAAATCCTATGTAATCTTTGTTGATACCACACCAAGAGCTAAAATTAAAATATTTTTTTCAGCACGCAGTCTATAAACGGACGATTAGTAAACTATCCATCACAAGAGGCTATTTGTAAGTCCGACTAAACTCGTTTGAAAATACACATATATATATACATACATGCATACGTATGTACCCTGTACTGGGGACTGTGACGGTTCTTGCAATGTTCAAAGGAGTGTAGATCTTCTAATAAGCCGTACCTGTTAAACGAACATGTTTGCAAAACGCTAAATAAAACAAAGAAAAGCGTATTGTAAAAAGAACAGTTAATAGTTGTTGGAAGAAGATGTGTGCAGACAATTTCGTCATACAACAAAACTAAATTAAATAATGTCAACAGTATTCGATGAGAACATTTATTGAACACAACATAATATGAGTTTTTTACGATATCAATATATAAGTAATAACGTTTGTAATGTCAGGGTCCCCTAAACTTCTGGTAGGTTTCCAAAACGAATTGTCAGTAAATGAGTCATAGTATTACACTTATTTTGAATACATGCAAATTAACAAGTGTTAATAAACAATGTTTCATATTTAATATCAACTGCCTGACAATGATATATCATCCTTTATGTCTTATGTGTAACTTATTGTTACCATTTCAAAATATGCAGATACAACTATGCATTGTTAAATGTTTACAATCTACTACTTACAGTAATGTATATCATCCACATTGAATACAACAATTATTTCAGAAATCCAAAGCAAAAAATCATATACAATTTATGTAAATAAACATTACCTTCAACACTATATGTATTATTCCTGAAATCAGTATTAAAACAACACCTCCTTGGCTATGTCATTCGAACAACACACTTGGGGAAAATCATCATACTGGGAATGACTGAGGGAAAAACGAAAAGGGGTCGACACGGAATGAGGTGGCTAGACGAAATTAAAAACGAAACGATCCTGACGCTAGAACAACTCGGCCTGACAACATCAGACAGGCGAGAATAGAGAAGGCTGTGATGGAGTGTCACCAAAAGTCGGCCCCGAGTTGGCGGTACAAGGTAAAAGCAGTTGGGGTGAAAGCAAGAACATTTTCAAACAATCACTTTACATATGAGTGTCACATTCCATATAGTCTCACACCACGACCTCAATGATTCATTCGTCCTTCTTGATTCTATTTTGCTAAGTTTACACACCACGTCCCTTAGCCGTGTTAGTGCTAGTCGTAGCCACAGTCGTGGTCAATAGCTTGGTAGCCATCACCATCAAATACCTTTCATAATCTAAGTGTTGGCTTTGACAGTGACTTCAACTTCCGTTAGCAATGTTTTCCGCAACAAAGCAAGCTTTGAATCCGGTACATTTAACTGAAACTGAGCGTATAGTGAAGACATTTTTGTAGATACAAATAAGTTTTGAGATGGTAATTTCGAGGTTATTTGCTTAACCCTCATATTTCGCAAGAAGGTTTACAATATTCGTGATGTTCGTCGAATTTGTTGTATTTATCTGCTGCTAACACAATACCAACTAGCCTAATGTTACATAACTTTATATATTATATTTGTGAATTACAAATCAAATCAATACAAATCAATACATATATGCTGAGTCTTTCTTAAAATGAACGTAGTTACAGGTGAATCTACAAAGCTTTACAACTGGGTAGAGCGGGGTGTCAAAAATCCATATTTAGTGTGACGTAGTGTAAGGTAAAGTTCCTATGTAACGAATTCCTTGGACATCACTTTAAATGTGCACATCTGAAACTATAGCAATATTTCGTAAGATTCAGCGGTCTATCACAATGCTGATGATGTTTGCGATACCATCTGCAGAATTTCATGCTTAACGTTTCTGGTTCGTTGCGCTTCTAAGAGGATTGAGTCACTGTATAATGTATGTATTATTATTAACATGAAGCCTTCTATGAATATGAGGTCACCAACAGCAAGTTGGGATTAACGGCTAAATAGTATGATTTACTCATTCAATTGAGGTAATTACACAATTGGCTCGATTTATCTCGGATGGTGACCCTGAATTACTATTGGTGTAGGTATGTATGTGTCGAATATTATACGCTATATCATTGTTCTTGAATGTATGGACATGTACTTGTATTGAGTTCTGGCAATGTTTCAGTCAGTTACTCATCCCTTGACCGGGACGGTGGTAGGGGTACTACGTCCACTTTTAGTGTACATAAGCACTGTCTGTCTTCTGCGGTGGGCAGTCGGCAGATGTAGACTGCTCCATTATGTGATGCTATCCAGCCAGGTTTTCTTCCGGCGTCCCCGTCTTCTTTTGTACTCTTACCCCTACTCGCACGTAGACAACCACCAGTGTGTTCGTAGTCATTAAAATGTACTTCTACCTGTACTCGCACGTAGCATTCACCAATGTATTCCTATCCATTATAATGTACAAGGTCTAGTTGTAGCAATATTACTCAATGTATGCAGCTGTGTTTTACATTACTGCGTGACGTGATACGGACCATGCATTTCTGTTTTCTCTACCAACTCCACGTCCTTCCGTGGCTTTCTTCTATTGCTTCTGTTCCTTGTCACATCGAAGACGACCCAGGCTGTACGTCTGTTTCAGTTGTCTGTAGAACATACAACAGGAATGTGCTAAATTAAAACATGTCGTGTCATATTGGAATGTGTGTTCACCATCGCTAATACTGTTGTGATATAAAAGCAATCAATGTTACCGTAGACTCCAGGGACTTATCTCTGCCATTTACTCGATTAAGTTTTTAACAAAAGTCCGTCTAACATACAATTCGAATGCAATCAAATGTTCACATGAAAATGGTATACTTGTTATTGCTTGTAGATTCTGCTGCTAATTCACAAAACTTGCATTTTTATTATAAATTTTGTTATACAACTACTGACTTTAATGCTTCAAATGAAGTCGCTGTACGTAAAACATTTTATTTGTTATAAATATACAACTACATCGCAACGAATGGTTATCTTAGCAATGTGGTTGGTCGTGTGTGGTTGTGGAGAGGTTGTGCTACATATGACGACGAGGCAATAATCACAATTCACACTCATATACCCACCGATGTTGGAACCACTTTCGATCGTGGCAGTTGCAATGTATTGATGTTAACAATTCCTTCGGGGTTTCTCCGCAGTTCAATCACCTGTGAACAATTTTAAACATAGTTATATATATATATATATATATATATATATATATATATAACAAAGTACATAAGTATTGACATTTGCGTACCACACACCTGCTCTCACTTTACAAAGGTATGAACTAGTGAACCATACTGTAAATTGTCCGCCATAAATCATTTCGGTTCATGTTTCATTGATCATGCCCAGTTTATATTAGTGTTACTTTAGCCTCTGTTCGTGTGTGTGTGTGTGTGTGTGTGTGTGTGTGTGTGTGTGTGTGTGTGTGTGTGTGTGTGTGTGTGTGTGTGTGTGTGTGTGTGTGTGTGTGTGTGTGTGTGTGTGTGTGTGTGTGTGTGTGTGTGTGTGTGTGTGTGTGTGTGTGTGTGTGTGTGTGTGTGTGTGCGTGCGTGTTCGTGTGTGTGTGTGTTTGTGTTCAAGTGTGTTTTATGGTTTTGTGGTGAGACGAACGATGGACAATCGCCACGACCCTATTTAGCCAGGTTTTGTATGTTAATTAAGCTTGCGCTAAACACAATAGTATAAGTTGTGTTCTTGTGTGTAGCGCAGTATTTGGTCATCGAGGCACCTCAAAAAGAGTTAGTATTCTATATCCCTGAAAAAAATCCGGACATTCCTACACTCTGACACAACATGAATCTCATTGTACCAACACTTAATTTGAGATAGACGCCAAAGATGAAGCCAAAGGGCTGTCGGGTTGATTTGGAGATTTTACCTGCTGCCATAAAATTATGATAATATTGGGGGCAATTTATTTTGTAAATATAAAAGTTATTAAAATATGTACAGGCATGAATCTATGGAACACAATTACTTATTCTCGTAAAAAACCTCATCGTTCTAAAATATTAAACATCTTTCTGTTACTTTATTATGTTTCTACCGTGATATCTACGTCGTCTCGTAAATGTTTTATAACAGTACTGAAATACAAATTCTGTCCGAATAGGATCGCTTCTAGTTCTATAATGTGTCTGGTAACAAGTATTTTTATGGTTTTAAACATCTACACGACAACAGCGATGAGTTCACAAACGTTTCGTCATACCTATGTAGCGCAATTGTCTTTAGGCTTTTAGAAAATCATGTCTCAGAACATAACTACCAGGTAGAATACTACAAACTGTGCACACATTAAATGTGTCACCATATTGTTGGTGTCGTGGGATCGCTCTGTGTCTCCTCCTTCATACGGTGACAACAACAAAAACACAATTCTAAGGACTGGGTATTGCGCTATATAAGAACCATTTACTTCGCTATATAAGAACCTTTTACTTAATTCGAACCATGGATACTGCGCTATATAAGAACATTTTACTTCGCGTTGGTGGGTGTCATATATCTGATACATGCAGTGGACAGTAATAATATATAACTTTTAAGTAAAACGGACGTTTTGTAGCATAGTGTATTACCTTCGGCACAAAGATCAGACAGACGGTGATGGTGGTAGAGAAAATGACAAACAATGACGTGATCACGTATGAACTCTCGAACTTTTCGTCTCCAACCAGGAATCCGATAGGTGCCGCCACAACGCACACCAACACCACATTGTAGACAGACATGCCGATGTATCTGGATCAACAGTTTTGCTAAATTATTTACAGATTTTAGCAAGACTTAACATGATTGTTATTCAAGTGAACAAGAAACCCCCTGGCTTATTGATATATATATATATATATACATATATATATACATATATATACATTTATATATATGTATATATATATATATGTATATAAATATATATCAATAAACCAAATTTATTATATATATACAGTGTATAATGATATGTTTGGCTTACTTATATATATATATTATCTAAATTTTGACAACCATATACTATTTGTCCTATAAATAACCAAACTGTATGGAACAATTATATATACATATATATATATATATATATATATATACATATTTATATATATATATATGTATATATAATATATATATATATAGATAGACATACATATAGACAGATAGACAGACAGACAGACAGACATACAGACAGACGGACGGACGGACGGACAGACATATATATATATATATATATATGTATATACACACACAAACACACACACATACACACATATTAACACAAATACCCACATACACATAATACACAACGTACACACACATACATTTCCCCTGCACTACCTGCCTTGATGTAAATCCTGGCTGTCCCATCTAAATTACGTTAGTTTCTATTTCATACTATTACGTTTTGAATTCATTATTTGAAACTGTATTTTTACACCCTAAATGTTTTACGTTTTATGTTATTTAATTAATTTAAGTCTACACGTCATTTTATTCTGTAAAGCGCTTTGATTGGTATTGATTTACCTAAACAGCGCTATAACGATATTATTGTATGCTTACACATATACATATACATATCCATATATATATACACATACACAAAACCATACATATATATATATATATATATATATATAAACATACATATACGCATATACGTGCTACACATATGCATATACATGCATATATAAAAACAGGTATACATATATGCATAATTATTTTACATATACATACACACATACACACACACACACACTCCACTCACTCCACTCACACCACACACACAAACACACACCTATACATATATTATACTATCTGATACAAACTTGCTGTCGTTGAGCGCGGCGACGGTCACGTTACGTGTTGCCCAAGCAAGAAAGAGGCCAAAGAGAAGCAACATGCCCTTATAGATGTAGACGGTAGCTATCCAGTAGGTCTCATAATGAGATCGACATGTGTTTCGTTGTGGTTTGTAGACGAGGTCGTCATTATGCTTATCCACCTGTATAAAGACACAGGATTACACTGATTAGTCAGTCTATAGCAGATTAGTTCACTCACTCAGGTGCACCAACGCTGCAGTGACTTCATCGGTGAAATAGCAATGAGTAAAACATCCTCCATCCTTCACGATTGTTTGCTTGTAATAGGACCCATTTCACAGGTGACATTAATTATTTAATATTGTCTTTCATGCTGTGTGTCCAACAAAATGCGAAAAGTCATCAAAGGTCTTAATGTTTACTATGTCCTGTTTGTCTAAGCACATCTTTATAGCATGTTGGTTATAGATATTTTGATAGAATGTTGTCAATATCTTGCCATAGCATTTCTTTTCAAATGCATCTTTCTTTCTTCCTTTGTGTATCTAATGTGAAACGTTCACCATAACAGATAGTCATTGTTCGTTCTAATGTTCCTTTTAACCTTGGTCTCTATTTTCGCTTTTGTACAATAATAGTTAACCGTGTTAATTATTGCATGTTCATATATAGTATTGCATTATGCGACACTCCCTTATTCTGCTTTGTCGTAGCTCCTATAGGTATCTTGACGGCTCGACACGCTCTAGATCGTCTCCATCAATATCCACCTTCATTCCACAGTCGATTTATGTGTGTTCCATTAAAGCGGGTGTTCACAGATTTAATATAGCATTTCTATGTTAAATGACAATACAGATATAAATAGAAATAATAATTTAACATGTGTACTATATAAAACATTTCTAGCAACAAGTGAACAATATATTCGCTGTGAAGATTTAAAACAAATCCAAAAGGCAAGTAACACCCTGCGGATGACCATGAGTTAGCTTTAATTGAAATATGGTTTTAATATGGTTTGGTTAATTATTATACAAATGCCACATAATGTAACACATAAAACCCACACATGGAATACGCATAGTGTTACAAAACAAAATGCACATTGGCTGCTGCAGAGAGCCACCGAATACTCGCCTCTCCGGGGAAATATGCGATGCTCAGTGAATATCTGTCGACAATCACCCACGCCGTAAGGATGGCAACGTCGATAGCAATCAACCCGAACACGATGGCAAATAAATGGATGTCTTTCAAGTTCTGCAATCATGCCAACAGGGCCAGGGGCAAATAAGAGCAATGACAAATATCTAAATTATTGTTTACATCAGTTACACTATAGATTCACACTTGGTTCTGAATAATAACGAGAGTAATAGACCCATCCAAGATACAAAAACTTTCTTGTGCAGTGCTCGGTGTGTGTGTGCGTGTGTGTGTGTGTTTGCGCGCGTGCGTGTATGCGTGTGTTTATGTGTGGGTATGGATGTGTGGCCGTGGGGTGGGAGGGTGGATGGGTGTGTTGGTGTGTGCGGGCGAGCGGGCGAGCGGGCGAACGTCCGCGCACAATCCTTCTCTACTTATCCACTCAGCACGGACACAATGTTAGATAAACGCGTTTCCTTTACGCACTGCAACAAAACTTATAACGGCACGTGCTGACTTGCTGTTAGAAGAGATAAAGCGACGGCTTCAGGTAAATAGGTTGTGAAGTAATGCCAGGCGACTAGACACAGCGTGTTGACATCTCACAAAGTAGCTTCTTGTATTAAGAAGTATTCCTCTTGACATGTTAAGGTATTCAGAACTCAGAACTCAGATTCAATTTATTTGACCTATAAATACAATACATATACAATGAATAAAGTGCGTAATTGATAAGGTGGGAAGATTCCCATTAAGATATATAATATCGCTAGCACAGGAGCCACCCCATAAACATTAGCAGTAACAAAATTTACATGACACAGATCAGAATAGCATACGACTTTTTTATAGTTGGTAATTACTCAATGTATAAACATACATACATAATACAAGGACTGATTATATGTACTCGTGTACACATTGACGAGTACATATAATAAGTCCTTGATTTATGTATGTATGTTGATACATTATAATATAATAATAATAATAATGGTTTATTACAGAAACTGTGATACATTCCAATCAATTACATACATAGATTGCCATGGTTTTTGTAATGAGGGTATAAAGCCACGAGTGGCTGAATAGCCCTCACAATACATGTGATACATAGGTAAATTCCATGGTGCAAGATAACAATTTGTGTGATTGAAGAAAGAAGAAAAACAGAAACTTGAATCACAACAGTACTATTTTCATGAATACTTCATGTAAAATAGCAACAAAGAATGCTATTTATATATGTCATTAATATTATTTACTAGCAACAAATTCTTAAGTTGACGTTTAAACGTTGCTAATGCATAATTACAATTACAATCCACTGTTGTCGCCATATAGTTCCATAATTTAACACCTCGATATCTAATGGTTTTATATAATACATTACTTTTTGAAATCGGCACATGTAGTAATTCTGCGTTGCGTGTCCTATGTTCGTGTAGTTCGTTATTTCTAATGAACATCCTTATCATAACTGACGGAAACATATTCTTAACGATTTTGTACATAAACAGCACAACCGTGTATTCGTAGATTTGTCTTATTGGTAAAATGGACAGCTTCTTGAAGAGTTGGTCTGTGTGCGCTCTGTATGGAGTTGACATAATTAACCGAATTGTATACTTTTGTGATATGAATAAAGAACCTAGATGTGCATTATATGCTCCTACCCACATTTCGACACAATACGTTAGATATGGATATAAAAATGTATAGTTTAATGTTACAAGGGATGATCTACTCAGGGTTTTTCTAGCTTTACTTATAATTCCAACGGCTTTGGCTATTTTAGATTTTATATACTGTATATGAAAAGTCCAGGACAAATTAGTATCGATTAAAATTCCTAAGAATTTTGTGTTTTCTACTTGAGTAATTTGTAGTCCATCAATAAGGATGGCAATTGGATTGGATACCTTTTTATTTACTGACTTGAAGACAATAAAATGTGTTTTACTGATATTTAAAGATAGTTTATTACTCTTTAACCAAATAACTAATTTTTGCAGTTCATGATTCATCACATTTACCATTGACAACAACATTTGTATCATCAGCAAATATAATAGGAAATAGGATATCTGATACGTTAACAATGTCGTTAATATAGATAAAGAATAACAGTGGGCCTATTATTGATCCGTGTGGGACACCACAGCATATAGACTGAATGTTCGATTTTATTCCATCAAATAAAACATACTGCGTTCTATTAGACAAATAACTTTCCAGCCAGGCAAGTGCTCTTCCTCTAATGCCATAATGTTCTAGTTTATTAAGTAATATGTTATGGTCAACTGTATCGAAAGCTTTACTGAAGTCAAGAAAAACTCCTAGTAAGTAGTCACTATTATTTATAGCTGTGGAAATTTTGTTTACTAGTTGCACAAGAGCCATGTTTGCAGAATGCGTCTTCCTAAATCCAATTATTTTTTCTAGAACTTTAGAAAAAACTGGCAAAATCGATATTGGACGGTAATTGTTTACGAGTGTCTTGTCACCGCCTTTGTATATCGGGATCACTTTTGCTCTTTTCAGGTCGTCTGGAAAAATACCTTTAGTTAACGACAAGTTAATAACATGTGTTAAAGGAAGTAGGAAAGTATGATATGCTAATTTAACAATATGTGGAGTTATTAAGTCCAAACCAGGGCTTGATATTTTTAGATCTTTCATTATAGTTTCTACTTCATTCAGTTTAACTGGGGAGATAAATATTGTATGGAAGTTTCGATGCTTAATATATATTGACGGGTCAATACCACCCTTGGTAATCTTTTCAGCCAACGATGGTCCAACCTTAACATAATAGTTATTGAAGTAATTGGCAATTACCTTTTTATCGGTTATTAATTGATTATTAATAGTTATCTTCGGAGATTGGGGAGGTTTCTTATTTGTATTGATTATTTGCTTAATAAGTTGCCATGACTTGAGAAGATTTGATTGATTTTGCTTTAATAACTGTTGATAGTGATTTCTTGCTGCTCTTCTTAAAATTGAGTTAAGCTTATTGCGGTATGCTTTATAGTTAGTTTCATTGGTAAGGGTAGGTGCTTTTTTGTAGTAGGGCGAATAATTTATTTAAAAATTTTATGGAGGTCTTCAGCCCATGTGATAGCCATGGTTTCCTATTACTGTATTTTTGTTTAATCTTTACTTCAGGAAATCAGTTAAGATAATGTTTACCAAACTGTGAATAGAAAGCAGCATATGCATTATTTGGGACATCAAGCTCAGAAGCAACAAGAGACCAGTCAGCATTAATTAGACTTGTTGTAAACTTTGCTATGTTCTGATCGGTATAAAACCTCTTAGTTGTGTATTTTATGTTTACATAAGTTGAACAACCATTGTTATCGACATAGAAGACAGGAAAATGATCAGATATATCTGTATATAGTATACCAGAACAAGTTTCTGTGCTATTTATAGTTAGGTTATTAGTAAAAATGTTGTCAATAAGTGTGGCAGAAGTAGCAGTTACTCTAGTTGGCTTGCTAATGAGAGGAATATATGACATGATATACATACATTCAAGACATTCTGAGCTAGGTACATGTGTATCCACATTTAGCAAATTGATATTGAAATCACCCATGAGATAACACAGGCAATTCTCTTTATGGATATTTTTTTAATGGCATGCAAAATTGAGGTGAATACATTTATGTTTTTGTCTGGCGGCCTGTACACAACTCCTATAATAACGTTCCTTTTATATGTAAATATACCTTTGTCCAACTCAATACATACACACTCTATATCTTCAGTACATTTGTCTAAATCTTCTCTTCGTTTGTAGAGAAGCGAATCTTTTATGCAGACCGCTACGCCACCACCCTTTTTATTGTTTCTGTAGTTATTTACCATATGGTAACCTGCAATGTTATAAGTATCAACATTGCTTTCCTGTAGCCACGTTTCAGAGAATCCAATTATTGAAAAAGAGTGATTGAGATTGGCAAAGTAATTTTCAAATTGTTGGTGGTGGCGAGGCAGACTTCTGATATTGACATGAACAACAGAGAATGTGGTATATGTTACACCAATGTGTATGCATGACTTATTAAAGGTATCTTCTATATGGTAATTACATTTATTCATGTTTTGAGTGAATTCACAATAGTAATTTGTATCTGGATCAGAGTTAAATAGGATGTCTGTATCTGACTCACTGTTGATTTCAAACGGTATGAAAGCTTTCTTTTCTAGTTCTTGGAATGAGAAGGAAATATTAACATGCATCCAACTTTCAGATATGACATCTATAAATTCACAGTCATTGTCGAGATGATTGTATGGAAAATGTTAGACATACATTTTATACAATACCAATACTCACAGTAATCTCGAATATTTTGTTTGTTCAATACTGTGATACAATTAACATGATAATACCCTTTACAGTGGAGCAACTATGCACTCTCTTTTTACATATTTGGCAGAAGCCTTTATCTCTATCCATTATCAATCGGCGTAAACATATGTTCTTGCTATGATTCAAAGAGTGCTAAAATAATTAGTGAGTAATTCATAGTACGTAACTCATAGGAATACAGCAAGGTGGATTTCATTACTATCAACATATATATATGTTAATTTCACCCATTTGTATTAGAGTAATACAATCATGATCTCCATTAGTAGTGTATGTGCTGCATGATAGACAAATACATATACACGTGGTGTAAATGATGACAAATGTCATACCATTAATGGCATACAGCTTTAGACAGCCAGTTTGGTGAGTTCCGATCGTTTCTTAATTTGGACGACTCGGTTAAAAGTGTCCCGTATCAGGATATTTCCGTCAACAGTCCAAACGTCGTTTAGTTTGCCGGTCTTTTTGGCATTGCAGCATTCGTAAAGTAGGTGGGATCTTTGCTTCGTGAGGTCGTCGTTAATGTAAGTCATTATCAACTATAAAAACAAGTCATATGCTATTCTGATTTGTGTCATGTAATTTTTTGTTATGGGGTGGCTCATGTGCTAGCAATATTATATATCTTAATGGGAGTCCTAAGGAGAAGAATCGAACTGATTCCAATACATGCACATTAAAGAATGTTCATATGAACATTACCTGATATTGCCAAAGATGTCAATTGTGTTCGTTACATGAACAGTATGTGAATTATATATATATATATATATATATATATATATATATATATATATTGAATCCTGCTGATGGTCTCACCTTTTTAGTCATGTTCTTATTGGACATTATTTGATGAACTCTCCACGTTTTTACGAACAAGGATCCGAACGCTAGCGTGAATCCAAGTGACAAGACCCACACCTTAACCTGTAGAAGCAATGCATCAACAGTAGCGAAAGTGAAACTGCTTCATAGCACATTTATCAGCACTGGTCTGCCATATATGTGAACACGACTGGGAACAATATGAATAAAGTATAGGTTGGTGCGTAAATTCAATGTAATGACAATGCCACATCATATTTAATACAGATTTTCTTAAAATGGAAAAGAAAGTGAATATCACATGTAGATGTTATATTGCTTTACACACATATTACTTAAAGGACAAACACTGGCCTTCGATGAGCAATACATTGTACTAATTTCATATAGAATTTCCTGTCAGAAATACACATATCAACTCGGAAAAAGTGACTCGACCGTAATAACACTAGTTGAAACCTACCGTGCACAGAATGTCAAAGGCTCCATAAGACAGAGACACGGCGTCAAGCCCAAACAGAATGACTGCCATGTAGTCCATCATGCCGCCGACGAGCATCAGGTTGTTGAGGTTGGGAGACGACAGCTTCACGTACCTGCACAGCGCTCAGTGCCATCAGACAGACACCATAACAATATACGTGTATTTCACGCATATACGTACGCACGCACGCATCCATACACACACGTGCGCACACACATACACAAACACACACATACACACACATAATTATATATACATACATGCATACAAGCACACATGCATACATGCACACATGCATACATGCATACATGCATACATGCATACACGCGTGCACACATCTCATGCACGCAAGCAGACATCCACACACATGCACACATGCATACATACGTACATGTATACACACACACACACACACACACACACACACACACACACACACACACACACACACACACACACACACACACACACACACACATACACGTTTAATAAATCAACTTCACATTCTTTGTTGAATTTTTCAAATCACCGATTGCTTTGATTTTGCCTTAATCTGCTTCCTCTTTGATTTACTGAGTTTATTAGTGAACCTAAGCATCGTGCACTTTGATTTGTGTCTTGTAATTTAAACTCACTCGCAAATGGATCTTCTTCACGTGCTGTACTTGACCTATGTACCATATGTTAAAGCTGGTAGTCTTCCATTTTCATAACTACGCATTGTGTGTGTGTGCGCGCGCGCGCGCGCGTGTGTGTGTGTGTGTGCGTGCGCGTGTGCGTGTGCGTGTGTGTGCGTGCGCGTGCGTGTGCGTGCGTGTGCGTGCGTGCGCCCGTGCGCGCGTGCAAGTGTCTATACGTGCATGCGTGTGTGCATCCTTGCGTGTGTGCGTGTGTAAGTATCCTTTCATCGACCGATGTGAGTACGTACTTGAGAGTTCGATTGCGGATGTTGAATCCAAGGATAAGAGCCGACAAGACTAGGCCGGCCACGGCAACGATCGTCACACACCCGAACGAAGCCGGAGATATGTACAGATGCTTCAGTCTTGTAGTCATACCGTCCGCGGGCACATGGCCATCTGTAACACCCGAAGGCGCTAATGAGCAACAACAATGACAGGAATGGAAGACATTAGCGGCTATAGCTGTAGTAAAACCTGTGCCTGCACGTTGTCACAATTGCTACGTAGGTACCATTCGCACCATTGCAATTACACTTGGCTTCTGACAGTTGCAGTCAACCCAATATTTTGGGATTTTTCTATATAGATCTGTACGACCTCGTACCACCAAAACGAGAGTACCATTATATATTTATTTTTAAAATGTACATAGGCGCGTATACACACACTTGAACCGAGGACTATACATTGTGCATGTATACACGCACACACGCACACAAAAACACACACACAATCTTTTATAGTCCTCAGTTCAAATATTTAACGTTGTCATTAAGGCAGTGGTTCTTAACCTCCGAGTCGCGACCAAAAATTGGGTCGCCAAGCCATTTTGAATGGATCGCAAAGAGTTTCCAGCGTCTAGCGACAGTCCGAACATTTCTTTGTTGTTCCGCTTGTCCGTACCGTGCATGCCAAATGTTGATGAATTTAAAATAGCGTCACACGGCATTTCAAATTCACGCGACTGTATTAGTAAGTTGGTCGTCTCGTTTGCATTTGGTATGGGCAAATCATATTCTGTTTGATGTCGATGAAAGTGTGTTATGCGCGCACTTGGAGAAAGTCGGTGCCGTTTTCGATTGAGCTTTCAACGTACACAATCACAGACATATTTTGCTTTAAGCAGGCATACCAAAGTCTCTATCGAATTGTTCACTTTCTTATTATCACTAAACTAGCGTATGATTTTCCCGATTTTTTTTGACAAATTTGCTTTCGAATTTCTAGCTGTGTCCTCTTTTTACGTCTGAAAAACCAATGAACGGCGCTGATTTGAAGATTCCTATCTCCGTGTTCTGCACTGGCGTTAAACACGTGTTCTCACTGTTTTTCATTTATTTATTTTTTGCCCTATTCTTGTCATCATTTACCACAAGTTAACTATTTGGAAACATATATCATGGGTCAACAAACGAGGTCAGGGACCGGAATTTGGGACGCGGCCAAAAAGGTTAAGAACTGCTGCTATAAGGCAATCGTATAAAAAAATTATGTCCTTATCATCATGGGACACGTTATCTGGGAGGGATTCCTCAAACCGCATGTCATGGGTTTATGTCTGATTTGGGGGACGGGATGAAGATAATGTTATGGACAATCCCATTTGGTACACAGGCGCTTGTCATTGGTAACATTACTCGTGATTGTTATCATTGTAAACTGATATGGTGATGCATGTTACCATTGCAACAAGTCTACGATTATTTCTAACAAATTTTGCTTGACTCGCTAACTTAAAATTCAAAAATGTTGTGTTCTGATGTTTAAACAATTTTGTTTTTGTTATATATGCCTTTTTAAATAGCTTTTATGTAGTTAGGTAGTTTGATACTGGTTTATATAGTAGGGTAAGTACCTTAACTCTAAGTTGTTTAGTGTTGGCGTAGTTTGCATAATCCGTTAACTTATTCTATTTTCGCCCATTTGACAGTTACGAATTTGTTGTGCAGCTGCCAATTTTATAGTCAACGATTGTTTGACTGCATTTGTAACTTTGTTAAATTATGCATAATAAGTTCTGAGTAATTATGTATGATTGTTTAAGAATTTTTGTATTTGTTTATTTACTATTGCTTGATTATGTGGCCATAATTAGTACTTTGTTGTCATGGGTTTAGTAGTTTGTGCCATGTTAACATAAAAACGTCAACGGCCAAATCCAAATTTATCTTTCGTATTGTTATTATTATCTATACAAATTGCAGCCTTGTCTGGGTTAATAGTGTGTCGGATATTATGCACTAAAGATGTTTACTAACATGGCTTTTCTGAGACGTTGTAGCTCCTGGAGTTGCCCCAGGTAAAAAAATTCATATTGTCATTTTATTTTATCGTTGTCATTTTATTTTATTTCTGTCATTTTATTAATATCCTTCAACCAACGTCTTGTGTCCACTAGTTTAGACTTGTTCTGACTGTTCTGTTAACATAGCAATTTGGATAATATAATTATTGCTTTTATTTTCTTATTATTTAGTGATATTATGGCTTAAAGTATAAATAATTAAAATTTTTGTTAATTATTTCAGCATCTATGCATCTGTATTTATGTATTGTGGCTACATGTTTCTGCTCTATTAATTTCTACTGAATATGGTAATAGTCTGACATAATTATATCACCATTATCCCTATTGGGTGTTTTCTACTTGTCCTGCGCTGTTGCCGTAAGGGATAAAGTTTTATGCACACCATTGACGTCTAATCATTTTAACGTGCTTTTTCCCAAATCACACTATAATACATCATTATATTTCAATTTTCCATAGCTTGCCATGTCTTCATGTTTGTCATAATAGAAAGTCACTGTCCATGTTCCTCTCTACGCCAACATTGAAATTAGCAATAATTATATTACTAGCAGGAGATGTAGGTGTGAATCCTGGGCCAGCTGTTAGACGAAACATTCGGGAGGCCACTACAAACGTTCCATCTGTTCGAGACCTGGCTCAGACCACATGATACAGCTGCATGCATTGCTGACGTTTCTCCTTCTGGTTACACCATTCCCATCGACCAAGTTTAGTCGGACGTGGTGGTGGTGTTGGCTTTCTAGCATCACAGCAGTTAAATTACAATCCAACCCTGAATTATCCAGTTTTTAGTCCATCTGTGATGAAATTTCAGATTCCTCTTTCTCCGCATACTTTGTTTGTATATATCGCCCTCCAGGACATCCAGCAAAATTTCTTTGAAGACTTTCAGGATCTGTTGGAAAGTCTGGCAACCATTCATTCAGGATTTTACATTCTTTGTGATTTTAATCTTCATTTGGATATACCTTCTACAACTACGTTTGATGGTATTCTGGCATCCTTTGATTTGAAACTTTTTCGACACATAAATGACCATTGGCTTGACCTCTTGATAACCCGTTCAACTTGTAATAATAACAAAATACATATTGTTTCAGATGGGTTATCATACTACCATTCTGTCATTGCTAATGTTAACGTTTCTATAACTACATTAGAGTCAAAACACAATGTGTCTGACAGATCCATTCACACTGACATTGCAGCTTTAATGGTATTAATTGACTATTGCAATTCCCTCCTTTATAATATCGCTACCAAGGATATTACAAAACTTTAACGTGTCCAACATTGTCTGGCAAGGGTAGTTACAAGATATCCTCGTTTTTCTCGCTCTGTACCACTTTTAAAGTCTGCATTGGCTTCCTGTATGATATCGTATAATATTTAAGATATGTACAATTACATACCAGGCACTGTCCAGTAAGTAACCATATTACTTGCATTCATTGCTTCGATCATCTAGTTCTGACCTATTTTTTGTTCCTAGAGTCAACACTAACATTGGAACTAGGTTTTTTTTCTGTTGCACCAACTCTGGAATATGCTCCCTCTTAGTGTTAGATCAATTGAAAATATTACAAAAATTCCGTCGTTATTAAAAAACGTATCTTTACAACCTTGCGTATCCACCATAGCTCCTTAGCGCCTTGACCCATCTGTTGACAACTGGAATATTGCTAATGGATTTTGAGATTGACCAATCCTTCTGTCTTGATGCTTCTATAAGTGTCCAAGGATTTAGGCGCAATAGAAGTTATTTTATTATTATTTCACGATATCGTAGTAACGCCTGTTTGTTCCAGTTACATAAAGGTACCATGGCTGTCATCTCTACAACCCCATACTTGCCCTTGGGGCCTTGCTATCAACGATCGATACTCACCTTGCCACAAAACAGGGACGCGTTCGCTGATCTTGCCGTCAAATGGCTGATAAAACATGACCGTGTTCCAGCTGCCTCCTTCAAGAAAGTCGATGCGTAACATATACTTTATATAGCGTACACCAAATAAAATAAAGATGTGCATATTTTGTAGTTTCGTTTGGTAAACTCTTAATTTTTATTCATATACATGTCCATAACAATTGCATACGGTTGCAGCAAGTAATTTTACTGCACATGTGACTACAAACATCATACCGTTCGTTCTTACCTATGTTACGTTACACAAACACACAGTTGAAATAATTTCAACAGCCATCCATTTTGAATTTATGATAAAAAAGAAGGTTGGTTTTGAAGCAGTCATCACTTACAAAATGGCAGTCTAACAATTGAAATTGATTACTTTACCAAAGCAATACATACTTTGCGACTGTAGTATTTTCGATAGCCCCATTCTGTTTCCGGTGTGATCGTATCCCACGGGTCCCTGCCAAGATACAAATGTCACTATATGCATGCATGGGGCACATGGCTATACCACAGAGTGGACATTAACTGATGATGGTGTGGTAGAGGGTAGCGTGTGCTGTGTTACCGTTACTACAACGTTGCAACATGTCCGCAGCAAAGGTCATTTTTGCTGAATTTATTATATGTTTAGCTTTGATTTATTGATGCCTATGGTTATCATAGTTTATCACTGGCGACGGAAGGAAATTAATATCAGGTAGGCTAAGCCGGAGCTTCAGCTCCACTCCGTGTCGGATCATGATGTCGTTAGGCGGGTAGGGACGGGGTGTTATTTAATATTTTGTCGAGGTGACGTTCAACTTTTTTGAAACTCACAACAAATTTCCAAACTCACCCACCTTGCTACTGGTCAAAACGTCCACCTGCACCCACTTAAGCCTTCCCAAAATACCTCCAATTGCACTCCTTGACGCTCCCCAAAACCCCACCTTGAGGCTCTCCAAAAACCTCCAATTGCACCCCCCTTGAGGCGCAACTAAAACCCTTGAGGCTCACAAAAAAATCAAATTCCACCCAAAAATATATAGTCAACTATTGGGGGGTTAATCCTATTTCCGGCTCGACTGCCATAAATATTGGGGCTCAGACCCCCATTCCCACCGGTTCCGGCGCCTATGTATATTTATTATTATAATAAAAAGTATTTTAAATAATTGTATATATGTTCTAACAAGTATAGTTTTATTACAACGTATTGCTGCAAATATGTGTGTGTGTGTGTGTGTGTGTGTGTGTATGTGTGTGTGTGTGTGTGTGTGTGTGTGTGTGTGTGTGTGTGTGTGTGTGTGTGTGTGTGTGTGTGTGTGTGTGTGTGTGTGTGTGTGTGTGTGTGTGTGTGTGTGTGTGTGTGTGTGTGTGTGTGTGTGTGTGCGTGTGTAATAAAGTGATCTGAACTGCACTGAATGTGGTGCTATATAAAGTAAATATTATTCGAATCATCAAAAAAAGTCATAGACTTACACATGTGACCCAACGTTTGACGACTTTAGGTAACATGTGCCTGTCACGATGTATGATTGCAATGATATAATGCCATCTACGACAGCGACACAAATCCACGTGGGCCATCATCGCACGCCATGTGTACTCATTACACTACACTATCCCTGACTTCCGCGCAGTGTACTAGTGTATCCTGACCCATTTGTAATTCGTCCCATTTCATGTTTTCAGGAACTAGTTGAACATCAAAGCTAATTCAATGCAATGCATGTCATTACACGTTAGGTAAAGAGAGGTAAAGGCAGGCATTAAAACTAAGTGCCAGTACGTAGCTCCACGAACGCCACAATCTAAAAGATCGTAAAACTAATGGCCAACACTCGATCCGACAGATCCAGGTTTCGCTAGGTCGTTATGCTAGGGGTGTTAATGTCGTCAAAAACAACACTGATGACCATGATCGCGACGGAGTCGGAGAGTAGAACATAAAAAGGCTGCCTACGCAAAACTCTTCATTTTGAAAAATTGGTTCTACCAAGCACAGAAGCACAGAAGCACAGAAGCACAGAAGCACAGAAGCACAGAAGCACAGAAGAGACTATAGTAGCTGCGCATAAAACGGGATGTGCTAGATTTGGTTTGGGACATAGAGTCAGGGTTAGGGTGCATAACTGCCATAAATGGCCGCGAAGAAATTATTTAAATTAGATAATCATTTTTTCAGCCAGCAAGAAACGTATTCACACGTAGATGTAGTATCTGAATATCTTATTCAATATCTCGTGCAATGCCCACAACCATCATACCGTCAGACCATCGAAGACGGTTGTTTCTAGCAAGTTCTTGAAGAGCACCGCCATGTCTGCACGCTCATAGGTGAAGTCCTCCAGACGTGAGCCGTTGAGGAGGTCGAGCGACTTGTTGAGGGCGACGGCTATGCTCATGACTGCATCGAAGCCGAACGCGCCGTAGACACTGGCGATACGATTGCTTATCAAGTTGTACTGTGTCTCGTAGTGGCTGCGGCTCTGCAAATTTTTTTTTATCAATATTTCTATGCCTATTCAATATCGTGTAAATTTATAATTTGTATGTTTATAATCACTTTCTTTGGGGTTGCTAAACCACATTTGTAGGCGGTTTAATACTTATGATCTCAGTTGTAATACAGTAAAATAAATAATCAACCTCTTCAAATATAAGGTCAACACTTCATCAGAGAGAGACGGACAGAGAGGAGAGAGGGAGACCGGTGTTAGTAGATTTAGAGACGTCGTATTTTGGAACAGCGTTACCTCAACAAGACTGAAAGCCCGACAGTAAGAAGCACTTATACATACTGTTTCTGGCAATCTAAGTTACAGAAGCCTGGTCATTACGATCACCAGAAACACAGTTTCTTGAACTGCTTAAGATGCGTTGCCTGCATACTATCAGAGGTGCTACCAGGGCAGACTACAAAATAATCAGACCAAAGAGGAGACATTCACCACTAAATCCATCTCAGATGTCATCAGACACAGAAAACTCCAGTGGTTTGGGCACGTTTGTCGTACGCCGAGCGAACACTTCGTTAACATATCTTTCAAGCTAGACTTAAGAACACGAAAATGAAGGGGCGTGACATCCAGGAGGACAGTAATGGGTCATATTGAGCTATGCAGTACGTCAAGTACATTTCCTTTTATCTTTGCAACTAAATGAAAACGGTGATATTATTATTAGTAGTATTTGTTTTGGAGGTGGCGGTAGTAGAATAAGTAGTAGCAGTAATAGTAGCAGTAGTAGTAGTAGTGTAGGTAAGCATTATATACTGTTAAGTTAATATACCATGATTGCTGAGGAGTCGGTGTCGTCTTGCAGTCCCAAGTAGTCCGTGATGAAATGTCCCTCCTGAGCTTCCTGTGCCGATGTTGAGGATGGTTCATTAGAGAAATTATGGTACAATACATACACTGATGCAATACAGACGTATATTGTCACTGTTTTTATAACAATGGTATAAAACCACACGAGAACAATTTTCCCTCTACAATATGTCCATTATTTCCAATGTCATGAAAGTCTTACTTCCGTTACTCGGTTTCATTTTTTTTTATGTCGATCCAATACAAATGGATGATATATGGACATGTAATATCAGTAAACTTGATTGAAATAAAATGTGATTTATTCATCGTGTATGACACAAATAATGCAACTTTGGGCACGCTGCGCAAATACAAGCCCCCTCGTATTTAAATCAGTCATCCTATAATAATAATAACTATTATTGTTAAAAATAGTATTAATAATAGTAATATTGCCGGTTCTGAACACCTGTTAAACATTTTATAATTTAAAATCTAAACGCTTACGCCGAGTTAGATTTATGACAAAAAATATGTATGATATTGATCAATATGCTGTAACTGATACAAACCTTCACTTGGCTGTGAGTGCAGTCCAGATCTTTGGGTACAGTTGACCACCAGGAGGGACCCATCGTCCATCCTAATAGTATCCACACGTATTTGCCTCCGTACATGTTGCGTTTGTAAGCCTGCAGATAATATGGTCATATTACATGATTTCATTATTATTTTTCGTTATTGGTTGTTATGTGCCTTTAGCCAGATGCGAAAATAACGCTAAACTAATTCTGTTAAACAATGTTCGATTTAAATACTATGTGAGAAATCACATAAGTATCGTCTCTTAAAATAATGATTGAATCATGCAATATTTAATGTTTAGCTTCAGGTAGACCTTTGTGTGTAAACCAATCGTAGATATGCTACGACTTTAGGTATTGTTACTTTGCTATTCCAATGTGCAAATGAAGATTATAATAATTATTAAAACAATGATACTGTTGTCAGATGAATATGTTCCCATTTTAATGTTATGTTAATACTCCCAGCACACATATGCAATGATGATCTCCGGTATCTTCAAAAAAGTTACATACACAGGCATGCAACTATTCAACCACCCGGTGTGATCTTACCTCACAAAAGACTTTCAATGCGGTAGTTGCATAGAAGCTCGCCACGATGATTCGGGCATCGCGATTCTGTAACGAACATGCACTTTTGTTTATCGGATTGCAATAAACACATTTCATACAAGTGATTCTTGTTAAAACGTACGGAAATATATTTCGTGAAAAAAAATTAATTCATCTTATACTGAGCCTTAAATAAAAAACAACTATTAATGTGCGCGTGCGTGCGTGCGTGCGTGCGTGCGTGCGTGCGTGCGTGTGTGTGCGTATGGGTGCCTGTGTCCAAGAAAAATACAGACACATTATTTTTTTAAAAAAGCTTATCTAATCATAGGGCTTACATGCTCAAATTCATTTTAGCTAAAAACCAACGCATATAAAAAGTAACAACTACGCATCTAAGCTGCAAACAATAACCATCTATATAGAAAACAGATGCGATAGATGAGTTTACCTTGAGATTATCCATGGCAATGGAAGAATCTCCTTGAAAGCTCTCAGAAGCAACGACGGTGAAGTTCAAACGTTTCAGTCTTGCCAGCAAGTCATAGGTGCTCTGAAATATGAAATGCGTATTTAGTGAAACCATCACAGAATAGAGGCGTTGTCAGATAAACGACCACATGGGCAACAACGTAATGTAGGTCGGCTACGTGGCCTATATATCTGAGAGTAACTTGTCTGCAAATGCAGATCCTGTTTGAGTTATTGGATGCACGATATAACAGCGATAAACCGTTGTTTGACTGCGCCCATTCCCTTTGCAAGGAACATTTCCAGGTTGACCAACTTGATAAGAATAAGGCTATCCTGTTCCATTAGCAGTAATAATGTTAGATTACCCCTGCCATATGTATATACAACAACGGCAGTTCACTTAATAAATTGTACTTCGTCCCACTTGGTGTCTTCGTTGGCACGCGCGTCCAGCATTCAAAAGCAATTCTAGGAACATGCTATTGTCCACATCTGCCTCCACAATAGCTTGTGTTGTCTGTTTGCACGTTTCGTCTGCACTGCGAACGTTTTATAGGCGAAACATTCAAATTGTGAAAATTTGTTGGGGCTTATTGAGAAAAAAATTGGCGAGCAGTGGACTTTCAACATATTTATCCTTTTTAAGAACACACGAAGTTGTTTTAAATGCGATTGTCTGGTCTAATATTTTTGGGAGTTGCAACAGAAAGTAACACAGCTGGAGGGATCCAGTGTTCGACCAACTCACACAGCATACCAACTGGTCAGACGAACGTGACTGGTCAACGATAACCGGGTTAACCACTAAGTCAGTTATCTACATTGAAAGAGGCAAGAGCGAGTTAGCCACGTCATAAGTTTTCTATAGTATGTTGGAAGTTATCCAGAGCCAGTTAGCCACGTCAGAAATTATCCAGAGGAGTTAACCATGTCGGAAGTTACCTAGAGCGAGTTGGCCACGTCAAAAGTTATCTAGAGCGAGTTAGCCATGTTGTTTGTATAGAAAACGTGTTGCGTCACGTTCAATGCCATACATGTTAAGTTTCAGAAACGCCAATCCAGGAGATTTATATGTAAATCAGAGGGTCTCAGAAAATCGGGCACTTATACGTAAATCGGAGGATCTTGGAAAATCAGGCATTTATACATAAAACGGATTAAAATATAACAAAAAAGGATACTTTCCATTATACATTAATAATCATGTTATAATAAAACGTTAAGTTTCAGAAATGCCAATGCATGAGATTTATGCGTAGGTCTAAATTGGAGGGTCTTGTAATATAAGGAATTTTTTTGTAAATTGGAGGGTATTATGGAATTGTGTATAAATCCGAGTATTTCATGTTATGAAAATGGTCACAGATCAGTTTTATTTCCAAATGCATTGCACATGTGCTCTTAAATCAATGGCACATAACAGCATGTTAATATGTATTTAATGTGTTATATTAAATCAATTATATGTGGACATAAAATAATTAAATAAATTATATGTAAATTAAAATGTACGTAGCTTTATAGGTATAGTAGAAAGAAGAAAAAGTTTACAAATGTTATGTTCTAGGCATAATGTGTTCATACATTAAATATATATATATATATATATATATATATATATGGTGCAAAGAACCTTGCATATTGGCTGTAAATACATCTTCTTTTATTACAAATATTTTATTATATTATTACAAACAGATACTATATTCACAAGAACCAGAACTTAGCATTGTATTTTCTTCAAAGTTTGTTATCATGGCCTGGGTGACGGAGGCATGCGTGATGAATTTTTGACATTTGTGTATTTGTGACATTTGGCCTTGCTGTTGGAGCATTTTATGTTATAAATTTAAAAAAAATTCATTTATAATGTGTTCCAGTTCTAACAGTTACATATATACATGGATTAAATAAAACGTGTACATAGTGTAAATGGATCGACTGACATCATTTTAGTATAGATTGAACCGGATTACTTTTCGTTCTACAAGATCGGCAAGCTGACGGTGGGCGATAACATGTAACCCGTGGCCGCAAGCGCGGTTCACTGTGCTCGTCTAAAGCTTATATGCCACAGGCAAGACCCAAGAAGATTATAATTAAACAGTTATTGTTGTCTAGTCAACGCATGATTTAAAAAAAAACTTTTCGCTTTGTTGTCCGAGCGGCCTGGCCCTTGGTCCAAGGTCCCTATTCATGAGATTCATTTAGCATGGTGTCTGACCGATTGCAATTAAGTTAACGAAAATAAGATAGAAAAAAATTGTTTTGGTTTACACTGAAAATCCAGGAGATTGGTTCTCCTTTCCAGAAGATCGGGGGATTTGATGGATTTCCAGAAGTCCCCCGGGAAATACAGGAGACTTAACATGTATGCAGTGCCACTCAAGATTACCCCGACAGCGCTGTTGAATTGTAATCCAGTACTTTCGTGGTTGGACATGGAACAGATTGCAACAGAAGCAATTTCAACTGTTTTGGTTACATTAAAGGTACCTATAAAACATATCAAAAGTCTTCAACGGTGAAAATTGTGGAAGTGACTTAAAACGAGGAATCAACATTTCCCATTCACCCCATGTTAAACAGCATTAATACCTATATTTTAAAGTGCATATTTTGCTAATATTCGATATAGCGTCTATTCAATTTCATGGTGATTGAAACTGGTATTCAGAAGATACATATGAATGTATGTAAACACATTAAGTAGGTGCCATCTGCTGGACCAACCCAGAGAACGCACGCGAAGACGTTCAAATGTAAGTAGGCTTGCATAACTGTACTTTCACGTTTTATGTAGGCGTCCACGCTTCAATTTAATAATTTATGTTTAGTCAAATCGATGTTAACACATTCTCCCATGATATCGTATTAACGAATAGCAACAACGCACTAGTATTTTTACATATTTGCAAAGTATGAGCGATAATAAAGGGTTATCGAATATGGGTTCCTGGTTTTGCGCTATGTCGTCACGCTGAACGCTTGCATATACTAGTATAATATATGTAATATACATAATGTATATTAATAATTGATAACATATATATACCACATTTATATAAACATATTTGTTGTTTTCAGATGATCTCGTTGTTGCTTGAAGCGTGGCAGAACCAGAAACGGATTCCTGTGTGTTCTGCCAGGAACCCCTAAGTAATGGCCATGCAACAGTATCCCTTCGCGAGAAGGGTAGCCAAGGCAACAATAAAGCTAGCAAACAACGTAGAGACTCCATTGAGACTGTTCCCGGACAAGTGGTGCATCAGGAATGCTGTTATTCGTACTGCAATCCGACGAAAATTGCGCAATCCATTAGAGATTATGAGAAACCCGGACTAATTCTCCAGACTTCGTTGCTGCAATCAGCAGAGCAGACGTTTAACTTCAAAACTGATTGCTTATTCTGTGGGACGACAGTATGTTTGACAGAAGGAAAAGACAAGGAGGTGTGTATACTGTGGCTACAAGAGAATGCAAGGAAACATTCGTGAAGCAATGTTCTACAAGAAGAAACGCCTGGGCTGATCGTGTTCGGACCCGGTTGCTCGTTGTGCATGATCTGCCTGCAGCTGACGCCGTATATCACCAAAATGCAGCGTCAACTTCCGTACCGGAACAGTTGTCCCTCAAATGTTTGTGCGTGATGAAGACGTCCAGAAAAAGCTAAAAGTTGGGAGACCAAGCAAATCAACACAAGCCATCCTGTCTGTGAAGTCAAAGCTGAAGCATTTCTTCAAGTCATTCAACGTCTGCAAGATAACGACGATGAACAAACAACTGTATCTGATCTAGTTAACAAACTGGCCGAATACCTGACAGGATCTAACACAGAGTCATATAGTAAAATATATGAAGGTTAGACTGAAGGAATATTTTGGTAACCAAGTGATTATCTCTACTATAAATCACAAATCAAATGTGGTGACTATGCGGCAGACGGCTGAAAATGTACTGCTTGAGTTTCATGCTGGTCAATCGGATGATCCAAAGAGCGAGAGAATCCGCATAATGCAGGCTGCTGCAAAGTTAATCCGGGAGGACATCAAGGCAGTAGACACATCATGTGAGTCGTACCCAGCGCAAATGAAATCGAATCTGAAGAAGCTTGTCTCAGCTACTTACCTTCTAGTTTGAAGATGTTGCTTGAAGGAATCGTGAAGGGAAGAGGTGTTAGTGTAAAGGTAGCACCCAATGGACAAGCCAACATGCAAGCAGCGCGACCCCGGGTATTGTTTGCCCCACTTCTGATTGTATTAGCAGTGCAATTACACCATCATTTTGCATCTCGTTTTCTCATTGACTCGCTTCACAATCACGGATTCTGCAGTTCGTACAAAGATGTCAAACGGTTTGGACAGAATGCGGCTGTAGATCAAGGCACTGACATACCCAACTACAACACAGAGTTTATTCAGTATGCAACTGATAACGTCGACTACAACATCAGGACTCTAGATGGGAATGACACATTCCATGTCATGGTCATTATAGCGATGGTCAAACCAGGAACAAAAGCTAGTCGCCCAAACCTTGGAGCCCAAGTGAGTACGAAGGTAATATCGACAACTGGGCATATACACATCCAGTACCACCGAGTTTACAACCGGGCGTTGGCAGAGCTGATGTACCAGACCGTGACTATGCAGACAGTCCAGGATCCTACGGCAAATTTAGATGCGCTGTGGCAAACGTCGCTCCTGTTTGGATCATCAAGGCCCTCGTGATCTGGACTAATGCAAGTTGTCCATCACGGTGGCCATCCACCTAAGTCATCTGTCGTGTTTCTACCTATGATCGATATGAGCTCAAGCGACACCACGTACATCTACTCCACCCTCAACTACGTCGCCCAACATGCCCAACGTCATAGTATGCCAACTATCATAACCTTTCACCAGCCATTATGGTGGAGAGCATTATCAATCATACTTTCCGAAATTGATGGAAGCCCTCTGCGACGAATAGTGCTTAGATTGGGCGCTTTCCACATGGAGATGAACTTTCTTGGAAGCATAGGTCACCTGATGGCTGGATCGGGTTTGAAGGAGTTGCTAGAATTGATATATGCATTAAAAGCAGTGGAGCACATACTGACAGGAAAGGCCATTTCAAGAGCAGTATGTGCACACCTCATGTTAGATGCAGTTCTGAATGGGCTCCTACTCTCCAACTCCTTGGAGGCCCCCCTTCCCAAGCCACGCGATGCACTACAACAGCAAGTGGTTGATCCAACAGGTGAAATTGCATTAGTAGCCGACGTGAAGTCCATCCAGACTTAGTTGTGGCACGCCAGTTGTATGAAGAGCTGATGACTGGAAGGAAGTTGGTTGAGGAAGTCTCCAAAGCTGAAGTCTTGACAGAAAGCAGTTGCTTCATCAACACATTGTGTCTTTGTCGAATGACCGCACAGCACAGATATGACTACAGTAAATGCATATGATCCGGATTCTTCGGAAATTCATAAATGCAGAGCGCATGGGAAACTGGTATAAACATCTTGAAGCTGTGTCGGAGATACTACCTTATCTGGCTGCCTCGGGGCATTTTTTGTATGCTAAGTCAGTCAGGCTTTACTTGCAATCCATGCCCAGCTTGTAGAAGGAACATCTTAATGTAGACAATAACTTTGTCTCAGGATTTCATGTTGTCAGACGAAGTAACCGCACCTGGGCGGGCTTGTCAACGGACCTCATGTTTGAACAAGTACACGTGCACAGCATGAAGACAAGCGGGGGACGGATGAGAGGAAGAGGGATGACCGAGCAGCAACGATTGACCTGGCTACTGTCCATGCCAGCCAGTGCAACAATTAACAGCTCAATGCAAGAACTGACTGGAGTTAAACAAAACAAGTGAACAACACAAGGACATGACTAAATCAAAACAGCATCGCTCTAGAGGACAGAAGCCCATTTGGAAAGAGTTCAACCTTGCGGAACGTCATGACCAATGCGCATGCCAACTCTACTGTTGATGTGGATTGCGCGAAAGCCTTTGGCCAGAAGATTATGGCGTCCATGACAGGCAAATCTGTCTTGCAGTACACATTCATACGCTGTGGCCAAGCTGTCACTCTTCAGACAAAATCAACCGTGCGTGACCAGGTTCAAGTGGACAGAACCCCAGAAAGCTGTACTTGCTGAAGCCATCTAGTGTAAGTTAGCACCCGACATTGCAGGACCCATCGATGAGGTTCAATTCAATTCAATTCTTTATTTCCAATTGAGAATACAACATACAATATATATACATATTATAGTTGACACAGTTCAACATGGAAAGGGGGAAAGTAGAAGCTCATTGCTTATTATGCACTTTCCCCGACATCATTATAACATGGTCATAATCTTAAACACAGTGTTAGTAACATAAAGAAAATGCTATTGTTAAAGTGAGACCACTACTACAATCGTGCTTCCAAATACTTTCTGAACCTTAACAATAATAACGAAATTAATTACATGACTTATACTCTTCAATTAAGTAATTTTTATATTGTTTTTTGAGATTTCTCACAGTAAGTGATCTCTTTATGTGCTCGTCTAAACAATTCCATAATTTAATACCATACACAGATATACACTTAGCCTTTAACGTGGTTCGGGCATAAACATGTTTTAGTTTATTTCTTTGGCGTGTTACATAGGGTGTAGTATATTTGGCATTGAAAAAGAATTGAAGGTTATCAGGCAACAACTTATTGTTAGCTTTAAACATTACGATAGAAATGTTTAATTTTATTAAGTCATAAAGTTTAAGAATGCGTAGATCATAAAATAATGTATTAGTATGGCTTAGTGGATTCTTCTTACATATTATTCGTACAACTTTCTTTTGTAATATATAAACACCGTTAATATATGTTGTATACGCATTTCCCCAAACTTCGCAGCAGTATGATAAATACGGGAGAAATAATGAACAATATAGTATAAAAAGCGACTTTTTATCTAATAAATATTTAGCCCTGTAAATAATGGCGATAGTTTTTGTTAGTTTAGACTTGATCATATTTATATGATCTTTCCAGCTAAGCTTATCGTCTATTAAGACACCTAAAAACTTAGTAACATATACTCTATCAATAGTTGTATTATCGATTTTTATATCAATATTTGTTGTTTTACTATAGTTGGTAAACAACATGTAGTTTGTCTTAGCAACGTTTAAGGATAATTTATTTACTGAAAACCAGATATGTAGTTTTTGTAGTTCGTCGCTGACAATTTTGCTTAGCTGGGCTGGATCTTTCCCAGAACAAAATATATTTGTATCATCCGCAAAAAGAATGAATTTTAGTATATCTGAACAATTACAAATATCATTTATGTATAGTATAAATAATTTTGGACCCAGAATGGAGCCTTGTGGTACTCCACATAACACCTGTAATAAATCTGAATTGCAGTCATCTATGCTGACATACTGTAGTCTGTTATACAAGTAACTTTTCAGCCACTCGCTGGCCATCCCTCTGATACCATAAGCCTCTAATTTTCGGAGTAATAAATTATGATCAATTGTATCAAATGCTTTTTTTAAATCAATAAATACACCAATTGTGCAATTCTTTTGGTCTAAGGCAGCAGTAATATTTTCAGTTAGTTCTAACAGAGCCATTGAAGTTGACATTTTTGTCCTAAACCCATATTGACTGCTGTTTAAAATGTCATACTTTTCTATAAATTTATCTAGCCTAGAATTAAATAATTTTTCTAATAGTTTTGAAAATTGCGGAAGTAGAGATACTGGTCTATAGTTAGTAAAAACATTCTTTTCCCCTGCCTTAAATATAGGAATTACTTTGGCAATTTTCATTTTACTGGGAAATACACCACTACTAAATGATTTGTTACATATATGAGTAAACGGTATTACAACATTGGAAATTACCTTTTTAACAATTATCATATCAACATTGTCATAACCTGTAGATTTTTTGTTTTTACAACCGTTAACAATATTCATCACTTCCTGTTCTTCTACCCCAGGTAAGAACATGGTGTTGGTGTTCGTATTTTGTAAAAAATCAAGCACACTTGTATTTCCATTTGGTACTCTTATATTTTTTGCAAGATTTGGTCCTACATTTACGAAAAAATCGTTGAAACCATTAACAATATCTGTTGTATTTCTGGTCAATCTACCATTGCTAATGAAAGAGTTTGGGTAACATGACTGTAGTTGTCGTTTCTTTATAATTGAATTTAAAATTTTCCACGTACCCTTTACATTATATTTTTCTTTGACTAATAATTTATTGTAATATTCTTTTTCACAAAATCTAAGAATAGAAGTAAGTTTATTTTTGTAAGTTGAATATTTACATTTAGATTTTGTTGTTCTATGCCGCAAAAACTGTTTGTACAAATTATTTTTCTTTTTACAAGCATTGCGCAAACCTCTATTGAACCAGGGTTTGCTCTTTGAGGTAGGTGTATTCATGCATATTTTCTTAATTGGACAATTCTTATCATACAAGCTGGTGAATATGTCCATAAAATTAGTGTAGGCTATATCTGCGTCGGATTCATTTAAAACCGTATCCCAGTTTACAGCAGAAAGATCACTGTTAAAGGATTTTATACAATCATCACTCAGTTTTCTGATACATCTGTATTTGTTTACAGTGATCCTATTTATATGTGAACAATTACAAACACAAAATACAGGTAAATGATCACTAATATCAGTTATAAGTAACCCGCTAGTAATACTATTATTCAGTTCATTTGTGAAAATGTTATCAATTAAAGTTGCACTGTGATCTGTAATTCTGCTCGGCTTGTCAATTAAGGGATATATACCTAGACTAAACAACATATCCACAAAATGTGTTGTACCATTGTTGGTGTTATACTTTAAAAGATCTATATTGAAATCACCACATATAAATATGGTTCAGTATTATCCCTGAATTGTAAACTTTTGAGCGAGGTTAATGTATCGTGTTTTGACATTACACGAACTGTTCAGTATAAATAGTATATATAATGGCTATCCTACAAAACGTATCTGTGTTGTGTTATGTGTACGGCTGATGCTAGCGACAATTGCATGCTTATATACAAAGTGTTGTCATGTTATATGGGAGAGTATTCGGCGATTTACCTAAGTTAAGCCTTTCAGCTAGATTCACGTGTTTATGTTTGACCTTATATCAAGTGTTTGTTATACACGATGTTCCTCAATTAAATGTATTTGTATTATGTTACCTATACGATTGATGTTCATGACAGTAGCACACTTGTATACAGAGTACAATCGTGTAATCCTGGGAGTTAATATGACGATTTTACTATAATTAAGCCTTCGGGTTAGATTAATGCATTTATGTTTTGATCTTACATCAATGGTTCATCATTATTATGCACATTGTTCAACTATTAAATGTATTTGTGTTATGTTCCATATACGATTGATGTTCATGATAGTGACGTACTTATATGCAGAGAATAATCATGCTATATGAAAGACAAACTAGAGATGTAAGTCCAACTAGTCGTGTAATTTCTGCGATACGAAGAAATAATTTCATAGAAAAAGTTATTCAACATTAAAATATTTTAATGTCTATATATGTTGTTATGGTTTCTCAACATATGTGCATATTTACGAACACCCATTTTAATAGTTTGGGGTTTACAGAAACAATATCGAGTTCATTCTTTTTCCCGATATTAAAATTGTGACGAAATCGCGCAGGAAAAAGCTACTGAAAGGCCCCCACATATGGGTAATTTTGACAATGTTCCCCAATTTCTAGAAGCGAAGACTTTTGATATGTTATCTAGGATATACGCCTGCTACTAAAACTGCAAAAATTGCTTCTGTTGCAATTTGTTCCAATATGACCCTATTTTGGCCATAAAAGTCTTGGCCTATTAACCTTACTGCCACATTAGAAAGACACATGACTCCAACATCATTCCCGGTGTGAGGTTTCTAACTCACAATGTGCCACCGTTGACACGCCACACCGCCTGTTGACACAAACTACCCTAGTGTATCCAATCATATTCACAATCCTCAAATGTGTTGTATAGTCTCTACAACGCTTTGATTTCACCAGACGGCGCGCTGATTAAAATCCGACTGCTGGAGAAGTGCCTTCCATACCACTTGAACGTCTAATTGAACGTTACAATTGCTTCATGAGGAGCAACACCCAACAAGTGGATGGTTTCGCTCTTCCAGACCCGAGATCGAGGTATCTGATAGCGATCTAGACTTAATTAATAACAAGCTTTGTCTTATAATTAGGCAGAAACACTTTGGCGCGGTAGTCGGGCGCGTGACCAAACGTACCCCGGCAAATTACTGTAGTAGTTGAAAAACTGCCAGACTCGAGTTCAACTCGTTTCATGACAGTCTTGACTTACTTGAGTGAACCAACACATCGCACACCAATCTGGCTTCATGATCGGGTTAAACATGTAATAATATAGTATTTGTAGTATCGGCTAAGGGATATAATTGTGTACGTTTTTGCCAAAAGCATGAAAATTGGCATATATGTAGACTATGGTATATAAATTCATTTCAAGCTAGGTACCCATCGCTCTCGACATGGTTCCTAGCCACCATCTTGTTTTGTTTAAATGGCCGCCATGGAAATCCAATATCCAGATATATCAGCTTCTACGCAAGATAAAATCATGTTCTTGGTGTCTAACTCAACATGTCCAAGGTCAAGGAATCCACTTCTACCGCGTGCTATATCCTCAATTGACGGCCATATTGAAATTCAACCCAACTTCGTGTGAACAACACGTCTTGAGTTTTAGTGGCAACTTATGAATGAACATTCCGTTGTGCAGAAACCACAACATTTTTTTCACAGCAATAACACTAGGCCGGTGTCACGATCAAGTCAATCACCCACAAAGTGTGACAGTTGCCTTGTAAATTTGATAGGAAATCCACAATCCTGGGAGAGGTGGATGGTAGCAGGGCCAGATATATCACAGGTGTCTAGGTGGAGTTGGAAGATAGTGTTCAAACTGCAAATTAAACAACTCAACAAAGCATAAATGTACTACACTCTGGAATACAAAACAACTTTGCTAAATAAACATCATCTTTAGTGTCAACATTTAAACATTTGTATAATCTAATCGCTGAAATTCGCCCATCGCATTTATGCCGATTCCGGGTACAAACTTAGTCAAGGACAAAACTATGTGATGCAAACGGTATACACTGTTAAGGACACATGTAAATATAGTAGAGCTAGTAGAGCAGATATGCGGACGAAACGATTGAAAATCTCCAATTATGACAAGGATCACAATCAGACTGACTGGCGTACCAAACACAGTACTTCCCATCATTGCAGAATGCTCCATACCTCGACACAAGGGTGTTAGATGATGATGAGCTCTTGCCGGATATCCAACGTAGAGGTCACACCACATTCTTTACCATAGCCTTCTAGGTGGGGCGGTCAGCGGCCATCCAAATTGTGCATAACACAGTTGACCCATCGACGGCGAAGGCGCCTATGGCGCCGTTTCCAGCCGGTATTTTGTGGGTGAAATTGGTGTAATAGTGCGGCAGGGTAGTTTGGTGCCATACGTTGCAGGTGGCCGAACCATCGAAGGCGTCGCTGGGTGATGAGTATTGATGCATGCTTCTGACCGGTACGTTCCATGATCGTGTTATTGCTGATGTAATTGAACCACTTTATGTTCTCGAGGCGCCGGAGGCTCTTCAAGGCGAAAGCATCGATTTTCTTGGCCTGTTGAATGGTCAGTTGCCAGGTCTCAGAGGCATATAGGAGGATGGAAATTATGAGAGCATTGAACATATTTAGCTTGGTACCCCGCGAGATGGAACGTCTGCGCCACAGAGCCGTTGACAGTCGTTCCATTGCACCCGCTGGTCGACAGAGCCATCAGCAGATATGACGGAACCCAAATAAGTAAACTCATCCACAAAGTCGATGATTTCGCCATTGATAGTGATGGGGTTGAGTAAATCGATGTCTGCGCATATTGCCATCGCTTTCGTTTTGGCCCAGCTGATGGAAAGGCCAACAACACTGGCTATATATATACACTATAGAGCAGAGTTCTTTGAGGACGAAGACGAGGTCAGCACGCGATGTGCAGAAGATGGTAATGTCATCTGCATAATCCAGGTCTGTCACAACAGTGTCTCCAAGTCTAATGCTGAGGGAACAACGGCGTTTCTCTCGAGTTGTACCATAATATGGTAAATGGAGAGATTGAACAGGTCAGGGGCAATCACACAGCCTTGACGTACACCGGAGTCAGGGACAACCACACAGCCTTGTCGTACACCGGAGTCAGGGGCAACCACACAGCCTTGCCGTACACCGGAGTCAGGGGCAACCACACAGCCTTGACGTACACCGGAGTCAATGGAGAAAAGATCTGAGGAATCATTACCGAGGCGGATACAGCTCTCACTGTCGCTGTACAGTAGCTTGAACAATCGGCATAACTTTGGGGGCAGACCAGTGTTTTGAAGGAGCAACCAGAGGCTCTTGCGGTCGATACTATCAAAAGCAGCTTTAAAATCAATAAAAGCAATGAAGGCGGTTTGACGAAATTCATTTAGCTTTTCGATAATCTGGCGTAGAGAGAATATCTGATCAATTGTGGAACGGCCCGGAACGAAACCAGCCTGCTGGACTCTTCTTGTTGACCTAATAGCGTCAATAGATCGACGTAACAAGATGAGTGCGAAATGTTTACCAGGTATCGATACAAGTGTTATACCTCTTCGATTGTTGCATACTAGGCGGTCGCCCTTGTGTTTCCAGAATGGCAGGATGATACCACGTCTCCAACAGTAGGGATTTCTTCGTTTACCCAAACACAGTTTATGATATTTTGAAGCCACAAAATCATAGAGGATCCGCCGGCGTTGAGCATTTCAGCGGTGACATTGCATATTCCAGCTGCACGTCCATTCTTCAGTTTGGAGAGAGCCTTTGTCACTTCCTCGATGGTCAAATGAAACTCTAAGATAGGGGGACTGTGGTGTACACTAACAGGAGTATGAGTCGTGTTCTCACATGGACCCGGTTTTGGCGGGAACTTGTTGAGGAGATTGCTGACGTATTCTTTCCAGCGATTGAGGCAATCTTCTTTGTTGTAAGATAAGAGCCGTTTTTATCCTTAACAAGATTGATTTTGTTGTGAATTGTGTAACCAGCTGCCAGGTTCTGAATTCCCGATACATGGTGGCATGACTGTTGTGAATGGCAGCATTCTCGATGCATTTCGCTTTGCAGTAACCCACGCAATTATGTATCATATACACATTACATCCCAGTTGACATATGTCAGAAGAGTATATATCGTATGTAGTAGGTATTTTGCTAACATCCTCAAGCAACCAACAAGAGAAGGTAGAATATATAGCAGAACCACTCAGAGGTTGTTTCATTATTTGCTACACTGCATAAGGTCACGTTTCCGGTGGATATGTAATCAACAGTACAAAAATACAGATAGTTGTGACCATAGACCAGAAAGCCACCACCGACCTGGTGTATCTCCAGCCTTGAAAAGACGAGGAGACATCGGCAGCATATTACTCTATGTAGCACAATGTGTTCACCAAGTACATCCCAAAGTGGATACCCGGCAGTATATACAGATGTGGTTATTCTGGCCGAAAAGCAATTCCTTGCTGTTGAAATAGATGAACGTTTTGGCGTTGAAACCCACTTTTTGTCCCATTGTAACCCATGCCATGTTCAACAACCTGTGAAATCAGAAACATCAATGCTGTGCTATGTCCTTAGTTGGTGGACATAGTCTCTAGTTGCCTTAGTCGAGGGTTCAAGTCGGCATAATTAGCATGGGCTCCACTCCCCGCTGTTACAGATGTCTTCCTCGCCCTGTTATCACAATCATAAGAGGTCGACTCATGTACACTAAATGAGATACAAAGGTTCATCACCGAAATTTATAGTAAGACTTTTACATTTAGCAGGGTGGATTAAGCAAGGAAACAACAGTTTGTTTAGGGATCTGGTACGACTTGGACTACACCACCAACAAAACATGCAGTGCGTCAATATGTGAGAAGGGCTGTTGATCAAATTGGTTATGTGATTTCATAAGCTCTTGGTTTTGGACACTATGCCATGCCATGACCTAGTGCACTGTGGTTGCAAATCTATGTGTAATCCAATTTGAATTTAATTTTTGCATGACTATGTATGTTATGAGGTATATTATGGCTGCAAATATAACTGAGTAAGATTTGGCAACAGCCTGAAAGGGTATAATCATGAAGACACGTACCATAAACCAACACACGTTCATATCACCGTCCTAGAACGTATATAGGGTAAGTTCACGAGTTGGCAAACCAATTTGTGACATTGTAGTGACAAATTCAAACTGATATTTTCAAAATTTCTTTCCTGCTATGTGGTGTAAAAATATGTATAATTTAAGTAATTAGACACAACTATATCTATTGATTTTCAACATGCAAATGAACTACCAACACGTCGGTTGCACGTTTAATATGGACACCATTTGAAGGCAATTGCTCATACAAACACGTGCATACTTCAACAGAATGTCATGCCTTTTTTATTATTCCTACTTCAACATAGCTACTAAAAGAGGCCTTGGCAATTACGTTATCGCTTGACCGGAAAAAAGATGAAAACATTCAAGACCGAGATACTTAAACATATTATTATCGTACCTGTCTTGTGATATTAGTATACTAGTCGGCATAATCTTATGAGGCAAATACTTGTTTAAGGAACTAATAACACATGTAATAGGCCCACTAATGCAGTGATTAACGTTTCCAAATATGACAAAAAAATGCTACAGGAACATTACAATACACAAAGGTTGTGCGTGTAACATGGACACAAATATTATGCAAACAATGTATTGCACCATGGTGGCATCACTACATCAGCTACTACAACTACCACTAAAGGTAAAATTATGTATCTTAGTACTTATTACAAAGTCCCAATAATTTGGGCTTCAATGGGAAATATATTGAGTGGTAGGGTTGTAGGTGTAACCATGGACACTAAATATAAATGGTGTCCATTAGATGATGTACCAGGCAGAAACAACAGGTGGTGATATTTCCATCAAAGTCACCAGATTGCTAGCCACCAATACGATCAACATAATCACAAATACAGGCTCACATGGAAATCTTCCAAATTAATATGATATGTGTATTAATGGTTCACGTGTAACAAGGTTGTGCAGGTAACAATTGAAGACACCACCTTACCCTCACTGTACATTGCTTGCTGGTTTTTTTTAAAGAGGCCAATGACATGATGCTATATGCCAGCTTCTGCACACTAGATACACATTATCTTGAAAGATGATAGTGTTGCAGATGTCAGGTGTGATGCATGGTTGCACTTGTAACATCTATTTGAGGACACAATAAATACCTAAACTCCCTTTGACATGTTTGGTACATTTCAAATGCAGTATTGTTAAATTCATTGCTGATGTAATAATGTATATATGATGCCCTGTCTGTGTGATAAGTGTAAAGCAAGTGGTATCCTAAAAATATGGATATAGGTATGTGATTGAAAGTGTAACCAATGTTGACACCACATGTTACACGTGCAACCACAAGTTTGCAGTCCCCTGCCATAGCTTCACATGGTATTTGTTGGATCCAAGTAATACACACATTGAACTATGCCAGGATGCATCAAATAGAATACATGTTGTTTCATTCACAGCTTGGCACTAAAAACAAATTTTCTCTGTTTCCATGTTACAAATTAGGCTAGCAAAATCAACCTTCTGCGAAGAGACATGTGCACTTACAAATAAACGGTTACTACATCAAGCCTACTTTTATGTATAATATATCTACCAAGTATAATGTATCATTTGGTGTGAAAAGCTTGCCACTGTTGGCAGCAATTATTGTAAAAAATGTACATGAAATCAACGTGCTAAAAGGTTTGCCAACTCGTGAACTTACCCAATTTATATACCCATGGCAGCCACCTTGATATTTTGTGTGATCATTTGACGGTCGTAGCCTATTTATGTTCATGTACACGTGTATTACCAGAATAAACATAAAGAGTATGTTTTTGTGTTGCAAGGAAGCTGAATTAAATTAAACCAAAATCTATGATTTTGGATGTCGGCCATCTTGAATTTCAATATGTCTGGCATCTGGGGCTACAACATTAACCCTGAACATGTTGGTATAGATACCAATATCATGTTTCTGTGTTGTGTAGAATCTGAGATATCCGTAAAGATGATTTCCATGGCATCCATTTCGTTTTTGGCCGTCATCTGGGAATTATGCCAGTGGCACAACTGGATTCCTTGACCTTGAAACATATGAACCACCTATAGATTCGTTATGTGGAGTCCTCAATATCAAGAGGCACTCAAATTATGTTCGTAAAACGTCTATGTATGGCAGCCTTGAATTTCAAT
>OZ023212.1:30409740-30422335 GCA_963995525.1 Escarpia spicata
ACGAAGACGAAATCGTGATCTAGTCATAAACAGTACTTTTTAAACATCACGTGAATCAAGTAGTATTCTTCAACGGATACATACATAAAACGTGTTGCATTCGAGTTTTATTATCAATAACTGTAATGGTAACTGCGTTAACTAATATGGTAAACATTCTGTTTTGCACAGTTCACATACAAAAGCACGTCTGTCATCGATGCCGCTGCGTGCATCACAAGCCTACTAATTGTAGGGCAAACAACGTATAATTGCATTAACTAAAAATTCTCTGGAGCCCGAAGGGTTATCTGGGGATGCCTTTTCGTGAATGCTGCTACCCATCCCTCACCAGCCAATTCACTTTCCATTTTAAATGAGTGTGGTTTATCATTCTTCTATGCAAAGTGAAACGTTAATCGTCTCAAGTCAATTATCGACAATCCAAACATCCTCGATTCAAATTCAAAATATGGTTATACAGTTATTATTTTTTTCTTCCTCCGAAAACACGGGTTAGTGGCGTCCAAGATCATTTCTTGATCTTTTAACGTTCTCGAAGTCGCCCATTTCACCCTTCGTCTGAGGGTTGTTCTTAGTACGTTGATGATAGCCGCTGCTGTTTCAAAGTTGCTACCTGATCTAACCGCACCGATGGCGTTTGCCATAGATACATCGCTCCACGCTTGCTGACTAATTTTAAACTGCAATAACAAACATACGTAGGGTGTTAAGGGTGTGAAAAATATAGCAATTATGTGCCTAGCAAAATAAATTAATGGGAGGACAGGGTGCGGGGCGTAATGTGATTACCTAAGCGATATCATCCGCAATCTAATTTAGACCATTAATCTTTAAATTTTGCTAAATGTCCACTTTAACGTAATGCTGTAATTATTATTGTATATGATTAGACAACAAATGTACTAAATAATAACAAATAATGATCAATATATTAGCTATAAAAAATCATAAATTTAACAAATACTGGAAACTCGGTCAACCGTGGTGGACTGGGACTATAAAGGTGGTGTATTGGGGACGGGGGTATTTTCTGTCGCCACCCTCGTATCCACTTCTGATGTCATTTATGTGTATTAGTTATGTACTCACTACTCCAAGTAACATAAAAAGCACGGGGTTAAGTGAACACAAATATGTCCACTTGACCCCGCCTGTCCATTTTTGCCACATCCACTTTGCCCCACATTCGCTGTCGTATCAGATGTGAGCCATTCCCATACGCTATTCCGCGAACATTGTCCACCTCTTAATTTTACCTATGCATACATGTAGCAGATCACACACTTACAAACGTTTTCAATATTTCTTACATTAAACGACTAGGAAAAGCGTTCCAAAACACGAAAAAATCTCAAGAAAATACATTAAAATCAACTTACCGTCAGAACGTGAAAATAGCGTCTGATTCGGCACGCGAAGGTAGTGCACCGAAGCGGTAGTGATATCCCGTAATGTTTTTATCACATCAACGTTAGATGATGCATGTAGTCTGAGCTTAAAATGTTATTGGCCACTTTGCAACAGTGGCCGCTTTGCCCCGATCTCCCCTATTAAAATAATATCTGAAGATCACGTTAGACCAAAGCAGCGTCTTGGCAGTCGAAAAAATTTACTATAGAGAGAACACTCAGTTAATTTATATCAAATTACATAAAATGCATGTGAGTGTGCATGCATATGCGTGTGTGTATAAGCGTGTGCGTCTGGGTGTATGTGTGCATGCGTGTTGCGCGTGCGTGTTTGCGTGCGTGCGTGCGTGCGTACGTGCAAGCGAGCGAGCGAGCGAGCGTGCGTGCGTGCGTGCGTGCGTGCGTGCGTTTGTGTATCTATACGATGGGATAGTTTGTATTATATGCGTATACCTACCCATGGGCACGCATGCACGCACGTTCGCAAACACGTGAATGTTTTTCTTAGTTTACGTGGGACCAACATAATTCGGTAGTGAATCATAAAACAATTACACTTCACTTACAAAACTTTCATTTTATTAGCCTGTATTGTAGGCGATGTAATTCCTTTGCGTCAATCCATGTTATCAACTGCCCGCAATCTCTCCCATACATATTTAACTCTGTCATATTCATACAAAATGCGCTTGTAATTCGGCCATGGAAGGAAACGAGGGCGGATTTATCCATATGTTTGAATGAGACCAGGAAGAGACTGGCCAACATTACGATGCTTAATGAATAGCTTACCAATACCAGCTTTATCGACTTTATGTGTGGGCCGTCGGAATAGATGCGGAATTCAGATTACATCCGGGTTTTCCTTAGTTGCTTAGTTTCATTAGTTGCCATTCTCAGTTTAATTTGTAGTACGTCTGTGACTAGTAATTTAATGACTTTCCTACGGGACAAACGTGTCGAGCGATAACTGTGTAGATTGAAGGTCTTTGTTCACAATCCGAGCGGCACAGGCCAATAATGCATTTTCTCCGATTAATGACATTTAAAACGACCTTATTTATGCTCTATTTATCAGTATAATATTCCTTATACAAAATAAATGTATTGTGCGTTTACAGCCCGCCAAATTGCGTTTCAGAAGCCCGAAGCATTGTTCGGAATTACAGATATGTTTCCCTTGTGATACGTTCAAATTAAATATAACACGTTCGAATAGTAAACAACAGTTACGTCGGAGGCTTCTTCTTCCTCTTCTTCCTCTTCTTGTTCTTGTTCAGTAAACTTCCGTACTTGCGTTTTGGCAATATACCAGAGGTAGTTTAATACTAGGTTCTATTACCACCCTGGCTCAAGATGGCGATTCCATGTAATTCCAGACGATGTAAATATAGTAATAATTAGTCAAAATTTATAATTTATCTCATTTTTTATTAATACATCGTCTTTAATTAATAGTTTTAATGTAATTAATTTAATCCGTTCTCCATTTAATCTTTAGTTCCTTTTTGCAATTTTATGATATATTGAATGTTTGATCGAATTGATACAGGGCTTTCAGCTTTTTATGGAAATTGCGCACTGCAAGTAATATGTTATTACTATTATCGCTTTATATTAATTATAACAATTGAAATTGCATTGCAAGTTGGAAAGTAACGTAACGATTTTCGTAACAATTAAACCAACAAATACCACAGATAGCATAACAGCACCGGCAAGTAGGGCTATCTATCACGTATGGCGAACACTGTACTCTAATCAATAACAGTACAACTATAAAATCCAGCCCTCGTCAGTACACCGTTCACGCTCGTTAACCCTGTTGGAAAAAATATAGAATTGTCGTGTTTTTCCAATAACGCAGGCTTCATGCTCACTAGCGAGATAGAAAATTAGTGTGGGCAACAAACACAAACATATGCGACTTATACAATAATGAACGTGTGTAAATGAAAGAAATACTTCTTTCATTTTTTCTTGTCGCATTGTTGATGACAACGAACGAACAGATTCATAGTTCACCGGCTGCGACAACAACGCATGCTCATTTGCATTAGACATAGTGTACATCTGCCGCTTGTTTGTGCTCTAATTGTGTAGCTAGCTACATCGTTCGACATGTTAATTCAACTAATAGCTACTTAGTGAAGGTAAACCTCGGTTGGTGACGACGTCGCCAAGATTACATAGACTATTCAAGATCTGCGGCAACATGAAACAGGCCTTATCTCTAATTAAGCTCCATAAAACCGGCCCCGGCGCCTTTCTGGAAGTCAACTCGTGTGAAGAAAACATTATCCGGTAACGATCAGACTATTCAGATCGGCCAGGTGTGGTTAATTAATTAAAATACTCATATAACCGAGTAGGCGTAATTTTCTTATACAAGATCAAACATAAACTCTGATACGTTAAAAAAGTCAGATCCATGTGTTTACATCAGTAAATCGATCAGCAAATTTGATTAAAAAAGCTTTGCCAAAACATCACGCAGTTGCGTAACCATACAAAGTGCCGCTGGAACAACAAATGTCCCCCCAAACGTGCAGGTATTTTGTTCTCTTCTTCTTTCTCTTAATATTCGGGGTGAGGCTAGCTTCGATATTGGTCGGCGATGGCTGTTTTCTTTTTCTTTCACTTCACCTCTTGTACTGCTGTCTTCACCAACCGTATCCACTCCCCTCCGTCTTTTCGCTCATTCTCCATTCCTCTCCCAATCCCTCCAAATCTCTCGTTACACAAACTGTCTTCAAGTGTATGCTTGATGGTGTCTTACATACACGCGTCAGCCATCTAATTTCTATAGACGACGAATGTATTCAAAATAATAAAAAATTATATGCATTAGAAAATAGGTCATAATGACGCTGTTTATGCATGTGTTATATTTGTCCACATCAGGGCATCATTCAGTTATCTTCTCTGATACATTAGAACAGCAAAGAAAAAAACACTTGTGTTTTCACTAACTTCAAACTACTAAAATATAGTGTCATTTCTAATGACATGTGTCATGTGTGGTCATGCCGTCATACCGTGGGAATGCAAAACAATATATTAACTATCAAAGTCACACTTGTTTAGGCGATCACATCGGTAAGCTCGTAATTGCCCTTAATCAGAAGCGGAAGTCGCTGGGAGCAAGGTGGGTGCATGAAGCTCAGCCCTTTACGAGAACTTCCTATCGAAGAGAAAAGCATGCTGTGTACGCACGTGGAGCTACACACAAAGGGCAACAACTTAGCGTCACGTGTTTGCATAAACTCATATGTTCGCTTACGTTAATTTTAAAAAAATCGCGGAAACTACTAAGACTGTCATCTCAGCGTTCAGAACGTTCTTAGCCGCTTTATCAAACCGGCCTCAGTGCTTTACTTTCACTTTTGGACCCGTTCCATTCGGTTTGCAGAAAACGTTTTAGAAGCATACCTGCCTTTCTTTTACATTGAACAACTACAACAACTGTGAATATTTCCCGAAGCATCCGTTATCACGATCGATGGGGCTTCTTGAACGAAATGTGCGAGAATTGCAAGGAAAATACGCGAACGTCTGCTTGAACCTGCAGAAGGTTTGGTCTTGAGTCACCGTCAAATTTTTTTGAGTGCACGTTTGTGTGTTCGCCGTTTAAGAAGCTCAACTGTGTTCGCGTATATATAGTGTGGTGTGTGGAACGAATTTCGGATAGAAATTCTTCGTGCCAAGAAGTGAAACAAAGCTTTTTTCATTACGTGATTATGTGAGATTTGCAGACAAACTACCGAAGAGAGCGGAGACGGAGAAACATAAAGGTGTTATGAAATAGGGAAGATCACAGCTAAGGTTGGAAGACTGCGGAAAGAGGGATTTTATAAAGACTGAAGAAAACGAATGTGGGGAGAGGGGGTGTTGATAGGGAGCTGTGGAGGGCAACAACTAAAACAAGAGCATAACAGAACAGGGCCTAAACAAGGGAACCACGAGAACGAACACACGCCTCTCTACGAACACTCGCCTCTCTACCCAAACTTACCTGCGTGTCGTTCCAGATTAATCTCAGCTCGTGGTCCGGCAGCAAGTCCGAGCGGTTGTTGACGTAATCGAGGGCGATCTGTATGCCCGGCAGAATACTGAGGCCACCGTGCCATGACCGGCCTGTCATGGGCATGTAACCACCTAAGTAGAGCGGAATCTTTCCACCCAAGGAACCAAAAATCTCCTCAAGCGCTAGCGCCACCAGCAGCGGAGGTAGCAACCGCCGCAAGAACATCGCTGAATGCTCACCGCATCACCGGCAGCAGCAGCTTTTGAATTAGACAGTTGTATTACGACTATTGGCTACTCGGCTCGACGGCATCGCTGATTGGGATAGATCCGGTTTCACAGGCCGAGTGTAGTCTTGTGCAAGAAGTCGGCATGACCGTACTGCGCAAGCGCAGTGAGCAGTGTGGTCTCAAGTGACCTAATAGTAAATGGCGCAGTTCCGGCATCATTTAAATACTTACCTAGCTTACTCATCTTAGCACCCTGGTGTATCCTTTCGTAGGTTGACAACTGCTGTTTATTGATTTTAAGATTGACCAGCCCTTTTGTGTAGATAGGCAGCAGAGCTTAGTTGATGTGCAAAATATTATTTTATTATATATATATATACATTTATATATATATATATATATATGTATATATATATAGTCTCAACGTTGGAGGTGAGTGTAGTGACACCCCGTGTCCCACTGGACCCTCACACAAGTAGGTCATAGCAAATAACGGGTCACTGGACATTTTCTATATTTTCACATAATGGTATTTATGTGTTGCATTCATGTGTGTGAGTGTGTGTTTGTGTGTATGTGTGTTTGTGTTTGTGTGTGTGTGTGAGTATGTGTGTGTGTTTGTGTGTGTGTATGTGTGTGTGTGTGAGTGCGTGTGACTGTGTGAATGTGCGTGCGTGTGTGCGTGTGTGCATGTGTGAGTAACACAGCAAATCGCATTTTACGTTTAGATGAGTCATTTAATTGCGCCACGTTTAGTCTAGTGCCAGAAGTATACTATTTATTCAGCTGGATGAACTGAGAAAACTACATTTCATTCAGAAAAGAAACAGGCTGATATGGGAGGATTGCATAAAGAGATGTTTTGATGGAATGCGAGTGGAGTTGAGAACGAGAGCGAAATATAAAGCGCAGTGGAGACGTATGCTGGAGACAGCAGTGCAAGAAAGGCGATGAGGCAGAGAACAGGAAATATAAATGGAAGACCAATATTGAACCCAGCCCCATCCCGGACTTTCAGAGAAAAGATGAGAACAACAAGACAAATTATGAGATATATAACAATTATTCGAAAGCCAACGACGGTCGTATTGGTTGAGATTCGGACGTCGTAACTACTTCGTTATTGTGCTCAACACACAAACTATTTTACGAACAGCTTGATATTATAATAATGATGATTGTGTAACTAATTCACTGCACGGTACATCATTACATGGTGGATCTTGCTGACAACCAATTTTCTGTTACCGCGAGATTACATCCAGCGAGATTACAGTTTAGCGTGTAAGGGTAACCCAATTTTGGTCATGTCGTGTTTGAAAACATCAACACAATACAAAACAGTGTTTCTCTTCCCAGCGACAATGGTCTACCTTTTCACAATGGCCAACATTCTTCATAACATGTGTAAAATAAATACAGAAGCATGCATGCGTGTGTGTGTGTGTGTGTGCGTGCGTGCGTGCGTGCGTGCGTGCGAGAGAGAGAGAGAGAGAGAGAGAGAGAGAGAGAGAGAGAGAGAGAGAGAGAGAGAGAGAGAGAGAGAGAGAGAGAGAGAGAGAGAGAGAGAGAGAGAGAGAGAGAGAGAGAGAGAGAGAGAGAGAGAGAGAGAGAGAGAGAGATTGTGTGTGCGTACGTACATGCATGTGGGCGCGCTCGTGCAATTTAAGTATCTTTGCCACCCTTGTTGTTTTATAGGCATATAGGATGATAACAATTGAATCCCTATTTCCAGTTTTATTGAGTGTTCCCGTCAGCACTTCAAGAGTACACTATACATAGATTTACGTCAGTTTGATGCGTTACTAGTTGACGATCTGACGACAACTGTACCCATCCCTATGGGTTGAATTTAGCTCGTATTGTTTCAAATTAAGATAGAGAAAAATCAAACCTAAATTGTGTCCACTGTCAATTATAAGTTGAATCTTCACGTGACTGTGCAATACGATTATGCATCTGTTTCTCTGTTGACGTTACATTTCCATGATCTATCTTAAACAAACCAAGTAACACATACATTCAATGTGATAAAGACTACATATATATATATATATATAAAACACTTACCTTTACTTACTTTTACCGTTACTATATATATATATAGTAAAGGTAAAAGTAAGTAAAGGTAAGTGTTTATATTTATATATATATAGTAATAATTAGTCTCAATTTATAATTCATCTCATTTTATTAAAATATAGTCTCTAATTAATATTGTTCATGTAATTACCTATGCATACATGTAGCAGATCACACATTTACAAATGTTTTCAATATTTCTTACATTAAACGACTAGGAAAAGCGTTCCAAAACACGAAAAAATCTCAAGAAAATACATTAATATCAACTTACCCTCAGAACGTGAAAATAGCGACTGATTCGGCACGCGAAGGTAGTGCACCGAAGCGGTAGTGATATCCCCTAATGTTTTTATCACATCAACGTTAGATGACGCAAGTAGTCTGAGCTTATAATGTTATTGGCCACTTTGCGATAGTGCCCGCTTTGCCCCGATCTCCCCTATTAAAATAATATCTGAAGATCGTTAGACCAAAGCAGCGTCTTGGCAGACGATAAAATTATGTATAGAGAGAACACTCAGTTAATTTATATCAAGTTACATGAAATGCATGTGAGTGTGCATGCATGTGCGTGTGTGTATAAGCGTGTGCGTGTGTGTATAACCATGTGCGTGCGTGCATGTGTGCGTGCATGTTTGCGTGCGTACGTGCGTGCGTGCGTACGTGCGTACGTGCAAGCGAGCTAGCGAGCGAGCGTGCGTGCGTGCGTGCGTGCGTGCGTGCGTGTATCTATACCATGGGATAGTTTGTATTATATGCGAATACCTACCCACGGGCACGCATGCACGCACGTTCGCAGACACGTGCGTGTTTTTCTTAGTTTACGTGAGACCAACATAATGCGGTAGTGAATCATAAAACAATTACACTTCACTTACAAAACTTTCATTTTATTAGCCTGTGTTGTAGGCGATGTAATTCCTTTGCGTCAATCCATGTTATCAACTGTCCGCAATCTCTCCCATACATATTTCACTGTGTCGTATTCCTGCAAAACGCGCTTGTAATTCGGGCATGGAAGGAAACGAGGGCGGATTTATCCATATGTTTTAATGAGACCAGGAAGAGACTGGCCAACATTACGATGTTTAATGAATAGCTTACCAATACCAGCTTTATCGACTTTATGTGTGGGCCGTCGGAATAGATGCGGAATTCAGATTACGTCCGGCTTTTCCACTAACATTAGTTGCCATTCTGAGTTTAATTTCTAGTACGTCTGTGGCTACTAATTCAATGACTTTCCTACGGGACAAGCATGTGGAGCGATAACTGTGTAGATTGAAGGTCGTTGTTCACAATCCCAGCGGCACAGGCCAATAATGCATGCGCCCCAATTAATGACATTTAAAACGACCTTATTTATTCTTTATTTATTAGTAAAATATTCCTATACCAAAAAAATGTATTGTGCGTTTACAGTCGATGTAAATATAGTAATAATTAGTCTCAATTTATAATTCATCTCATCTTTTATTAATACATCGTCTTTAATTAATAGTTTTAATGTAATTAATTCGTTCTCCATTTTATCTTTAGTTCCTTTTTTGTAATTTCATGATATATTGAACGTTTGATCGAATTTAGATTGATACAGGGCTTTCAGCTTTTTATGGAAATTGCGCTCTGTAAGTAATATGTTATTACTATTAACGCTTTATATTAATTCTAACAATTGAAATTGCATTGCAATATATTGAGCTTGCTATTCTGTGTCTAAGTTTTATCTACATTATTGTCGGATGCTGAAAATAAAAATGGTATATGACAATATTGCAAAATGGACGTAATATGTACTGTGCACTGATAGACGCGATTGCCGCATAGTACTGATGCTGGAATGCAGTTGGAAAGTAACGTAACGATTTTCGTAACAAATCCACCAATCAATACCACATATTGCATAACTACACCCTCAAGTAGGGCTATAAATTAAGTATGGCGAACACTGTACACTAATCGTAAACAGTACAAATATAAAATCCCGCCCTCGTCAGTACACCATTCACGCTCGGTAACCCTGTTGGAACAAATATAGAATTGTCGTGTTTTTCCAATAACGCAGGCTTCATACTAATTAGCGAGATAGATTTTTTTCTTGTCGCATTGTTGATGACAACGAACGAACAGATTCATAGGTCACCGGCTGCGACAACAACGCATGCTCATTTGCATTAGACATAGTGTACATCTGCCGCTTGTTTGTGCTCTAATTGTGTAGCTAGCTACATCGTTCGACATTGTTACAATGGCGCCATGTTAATCCAACTAATAGCTACTTAGTGAAGGTAAACCTCGGTTGGTGACGACGTCGCCAAGATTACATAGACTATTCAAGTTCTGCGGCAACATGAAACATGCCTAGGATTATCGTCTGATCTCTAATTAGGCTACATGAAACCGGCCCCGGCGCCTTTCTGGAAGTCAACTCGTGTGAAGAAAACATTACCCGGTGACGATTAGACTATTCAGATCGGCCAGGTGTGGTTAATTAATTAAAATACTCATATAACCGAGTAGGCGTAATTTTCTTATACAAGATCAAACATAAACTCTGATACGTTAAAAAAGTCAGATCCATGTGTTTACATCAGTAAATCGATCAGCAAATTTGATTAAAAAAGCTTTGCCGAAAAGTCACGCAGTTGCGTAACCATACAAAGTGCCGCTGGAACAACAAATGTCCCCCCAAACGTGCAGGTATTTTGTCCTCTTCTTCTTTCTCTTAATATTCGGGGTGAGACTAGCTTCGATATTGGTCGGCGATGGCTGTTTTCTTTTTCTTTCACTTCACCTCTTGTACTGCTGTCTTCACCAACCGTATCCACTCCCCTCCGTCTTTTCGCTCATTCTCCATTCCTCTCCCAATCCCTCCAAATCTCTCTTTACACAAACTGCCTTCAAGTGTATGCTTAATGGCGTCTTACATACACGCGTCAGCCATCTAATTTCTATAGACGGCGATTGTATTCAAAATAATATAAAATTATGTGGATAAGAAAAGAGGTCATAATAACGTTGTTTAAGCATGTGTTATATTTGTCCACATCAGGGCATCATTCAGTTATCTTCTCTGATACATTAGAACAGCAAAGAAAGAAACACTTGTGTTTTCACTAACTTCAAACTACTAAAATATAGTGTCATTTCTAATGACATGTGTCATGTGTGGTCATGCCGTCATACCGTGGGAATGCCAAACAATATACTGACTATCAAAGTCACACTTGTTTAGGCGATCACATCGGTAGGCTCGTAATTGCCCGTAATCAGAAGCGAAAGTCGTCGGGAGCAAGGTCGGCGCATGAAGCTCAGCTTTTTACTAGAAATTCCTATCGAAGAGAAAAGCATGCTGTGTACGCACGTGGAGCTACACACAAAGGGCAATTACTTAGCGTCACGTGTTTGCATAAACTCATATGTTCGCTTACATTAATTTTAAAAAATCGCGGAAACTACTAAGACTGTCATCTCAGCGTTCAGAACGTTCTTAGCCGCTTTATCAAACCAGCCTCAGTGCTTTACGTTCACTTTTGACCCGTTCCATTCGGTTTGCAGAAAACGTTTTAGAAGCATACCTGCCTTTCTTTTACATTGAAAAAACTACAACAACTGTGAATATTTCCCGAAGCATTCGTTATCACAATCGTTGGGGGCTTCTGGAACGAAATGTGCGAGAATTGCAGGGAAAATACACGAACGTCTGCTTGAACCTGCAGAAGGTTTGGTCTTGAGTCACCGTCAAATTTGTTGAGTGCACGTTTGTGTGTTCGTCGTTTAAGAAGCTCAACTGTGTTCGCGAATATATGGTGTGGTGTGTGGAACGAATTTCGGATATGAAATTGTCGTGCCAAGATGTGATTATGGGAGATTTGCAGACAAACTACCGAAGAGAGCGGAGACGGAGAAAACATTGGTTGGAGGACTGCGGAAAGAGGGATTTTATAAAGACTGAAGAAAACGAATGTGGAGAGACGGAGTGTTGATAGGGAGCTGTGGAGGGCAACTATTGAAACAGCAGCATAACAGAACAGGACCTAAACAAGGGAACCACGAGGACGAACACACGCCTCTCTACGAACACTCGCCTCTCTACCTAAACTTACCTGCGTGTCGTTCCAGATTAATCTCAGCTCGTGGTCCGGCAGCAAGTCCGAGCGGTTGTTGACGTAATCGAGGGCGATCTGTATGCCCGGCAGAATACTGAGGCCACCGTGCCATGACCGGCCTGTCATGGGCATGTAACCACCTAAGTAGAGCGGAATCTTTCCACCCAAGGAACCGGAAATCTCCTCAAGCGCTAGCGCCACCAGCAGCGGAGGTAGCAACCGCCGCAAGAACATCGCTGAATGCTCGCCGCATCACCGGCAGCAGCAGCTTTTGAATAAGACAGTTGTGTTACGACTATTGGCTACTCGGCTCGACGGCATCATTGATTGGGTTAGCGCAGTGAGCAGTATGACCTCAAGTTACCTAATAGGATATTGCGCAGTTCCGGCATCATTTAAATACTTACCTAGCTTACTCATCTTAGCGCCCTGGTGTATCCTTTCGTTGACAACTGCTGTTTATTGATTTTAAGATTTACCAGCCCTTTTGTGTAGATAGGCAGCTGAGCTTAGTTGACGTGCAAAATATTATTTTATTATAAATATATATACATATATATATATATATATGTATATATATTTATTATATATATATATATATATATATGTATATATATATATATATATATATTTATAATAAAATAATCTGTTGCACATCAACTAACGGATCAGTGCACATTTTCTATATTTTCACATAATGGTATTTATGTGTTGCATTCATGTGTGTGAATGC
>OZ023212.1:31177535-31192535 GCA_963995525.1 Escarpia spicata
CCCATCCTGCCCTTGCATGTAGCACATTTGTTAGCATTGTAAACCAGTCTCGTCAAGGCAAAGCGGACACTGTTCTTCTGTCATCACTTGAAAATAAGTCGGACGAAAGGGAGCATGATCGTTAAGACGTTGCAACTGGACTGCCACAAGCAGCATCTCGCAGGACAAGACACAACGCGTGGGACGGTCGTCTACAGTTAGAATGAATGAGGTTGAAGAAACAGGCCGGATACATTTCCTGTCAGGAAGTAGTTTGCGGTTACTAATTATGAAAAGAAGCAACTTGTGAAGGAAAATACATTTGATCATCAATACCTGCATGCTAAATTGTGTGAGAAAAATCTAAATACAAAAATCCTGTTTGTTGAATCAGCCAATACCGAACCATGTGATGTCGGTACACTTCAAAAACAATAACACTGCTTATTTTACATACCACAAAATGTTTCTTTGACATTTATCACCGGTGGATATGTAATTATATATGTATGTATGTATGTATGTATGTATATATATATATATATATAGTAATTCATATAAAGTAATTATATATGTATGTATATATATATATATATATACATACATACATACACAGGTATATAATTACTTTATAGTAATTATTATATACATATATAATTACATATCCACCGGTGATATGTAATAGGCCTTGCTCCAGTTCAAATCGGAAAAGCTGCACGAGCATGCTTAGATCCCTTCACAAATGCATCCACACAAGTTGTCTACTCAATTGTAAGGAAAACCAGTGTTCTTTGAGTCAGTTCTGCTTAACCAGTCATCGCAAAGTGTCCAGCGTCATCAGTTGTTAAAAGTCAAATATGGCCTATTTTGGAGAGTTATTCGTTGATTTTGTGTCGTTAATATGATTATCAATGATATGTCAATGTTTTATTAACTTCAGTATCGATACAGTAGATTGGTGTACATTGACTAACCGTCAAACATGTTGTGGATCAGATTATTAACCAACATACGTAAATAATTATGAAATGAAGAACCATTTAATGAAGTGAAATAAAATAAACAATACAAACTCCATACCTGTGCACAGTAGCATGTCGCATCATGTTTTGATACGTTTTCCTAAACATTTTATTTGTTTTCGATGAACCATAACGGTATTATTTAACAATAGCTACATTGCGTGACCAGCGTCATCAAGGTGTGTTCATTTCTTAGCTCACAGTTTGCCTAGTTCCAATCTCCGGACACATATTACAGTTAGCATAATCAAAGATAACCGATCAATGTTACTGATTCTCTTTCAGTTATACTTCCAAACACGTTTCTGAAAGAGCTGCAGCAATACAAAATGGGCCTCTCCAGGAAATAACATAGTAGTAACAATTATCACCAAAGTATGCATGACGGTAACAAAATGTTTCTAAGTCAAATGCCACCTTATACCTCGTGATTCTTATTAAATGGGAGATGTATTTGATGATTCCAAAATATTGTTCCGTTTTCATGTAATTTAAAATGCTCAAATTGTACGTTGTATAGTATTTTTCGTCGATGACGCTGAACACGCGATGAAAATCAAGGTTGACTTCAAGTAGCTGTCCTAACAAAAGTAACTCATATTACATTGAACTATTTATGGATAATATGTGTCTTTATGTATACAATAAGAACATAGAACTTAAATGTTTAGAATCAAACCTTTAGTGTTGGACCTGCTACAACTTTATTTGTACAGTTTTGGGGACATTGGCCCATAATAAATAAATGGCAACAGTTGTGAACGAAATCTAACACATTAACGCTACAATGCGAAGGAAGGCACGAGGACACTGAATCATACGATAAACTACGGTTTGTTGTCGAGAATCCGTGTCTGTATGCCCGACTGTACAACCGTTTAGAACTACACTGCTCGATATATAAAAAAGTAATACGGGCTCGTCCGGGATTTGAACCCGGGACCTCTCGCACCCAAAGCGAGAATCATACCCCTAGACCAACGAGCCGCCATGATTAGCTATGCTAATTATGCCTTTATATAGCGGTTTTTGCACTCAATACCACAGCTATGTAATTATGTGACAGCTGATTCCACCGTGCTAAACACCTTCCTTTGTGTCACGGACGACGACTGTGTGGATGCCAGTGTGGATATTCATATAGTGCGTGCGTGCGTGCGTGCGTGCGTGCGTGCGTGCGTGCGTGCGTGCGTGCGTGCGTGCGTGCGTGCGTGCGTGCGTGCGTGCGTGCGTGCGTGCGTGCGTGCGTGCGTGCGTGCGTGCGTGCGTGCGTGCGTGACAGTAGATAAAATGACGTTGCTCCCCGAAAAAAGATGGCCTGATATTCAACGATCCACTGAAAGAGGCCTCTGTTTTAACCAGCCCAAAAGCGTAGCACTTTTCCAGACTTTATCTAGATCTTAACCTGATCGTAACTATCTGACCTGCTCCACATCCACGTTGTACATAATCACCGACTTCATCCACATTGTATATAACCACAACAGTGCGGTAATGCTCCAAAGAGGGATTGTGCACTTACATGGAAGAAGAAAGAAGAAAATACTAACAAAACTAATTAATTAGCTAATTAAATAACCAGTTAACAATACTAATTAACAGTATTTATTTTTGACATTCCTTTACAATTAATAAGTGCCATAACAACTCAAATGCAACCCCCCACAGTGTATGCATCGTGCATCAACATGTGGCCTAGAGCTACGGTCAACTATTCACTGTTAAAAGATTTCAGTTAATCCCTCTACTATCGCAGTGACTCTGGATAGGCTGCGCCAAATTGCGCGATGTTGTGCTATATTTTATATCGTAATCGCGTGTCTGTAAGCCATTGCACCACATTAATAATCTACGTTAAATATGGCTGCTGTGTTACTAAGGGAAGTCATTCTTCACATGCCGATTTTGTTGATTCAGACCTCACAATAAGTCATATTCGTATTTAGCTGTCTGCATTGTCTTATCAGCGGCGTACCCAGTGATTGCCTCGTTGCACGGAAACCCCCAAAGAAATCCCACACTATACGGCAATATACAGTGAATGATAATACGCAACACCCACCTTTACAGTGATACCCACTCGGAAACCCCCAACACATCAGTCCTGGGTACGCCTCTGCGTACTGCATGCGCCATACCAACGCAATGGATGCACAATGCAGCTATGATTCAATAGAAACAATAGAAGGAGCGACTAAACGTGTTTCTTAATTTGCTTTAAACTGTTATTCCACACATGTAGTGTTTCAACTAACCCCGGTACCCCCTGCGTTCCCCGCAACATCATTGTGTAGCATTCATTGTGTTTCTGTTCTGCTTTTGACGTCTACTTTTGAAGCATGCGTACAAGTTTCGGGTACCGTCCATGTTGTATAACTGATCCTACACTAACTGTATCCAATGATTTATCAGATTGGTAAGATCTATCTCACTAGATTAGGTACTTCAAGCGGCTTCCTACGTGGATTAGCCAATCGCGAATCTGTTTTTGTATGTCCAAATGTGTAATGTGTAAACAGTTTAAATAATATCCGCAATGGGTTTAATAACAAAGTACGTACTTGTTTGGATTGTCGAAAGAATTGATTTGGTCATTATATATATATGTACGGAAACTTGCCAACTGATCCTACACTAACTGTACCCAATGATTTATCAGATTGGTAAGATCTATCTCACTAGATTAGGTACTTCAAGCGGCTTCCTACGTGGATTAGCCAATCGCGAATCTGTTTTTGTATGTCCAAATGTGTAATGTGTAAACAGTTTAAATAATATCCGCAATGGGTTTAATAACAAAGTACGTACTTGTTTGGATTGTCGAAAGAATTGATTTGGTCATTATATATATATGTACGGAAACTTGCCAACTGATCCTACACTAACTGTATCCAATGATTTATCAGATTGGTAAGATCTATCTCACTAGATTAGGTACTTCAAGCGGCTTCCTACGTGGATTAGCCAATCGCGAATCTGTTTTTGTATGTCCAAATGTGTAATGTGTAAACAGTTTAAATAATATCCGCAATGGGTTTAATAACAAAGTACGTACTTGTTTGGATTGTCGAAAGAATTGATTTGGTCATTATATATATATGTACGGAAACTTGCCAACTGATCCTACACTAACTGTACCCAATGATTTATCAGATTGGTAAGATCTATCTCACTAGATTAGGTACTTCAAGCGGCTTCCTACGTGGATTAGCCAATCACGAATCTGTTTTTGTATGTCCAAATGTGTAATGTGTAAACAGTTTAAATAATATCCGCAATGGGTTTAATAACAAAGTACGTACTTGTTTGGATTGTCGAAAGAATTGATTTGGTCATTATATATATATGTACGGAAACTTGCCAACTGATCCTACACTAACTGTACCCAATGATTTATCAGATTGGTAAGATCTATCTCACTAGATTAGGTACTTCAAGCGGCTTCCTACGTGGATTAGCCAATCACGAATCTGTTTTTGTATGTCCAAATGTGTAATGTGTAAACAGTTTAAATAATATCCGCAATGGGTTTAATAACAAAGTACGTACTTGTTTGGATTGTCGAAAGAATTGATTTGGTCATTATATATATATGTACGGAAACTTGCCAACTGATCCTGCACTAACTGTATCCAATGATTTATCAGATTGGTAAGATCTATCTCACTAGATTAGGTACTTCAAGCGGCTTCCTACGTGGATTAGCCAATCGCGAATCTGTTTTTGTATGTCCAAATGTGTAATGTGTAAACAGTTTAAATAATATCCGCAATGGGTTTAATAACAAAGTACGTACTTGTTTGGATTGTCGAAAGAATTGATTTGGTCATTATATATATATGTACGGAAACTTGCCAAAGCCAATTGCCAGGCTGACATTTAGCTGTCAACCCACTGAATTTGTGACATGTTTATGAGAGAGCTAGGAAAATCGACAACATCAACGCAGAAACGTGTTAATTTAATTGTATCGCAATCGCGCATACGCTGTGTAAACGTACATATTGACACTGCTGACAACACTAAGTGCTACAAGAACCATTTTAGAAGCTTTACCGGAGTGTCGAGTAACTGATTTTATTTGCCACGTATATAAAACAGTTCCGTGGAAACCACAGAAGCCTCCACCTACTTGGGAAGCCTAGGGTGAACAGGGGACAGGTGTTGGCATCAAGAATCGCATGAGCAAGGCCAGAGGAGCGATCATCTTATTGAATCATGCATTACACAGTCAACCTTCCACACAGAATGCCTTTGAAGCACCAAGCAAACAATTTGGTCACAAACAAATGAACCGGGCACGTTTTGAGAAAGGAGGAGGGTAAGAATAAACAAGACAGCTCTGGGATGGACGCCTGAATGACAAAGAAAGAGAGGACAACCACGACAACTTCGAGAAGAACACGTGGAGGGAGAACTACACAAATTGAACATTAACCGTGTCAGGCAGCAAAACAAACTGCAGACCGATATACATGGTGATATCAAGTTTCTGTATTGAGGGTCAGCATGCGCAATTTGGAATACGTAACCGTGTATAAGTCAGCTAAAGTCTATTGTGTAGGAAAGTGTTCCGCAAGACGACGTGCCAATCTGACGTGCACTCCCCCGGCGCCTGATCACGCACTCCAACTGGCATGACCCACTACACCTATCGAGGTACATCTATACAGAAGACATTTGGAAAGGTTGCAGTGCCACATGAGATACACTGAAATGGCATCAACATCAATTACACTACTCGCTAGTGGCAGAGTAAAGGCGACTGTCGGTGCAGCGAATTCAACAGCTGGGGAAGCCATACCGATGTCACTGTCATTAAAGCATCCATGTCTGTTGCGTTACCCGGAATTACCTTCTCAAGCCATGATAATGGTATGAACTAGAAGCTCACTGGATCAGATTATTGACACCCTTGTTGCTGCAAGATGCTATTCCCTGACAGATCGTCATATTACACTGCAGCCTCTCAATGTTGCTGTGACCTGTGGTATCCGCATTAACTGGAGACTGCAAAACGATTTGGTTTGGTTATTTGGGTTTTAATTGTTGACCTAACGACAATAGATCTCTGGGACCGCGTCCAGCTGCGGTCACTTCTAACAAAGCATTTACCAGCTTTGCATCCGACAGAAACATACGCAAACGAAATAACATGAACATAATGCACCATACAAGATTAGACAATAGTATCATAGTGAACAGACATATCCATTTATCTATTGAATGAGAGTGGCACGCGGATAAGGAAGCTATTGGCATTGTTCCAGAGGCGTCGCGCAGCTCGTGGAAAAGCTTTATCTTCTTGATGATATTTCGTGGTATTCGACGTCAGACACGCCATCATTGCTCCACCCAGACGAACAAGAAATACATTCCACTGCTATCCGATGACGTCGTTCGGGCGTATTTCCAGCTGTGAGAATAGTGTTTAAAAAAAATTGTCCGATTTCTGATACGGGCGAATTACACGTTTGAGGTAAGACCACATTAAGGATTCGTCCGCCATTACCCAGTTAAAGAGTGCCCTTGAAAACACCGTTTTGGTGTGATGTGTGAATTGTTTTCGAACACTTTGACATGGAACATGTTGGTCCAGTGAATATTGAATGTACTGCTGCATTATATCTTTCACGAGGAAGCAATAAATATACGCTAGTCGCTCGCGTATTCGCACAATGGCTAATTTGCAGAATGCACCAATATTTCAAAATCCGTCACCAGAGTGTGGCAAAATTTAGGGGCATAACTTTTGGGTGGATTTTTCTGAAAAACGAGGTATGCAAATTTCACGAATTTTCAACAGCATTTGTGTCAATGGACATTAAATATGCTGTGAAATTTTCAAGAAGACTGTTAGACAAACTTTGCAGGAAATGAAGGAAACGTTATAATGGCCGCCTATTTAAAATCTAATGTGATCTTACCCTAAATTAGAAATACGGCCCGTTTTACCACAGAAACCGCTAAAATGTAATTTGAGCGACGGGAGGTTGTTTTTCTGAAGCATTTGGAAGCTGGTGTAGACCAGAATACTGTGCAGCTATTGCACACTGTTAGTGTTACGTCTAAAATAGGTTTTAAAAGTAATTAATAAACCAGGTGTCAGGTGTTATGCATGGAAAATAAAATGATAACTTAGATGGTGTGAAGGTGAAAAACTACATTCCAAACATGTTCTATGATACTGGGTACCCCGAAAGCTTGTGTCATAAGTGTATATGAGTCAGGGCGTGGAGTTTATTTTAAATCTGCATCATGCCCGACAACATTGACATATTTCCAGTAGGATGAATTTCGCCTCCGTTATATCATTTATATTTGTGTAAGCGACATATATAAATGCGTGTTTCTTAACTCCAATATTAACGTGGGTGTTTCTCCTGTTCCAACATATCCTTCCTAATTATATGGCACTTGTATATATCATACTTGGATCGCACAATAAGCAATAATGGGCAAGCAGGCAACATTTTGATCCACCCCGCCCCCTAACGCAGCCCTAATTTAGCGAAAAGTTGGCCACCGTAGGAAGCAGGTTGTCTACACACTTCTACCAATTAGGCATTTAGCACCTGTTTTTTACAGTACCATCCACACACTAACTGAGACAACAAGAACAATTGAGAATCTACATAAATATACAACGAATGTGACAGAGAGTATCATAGCAGTGTGTGACTTTCCAAATATGCAGCGACCGCAATGATCCGAATTAGTTAATTTTTAGCGATACAAATTAAAACTGGTCACCTAAGAGAAATGTCATATGTTGAAATCGTGTACATGGACTGGCATGCAATCACTATCGACGGTCATGCACTTTTCAGCTGTAATATAACCGAATTATACCCAAGTTTGCACAAGGCAAGGCAGTTTAAACTAATTGGAGGTTTACGTCAACTAGTCTAACAAGAAGCTGTTTTTTTCATTGGTATTTTGTACGTTATATCCGTATATTTATCATCGGAAATGTGTTTAGTATCCTTGTAAGAATTTTGTGATGTTTGAATAAAATATGATTAGGACAATGGACTCGTTGATGTACTTGCAGAGATACTGGGTGCCACAACTGTCAGCAACCTTTATCACGTGTCTTGGGTGTCCCTGTCAAACGTTTGTGTCTTTCTGAAATTAACTATTTTGCCAGTAGTATCTCTTGTTTCCAATAGTGTGTGCATCAGCGATATAAATAGTGGCCTAGTAACTGACGTGTGGCGATGTTTGGACACTCTGTATCAAGCAGAGATCTGCGCCTGTGAAAAGTATGGTTATTGTAAGGGATGTTAGGGTGACAATTTGTGTGACGCAAGATATACGTTCTACTGGGCATCCCAGTTTTGGTTTCATAATGTACTATGTATATACCTCAATTTACACCCAACATTTTAGCCCGTTATCTACAATATAATTGTAGTTACCACCAAAAGACGCCTCTGTGCCTTTCAATATTGTGAATATGCCTGGCTTGTGCTTTTGACACCTACTGGTGTCGTACACGAGTGACACACAGTTTATGATTGCATCATATCATTTAGCATGGTTTGTGGGCATTACGTTATACCAAAAACTTGCATGTCCAATAAAATGCTGCTTAAAATATTGATTTTGTGTATTTTTTGCAAAAAAATACAACGTTTTATAATAAATGACAACAAATATATTTTACAAATATTCTGTATATTTTACTCCCATATCGGTAAGATACTGTGTTGGCCTGTATGTTGTGCTCAGTTCCATTAATGTCAGGCAAACGTCATATGTGGTATAAGGTACCGAATAAGCATGTTTAAACCAACTCAAGGCGCTGTTTAGCTTGCAGTTGTGCAGTTTGATGACGCATATTTAAATTGTCATTGAGACGGTGGTTAATCTAGACATATGTATTGCTTTTGGTGTTATGTGTACATTGTTTTCGAGCACTTTGACATGGGACATGCTGGTCCAGTGAATATTGTATTGCTGCATTAGATCTTTCACGAGGTAGCAATAAACATACGCTAGTTGCTGGCCTATTCGCACAGTGGCTATTTTGCAGACCGCACCAACATGTCATAATCCGTCACCAGATTGTGGCAAAATTGAGGGGTATCAGGTTTGGGTGGATTTTTCTGAAAAACGAGGTAAGCGAATTTTACGCATTTTCCACAGCTTTTGTGTCAATAGAGGTTAAATACGCTGTGAAATTTTCAAGAAGATTGTTAGACAAACTTTGCAGGAAATGAAGGAAACATTCTTCGCGTGCCACTCGGAGCGTGTTAGTTTGAGCAGACATGTCAAAAGGAGGCAGTCTGTTTCACGTTTTTCATTGATTAATTAATGTAATGTTCTGAAGACCATACGAATTATATTGAATATGTACTGCCCGTCAAATTGTATTTAGTAAGCCCGTAACAACGTAGGTTCGCAATTTGGATGATACAACCCCGGAGCATGTTCAAATAGTAAACAAAATATTCAGTGTCTAAGCAAGCTTTATTGGCACTACGGCCGAGTCGGGCTGAGTTAACTGCAATACCCTTTTATTTTTAACGATATGCCATTTTCCCACGTTCAACACAGCAGACTTCCTGTTACAAATTAGAACGCCCACCGGGTAGAGGATATGAATGTTTCTCAGCTTCAATAAGTTTCTGTTATATAAACGTTTCATTAAAATTAAACTTTAAAATGTATAACCATATGCACCTAGTGAAAATGGAATATGATAGTATCTACCATACGTGAGATTTCATGTTTTTATTCCAACAAAATCAATGCTAATCATTCAATATGTCATCAATGACAATGCTGTACGACGGGTTCGTACGTGGACAGCTGGTAGTTTTTTTATAAATCAATCCGTCTGTCATGAGCTGTCGCTATTTCTCCTTCTTTCCGTTGCTGAATATGTTACATAGCTCCGTACCAATAACCAATGAACATGTTTTACTTAAAGTTTAAAGCACAAAACGTGTACGGGCTCGTCCGGGATTTGAACCCGGGACCTCTCGCACCCGAAGCGAAAATCATACCCCTAGACCAACGAGCCGCCACGAAATGCCCAGGAATTAATTATGTAACAGATGTGATTGAATGTTGATGATAGTGTTTTATGTTTGATATTTGTCATTAATATCAGAAACGCCTTTATTAACATCTTCAATATTTAGCGTACACGTATAAAAACACCGCAGCGAAATAGCAACAATTGACAAACGAGCAACCGCCATCTATAATATAGCAAGCCGAAAAGAAACCTTATCCGGTTTGCATGAGTTGGTGACTAACTTTGCTCTATATACATCGGCTCGTTGGTCTAGGGGTATGATTTTCGCTTAGGGTGCGAGAGGTCCCGGGTTCAAATCCCGGACGAGCCCGTTCATTTTAAAATTATGCATATCTTTAGGCATGATAAAGATATATAAATATCTCACTGTAATATTAATAATTGTTATAAATTATTTTTTCGACTTTTTATTTCCCGAGTCTTTTATAGCGAGACTTCTGCCTGACTATTTTCCTGTGACTGTATTTCGGTCCACCTTGCCAAATACTATCTGGCGGACCTAGTCGTTCGTATGCAAACTCTCTGGGAAGTTGTCAGCCACGCAGCAATTTACTACACGTAAACCTTTCCTACAAATACATCTGCATTTTGTTTACAGGCTGTTAACCAGGTATACGTTTGCAATTCTTCTTTGCAGTCCATAGTATCCGATGATGACATCATCGTAGCCGATGATTAACGTCATCTCATAATGACATCATCGTTTATAAAAAAAAACTTTAATCATATTCCTCTTTCTGTTAATTATCAATATCAGTATGAAGATATTACGGTAATAAAATGTTATTGGGCTCGTCCGGGATTTGAACCCGGGACCTCTCGCACCCAAAGCGAGAATCATACCCCTAGACCAACGAGCCGCCATATGAAACGCGTAATTTAACATGGTAGGCGTTATAAAGAAGCAAATTAACATGTTGACTCGATTATTATGGTTTATCTATGCATGAGATACGTCAAGTGTAAAGGCCGGATCAGGTTAAAAATAAATTTTGTTCTCATTCAGTGACATGCGTAGTCACCGATTAGTGTTCTTTGCTAAAATAAGCATCTACTAGCGCAATACTTCTATGGTAATGTCACACAAAATTGCAAAGGGAGCCATGTTTCCCGCCTAAATACACTAGTGGTCTAATTCCAGCAATATTCCTCGTATGTCTTTACGGTATAGAAATGTTATTATAAGTGTTGATGATAAACAGCAAAATGCAACAAGAAAATAGAGATCACTGACTAACATCCGAATGGGGTTGTGATGTGTTCATAATCGTACCTGGGTGCGAAAGTCAACAATCAATTAGGATGAGGTAATCATAATATTATCAATATAATACGAAAGACAAGGACTTTTTTAATGAAAGTAAAGCAGATATGGAGCTCAAATATATACACATTAAAATTAAACTGGTATTATACAAAACAGTGGTTAAAGCTGTGGTATTGTAAGTCTTCAAGTCTTCAAGAATAGTACCTACTGCGAAAAGGTGATATTTTCTAACCTGCAGTTTGTAACGTCATTGTGGGCTAAACAATAAATGCATAAGTTAATAAAATAAATAAGAATCTAAATCAAACTAAATAAAACCTTGCAGTGTATGATTAAAACAAAAGAGGCGTCTATAATGTCAATGACTGGATGACTGGGAGAGCGGATATCTGGAACTCGTCCGCAGTAGACGCTGCAACTGCCTCCTGGGTGAGTTGCACACTGGGATAGAGCGTACATAGAACGAGTGCTGGTAGGTCGTGCAGGAGACTGGCAGTGTTCGTAGTTTATGCTTGTGTTTTTGTCTGGTGCGGTCATCTGCTGTGCTAGTGATGGTAGGAAAGCTGGTGCGCACTAGTCCGTGGTGAATTTTAAAGAACGTAATGGCATCTCTTATCCGACGTCTTGTGTATAAAGTGTTGCACTTCAGGTTTGCGCAAATGGCCGTTACACTTGAGGTGCTGCGGTAATCGCCAGTGACAAAGCGAGCTGTGGAAGGCTGCACTTGCTCTATTGTCTGAATACCAGTCTCAGTGTGGGGCGGCCAGTCACAAGGAGCATACTCAAGTGTTGGTCGGACGAGTACCTCGTATGCTGTTTTCTGGCTTTGTTCTGCACTATGTTGATGTGTGGCTGCCATGATAATTTCGTGTCGATGACAACACCCAGAAAGTCCTGGTTGTCAGTCCGTGAGATGTGTTGGTTATCTATGGAGTAATCTTAGATCGATGGCTTCCTCTTGGTGGTAAATGAGAGGATGGCGCACTTTGATACATTAAAGTCCATCTGCTATGTCTTTGCACTGTAGATACATTTGTTCAGGTCGGATTCAAGTGTCTAGTCGTCAGCTGGAGTGTGTATTTGACGATAAATAATACTGTCATCAGCAAACATGCGTATTTGTGAGTCCACTCCTTCTGTGATGTCGTTAATGTACAGTAAAACAGCACTGCCCCCAAAGCTGTTCCATGTCGGACTACAGAGAGAACGTTAACTGATCGCAATGTCTGCCCATTGACGACAACTTGTTGACTGCGAGAACCTAGAAATACACTGATCCAGGAATTTGTTTTTTCACTGATCCCGTTGTATTGGATTTTGTACGAGACGCTTATAGTGTGACACTTTGTCAAATGCTTTACTGACGTGCAGGAAGACGACATCTGTTTGGTTGTTTTGGTTGATGGATTAAGCCCATTCATATACGGTACTGACAAGTTGCGTCTCGCAAGGCCAAGCCCTTCCGGAAGCCATGTTGATTCGGATGCAATGTGCTGTTGTAATCTAGGTGGCGACCGATCTGACTACACACAATGTGTTCCACTATTTTGCATGTGAGTAAGTGGGTGACATGAAACATTGGGTTGCGCGGAATTACATGCGCATGAATGACAACAAGACCGAATACATTCCTGGGGATCAGGACACTGTTAGACTTCCCGCTTGGTTACAAAAAAATGCAGTATATTTTTGGGAAATAATTTTTTTACAATATTCATCTGCTCTGACATAAGTGCATGTGAGTAGTCAGATTTCTAGATGTGATTGTAGAAGCTGTTGACAGTAAAATGGTGTATTTTTTAGCTGATTTTACTAAGCGGTAGGGTATTTGGCAGCAATTTGGCTAGTTGACCCTTTAGCCGGATTACTGCCTGCATCCATTTGTAAATATTGACGGGTGTCATACATACAGGCATTTTGCAAGAGCTAGAAATATTAGATTTTGACTAAACTCGACCAGCATGTCAATGACATGATGATAACAGCAGGTGAGAAGTTTAAGACATTTTATAGGTCACGTTTTCTTGTAATCAGACAACACGTTAACATGGTCGCCAGTGGGAAAACTATCAGTGTGCTGACCCCGTAGGTCGGCCGCTGCACTTGTGGATGGCAGCGTTAGACGTGTTGGTGACTGTACGATTGCAGCTTCACGATGTGTCCGGAAACTAGGCGTCTACGTGGACAGACACCTGAACATGAACAAACAGGTGTCACAAACCGTTAGTGTGTGCGCATTCCACCTACGCCACATTAATCAAATCTGCCGAGTTTTGCCTAACACAACGAAGGAACGCATAGTCAACGCCATAATAACATCGCGGCTAGACTATTGCAACTCAATCATATACGGAACATCTGCAAACAACATCGCTGCAACGAATTCACAACTAGCCGCTCGTCTGTTATTGCGTCGTCCGCGGAGTGATAGTGCTGCTCCGCTGTTGCATGGTCTGCACTGACTACCCGTTGCTCGCAGAATCGAGTTCAAAATATTGGTGTTTACCTACAAGGCAATGCATGAAAATGCGCCCGTCTACTTGCGTGATCTCGTGTGTCCTTACAGACCCACTAGATCACCGAGGTCTGCTGACAACATGTTGTCCGTAACGCGTACTCGTGTCAAAGCTGGTTACAGTTCTTTCGCGGTAGCAGGTGCAACTCTCTGGAACACTCTACCTAATTACATTAAGTCTTCGCACACGCTTGGCAGTTTTAAATGTTAGCTAAAAACACAGTTATTTAGAATATAATTCTAGACGATTTATTAATATTTGTATTACTATTGTATGGCAGAATTTTTAGTTAGTATTTTATTTTGTGTTAGTACTAATATTTTAGTTTAATGATCATGACGCATGATGTATTGAAAACCGCCACGAACAATTCTGGATATGGCGCTATAACAAATTAAATATATTATTATTAAGTGAAACCGGTCTCAAGTTATGTGGTTTCGCCTTGTCACCCTTCTTATAAATGGCCAATATGCGTGCTTTGGACCAATCGGATGGGATAGTGCCTTCGTCATAGGACTGTTGGAAGATGAAGGGGAGGACAACAGCGATCTCCTTGGCAGTCTCCGTCAAAAATCCGTGCCTGGATTTCCTCAGGGACATCTGTATTCGAGAATATAGGGATACCCAAGTTTTCAATTATGTTGAACTTCATAAAAGACCACAACTCCTTCTGATTTCCTCCATCAAGCTGGCATGCTCCAACGACATCTCTGATGTAGTCGTCATCGGCAGGTCTCATACGTTTCTGTATGTGTTGCCGTTTCATGCAGTGGGCAGATCAATCTTCTTGTTTCTTGGACTTTCTCGCATTACGACAATGTATGTATGTATATGTATATGAAACGTGGAAAGTAACTGAAAATGGCAACCAAAAATGTACACATTCTACTTGAAGTGTGTAAGAAGGATACTAAAAATGTAATGGTTAGGTACTTTACTTATGTCCTCCACTTATCGTTGATACATGACGAGTTGTTTCCAGTGTTTTTGTCTGACCTTGCATTGGTAAGAGAGGTCCCACAGAGACTGGTGTCCCTCTCGATGGCGTCTCTCAAGGTCGTATTCGGGTCCCCTTCTCCGAAGTAGTGGTTTCAAGCAAAGACATCCATACAATAGCAGCAGAAGAGAAGATCAGCGTGGAAGTAAAACATAAGATGGACAATC
>OZ023212.1:31195035-31222535 GCA_963995525.1 Escarpia spicata
ATATAAGAAACCTATTAATCAATCACGCAGTCTTCACTTGAAGAATTGCTTACGAAATACATACAAGATGCGATCCTAGGAGCTATTTCATGCGGTACGCGGTATAAAACCGAAATTACAATATTCAATATATATATGTTCAATGCGCAGGAGAGTACGGGAATTTGTAAAACCCAAACGGATTTGCGAGAACATCACATGAGTTATATTTTACAGTTCGTCTCCGCTTCCGAGATTACGTTGCCACACTGTTGGAGACACAACTGCGAAACGCAAAGGTGAGCGTCTTTCCGGTCTTAGGACTCGCAGTGTAGAGTTGCCGTATTTTCCAACCCGTTCCACTTGGAACTTGACGATGCGCCGGAAGCTGTGCGGATAGAGCACACGAAACGACGAGGCGGCTCAGTAACAGTCAAAGCTACCACCACGGAGTAGACTCTTGTAGAGTACTACTATCTAGCGCGCACACGATGTTGGTTAGACGTCTTTTAGGATTCATTTTCATCATGCGGACGACGTCTCAAAATAGTGTTAAAACGACGTATATTAGATGTCTTGTTGTGACGCCTAAAACACGTGTACATATTTACGTAAACATTTTTAGACTTTCACTCGTAACCTAAATGTGACGTCTTTTAAACGTCAAAAAGACGTCTTACAGACGTAAAACTATATCACTTTTGCCCACTGGATACATGCATTTAGCGATGGAACACTTTCCTGATCAGATCAAATATGATAACCTCATTGCCAATTTGTTTGGTGACGCAGCGACTGAACCAAGTGTAAAACTTGTCATCATGACGTCATTTCTATACGAAGAACACCGACCATGCATAACGTGTGCTTTTTAATAATTGCGTCCAAGAGTTATTCATACGTAGACGATGATGTTTGGTGATACTAATAGATCTTAATCGTAACTTATAACAATTTGTTAAATTTGTTAACAGGTAAACTTCATTGCATAGTTTAAAAAAAGATTGCTTATGTTCAGATTCCAAACAAAACATAATGTACCAGTTGTCGTGAGGATTAGCCTAACGATCATCAATACTAAATGTGTGGCCCGCTGACTTAGTCCAAGTAATCTGTTTGGCCCCCCATTCACAAATGTTGCCAACCTCTGGTCTAGGGGTATGATTTTCGCTTCGGGTGCAAAAGGTCCCGTCTTCAAATCCCGGACGAGCCCGTGTGGTTTTTATGCTTTTTTGGATTCTGTTTTGAGGAAAGTGTGCAGTCTTCGCGACTTCAGCATACAAAATAATATGGAAATCGTAAACACTGTGCTACAACGTCGACGTAAACAGATAAGAAACCATTTCTTTACTAAATCATAAAGAATCTACTTTAACTTTATTTTAAATTCAATAATTCAAAATCAGTTCCAATGTTCAACTACATTTTAATTACGCTCCTTTGTATAACACACATTTGTGCACTATGACTCAGTCATTGCATCATGCAATGTATTGCGTCAGGCAATGAACAGAGATCGTCATGTAGACAAATGTTATTTTATTTTATACACAAAAGCGCGAATGTATATCGGCTCGTTGGTCTAGGGGTATGATTCTCTCTTTGGGTGCGAGAGGTCCCGTGTTCAAATTCCGGACGAGCCCGTCCTTTATATCGTTATTTTACACATTTTACTATGTATGTAATAATGTATATGTGTGTTTATGTGTCTGACTTGGGTTGAAATGCAATTGTGTTGGATAAAAATCGTACCACAAGACCAATTATGACGTTGTTTGTAAAGAAGGACAACAGCCATATGTGCTTTAGAGTAGAACCCGTCTAGATGTGTTGACACGTTGGTCAGTCCTTTGGAATACGCAATTCACACTACTGTGTTCAGTATCACATTACTAGATGTCACTAAAAGACACAATAACAACAGTAACGTCAGTATTCGTAGTACTTGACACACTATAGTGTTAGAGATATGCATATACCTTTAAATTAATTTTATAATTGTGAAAAATATTATGCTAAGTATTAAATGGATTAATTTATGCAAAAACACTTCCATTATAATTTACGAGGGGGGTGCTCTTTACAAAAATACTGTACGCTTATATTAAATAATGTTGCCCTATCATAGCAAAATATATATGACTTGCGAATGGCTATTTCTCATTTTTTTTAGTTAAAGGAATTTTGTAGTGGCATTTATTTTAATAACACGGGTAAATAATTCAAATTGGTGCAACTTTTTGTGGTGCTGCTTCTTCGAAAAGCGAACATAAATAAAATGGTTTGGTATCAAGTGGCATCGTCTGACTGGTGGAATACGCCAAAATCAATCAGGGGAAATCTTAGTCACGTAAAATCAAGTACATTGAACGCTACATTTCAACATATTTGAGGTTCTGAACAGATTGTAATTGAGTACTATTCAGTCATTATCATAAGTCAAGGCAATTATGTCTACCGCAAAAGTCCACAATACAAGTGAACTGGTTGTTTCTGAACATCTGAAGCCACTACAGCTGATCAAGGCATCAGATAGTGTTAATTTATTCAGTGTAATTGACTCATGGCTTCAAATCTCAGCTGACGTGGCTGTAAGTGCCTAGGCTTCTCCTCCCCTTTATGCGTATAAACCAATCAAGTCGTGCACCATCAATTAGGTTTCATGTTATGAAGCTTTGTGCAACATAAGAATATACAGTAATTTTCACTGTAGCCAATTTTTTGAAACAAAATTGGATACAGTGAAAATTACTGTATATTTATTCTTACTGCCAAGTCCAAGTATTTTGACGGTCAAGTATAAATCCTATTCCAAATACTGCACTCAGCAAAATGGCAAGTACAAATTCAGTATTTGCTTTACTTACGTACACAAGTACTCAAGTACTCGAGTACTTGAGTACTTGAGTACTTGAAACCATCCCTGATATAAGTAGCATCTACCGAGAGAGGTAGGGGTATGCTTTGCCCCCGGGTGCATTGTGTCCCTCACTACTGCACGTGTGGACATCTTCCATATCAAATCGCACTCGGGTACACGTCTCGGTAATGAATCAGCGTAGAATGGAGGCTAGTTGAGTCGTTGGAAGCCTCTGGAGGTTTGAGTGTTCGCTTCCCGGGTGATTGTTTGTGTTCAATTTTATTTAGAGGACGTAGTCGTTCCGGTATTTATTAGCATAAAGTTCATTGACTCTACGTAAGTTCTATGTAATCCCAAACTGAATGTTTTACTTACAAATTGAATATCATGCGGATGCAACTTTCAGATTGCAAACAATGTTTTGAGCGTTAACATTAGTGCATTTTAGTTTATTGATTGATTGATTGATTTGTTTATATATGATATTATATATATATATATATATATATCAGAGGCGTACCCAGGATTGATATGTTGGGGGGTTTCCAAACGAGTATCACCGTCACAGTGGTTCGGGAACGAAATTCATATTGGGTGGTTACCGGTGCTTCAGCACCACTGAACATTGACTGAGGGGGGTTTGGGGGGTTCTGTTGGGACAAAAATCTCCGCCGCGCCACATATTACTGGGAGGGTGGACAGAAACCCATATGTCTGCCCACCAATTGCAAACACCTTTCACCTTTAAAAATACATATTAATCGTCTCATAAAATATACATTTCCACCCGCCATTGACGTTTGCCACAAAAACAAACAATCACGCTCACATGTAATGGGGGGGGGGGGGGGGGGCAAAACCATAGTCTGCCCCCGGAGAAATTCCAGGAGGAGCAACTGTCCCCTTGTCCCCCCCTCCCCTGTTCCCGCGCCTATGCACCGTCATCATGTCCCGTACACATGTACATTGCCATGATATTGGTCATACAACAGAGCGGGATTTTGGGTGGTTTCCAGGCAATTAGAAACCCCCCTGGGTACGCCACTGTATATATATATATATATATATATATATATTATATACGTCAATTATATATTTTTTTAAATTATATATATATATATATATATGTCCGTTTGTCATTTGTTAACATTGTTGATATATATATATATATATATATATATATATATATATATATATATATATATATATATATATATATATATATATATATATATATATATCAACAATGTTAACAAATGACAAACGGACATCTTACCTTGTGAAAAATGTCCATAACAGGAGTAAGACATGATAACAAAAGTCTGAGGTTGTTGCAAGAACAAAATAGTTATCGTATTAATTCTTAGAAACCGGCATTAGTTAAACTGGTGGAAACATGGTGAGTAAGGTCGTACAAAAAGATTGTCAAAAGTGGGATTAACCAGTAACCACGCTCGGGTTGCATCAATAGATTACAAAAAATCGACAAATATGTTATGTTACAACACCGCCATTAAATATCACACAATTTAGCATCGTCAAATCTCAAACATTTCGTTACGTGCAACGACAAATTACATAACGAAAAATGACACACGTTGTTTGTTTGTCTGTCTGTCTGTCTGTCTGTCTGTCTGTCTGTCTGTCTGTCTGTCTGTCTGTCTGTCTGTCTGTCTGTCTGTCTGTCTGTCTGTCTGTCTGTCTGTCTGTCTGTCTGTCTGTCTGTCTGTCTGTCTGTCTGTCTGTCTGTCTGTCTGTCTGTCTGTCTGTCTGTCTGTCTGTCTGTCTAATTCCAGCAATATTTTTCGTGTGTGTTTACGGTATAGACATTTTATTGTAACATAAACAAAGCATATTCATACTAATTGAGGACATTAACAAACTAAAGATCAACAATACGAAAATTGAAGTATTAAGGATAAACATTAAAATGCAACAACAAAATAGAGATCACTGACTGACATCCGAATGAGGTTGTGAAGTGTTCACAGTCGTAACTGGGTGCGAAAGTCAACAATAGATAAGGATGGGGTAATCATAATATTATCAACAGAATACGAAAAGCAAGGACTTTTTTAATGAAAGTAAAGCAGATATGGAGCTAAGATATATACATTAAAACTAAACTGATACTATACAAAACAGTGGTTAAAGCTGTGTAATTGTATGTTTCCATGTCTTCAAGAATAGTACCCACTACAAAAAAGTGATATTTGCTAACTTCCAGTTTGTAACGTCATTGTGGGCTAAAACAATCAATGCGTAAGTTAATCAAATAAATACATAAAACTAAATAAAACCTTGCAGTGTATGATTAAAACAAAAGAGGCGTCTATAATGTCAATGACTGGATGACTGGGAGAGCGGATATCTGGAACTCGTCCGCAGTAGACGCTGCAACTGCCTCCTGGGTGAGTTGCACACTGGGATAGAGCGTACATAGAACCAGTGCTGGTAGGTCGTGCAGGAGACTGGCAGTGTTCGTAGTTTATGCTTGTGTTTTTGTCTGGTGCGGTCATCTGCTGTGCTAGTGATGGTAGGAAAGCTGGTGCGCACTAGTCCGTGGTGAATTTTAAAAACGTAATGGCATCTCTGATCCGACGTCTTGTGTATAAAGTGTTCCACCTCAGGATAAAGCGCAAGTGGCCGTTACACTTGAGGTGCTGCGGTAATCGCCAGTGACAAAGCGAGTTGCGGAAGGTGTTTTTGATAATTTTTGATCTTTGTTATTAAATAAAATAACCTTATTGGCATTTTGCTACTCTGGCGTCCTCACGTAAGAACAAAACGAGCAGTCGACCTCTATAACAGCAAGCCGAAAAGAAACATCATCCAGTTTGTATACATCATACAAATTAGTGACGAATTTTGCATTATACATGGCGGCTCGTTGGTCTAGGGGTATGATTTTCGCTTAGGGTGCGAGAGGTCCCGGGTTCAAATCCCGGACGAGCCCGTTTATTTTATAATTATACATCTCTTTAGGCATAATAAAGATATAAAAATATCTCACTGTTACATTAATAATTGTTATAAATGTCATCTTTTCGACTTTTTATTTCCTGAGTCCTTTATAGCGAGACTTCTGCCTGACTATTTTCCTGTCATTGTATTTCGGTCCACCATGCCAAAGACTATATTGCGGCCCTAGTCGTTCGTATACAAACTCTCTGGTAAGTTGTCAGCCACGCAACAATTTACTACACGTAAACATTTCCTACATATACATCAGCATTTTTTTTACTGGCTGTTAACCAGGTATAAGTTTGCAATTCTTCTTTGCATTCCATAGTATTTGATGATCACATCATCGTATCCGATGATTACGTCATCCTATAATGATATGTGATATGCAAAATTCGTGATTAAAAAAAGTGATATCATATTTATATTTCTGTTAATTATCAATATATTAATACGAAAATGTTACCGTAACAAAAACGGTATTGGGCTCGTCCGGGATTTGAACCCGGGACCTCTCGCACCCAAAGCGAGAATCATACCCCTAGACCAACGAGCCACTATGTACTATGCAGTCTTGTCACGCATCCAAAGTAACAGGTTGACTAGATTATTATGGTTGATTTATGTATGAGATATGTGAAGCGTAAAGGCCGGATCAGGTTTAAAATACATGTTGTTCTCATTCAATCACATGCGTAGTCACCGAGTGTTCTGTGCTAAAATAAACACCTATTAGCGCAATAGTCCTATGAAAACGTCACACAAAATTGCAAAGGGAGCCATGTTTTCCACCTAAATACACTATTTGTCTAATTCCAGCAATATTCATCGTGTATCTTTACGGTATAGAAATGTTATTATAACATAAACAAGGCATATTCATAGTCATGGAGGACATTAACAAACTAAAGATCAACACAACGAAAACTGAAGTATTAACGATAAACAGCAAAATGCAACAACAAAATAGAGATCGACGGTATTTCAACACCATTACTAAAATTGATAAAAAAAATGATATCAGCAATGCAGTCACTCTAGTTATTAATCAATCAATAATAACTGGTATATTTCCAGACAAATTAAAAATTGCAAAAGTCATGCCCCTTTTAAAAAAGGGGATGTTTCTGACTTTAACAATTATCGTCCTATTCCTATCCTGCCAGTGATTTCCAAAAAAAATTGAAAGGGTTATGTTTGATCAAATCCACGATTATTTCCATTCTAAAGCGTTATACTACAATAGCCAATATGGGTTTAGAAAGAAACATTCTACTGAGCTTGCTACACTTGAAATCATAGACAGAATTATACAAGAACTTGATAAATCGGTTACTCCAATAAATATATACCTTGATTTAACAAAAGCATTTGACACAATTGATCATAATATATTGGTACAGAAGTTAAATTACTACGGATTAAATGACAAGGCTATGGACCTTTGTACGAGTTATTTACAAAATCGTAAGCAGTACGTAGAAATTGAAAATGTTAAGTCTAAGGAAATAGTCATCAACATTGGTGTCCCTCAAGGTTAAATTTTAGGGCCATTCTTATTTATTATATATATAAATGACATAGCACTTTCTAGTGACCTTTTCAAATTCATAACGTATGCTGACGACACCCCCTTACTAGTACACTAAACACATTTAATGATTCAGAAAGCCAAATGCGAAATGACTATTAACAAAGAACTAACAAAGGTTAGCAATTCGTTGAAAGCCAACAAACTGTCACTAAATGCCAAAAAGACTAAAGTCATGATTTTTCATATGCCTCAAAAGAAAGTAGAATACCCATATTACAAATAGATGGGGCATACATTGAATGTGCAAATGATTTCAAATTGTAGGCATCACAATAAATAACCATTTAAACTGGCAAAGTCATACAAACAAAATAGCAAATAAAATATATAAAACAATAGGCATACTAACTAAACTTAAACACCTTTACCACCTAATACATTATATATTATGTACAATGCTCTTATTCTCCCTCATATTAATTATGGCATACTTTTATGGGGTCATCAAACACATCGAATTACAGAAAAAAGCAATACGAATAATATCCTTAAGTAAATACGATGCTCACACAAGTCCTATTTTTAAAAGACCTCAGTTGCTAAAGTTGGATGACATTTATAAAATCCAACAATTAAAATGTTATTATAAATTAATTAACAATCGTTTACCCTACTACTTCAATGTTTTCTTAAGCACACACATTTATGATATTCATCAGCACTGCACACGTGAAAGAAATAATCTGTATATGTCCAGATTCCAGCATGAATTTGCGAAAAAAAGGGCATTAGACACAACATAGTAGAGACAGTTAACAATACACCAAGTATTATCATTAATACAATTTACGCCCACAGTCTATATGGTTTTTCAACATACACAAACAAAGTTTTTATTTTAAATTATGAATCCACTTGTCGTATTCATAATTGCTTTATTTGTAATTCATAATACATATTAGAATGTATACCGAAGTATCCATATGTACGTCAATGTGTACACAATTACATATAATCAGTCCTAGTATTATGTATGCCTGTTGACACATTGAGTAAGTATCAACTATGAAAACAAGTCATATGCTATTCTGATTTGTCATGTAAATGTTATTGTTGTTTATATTTATGGGGTGGCTCCTGTGCTAGCGATATTATATATCTTAATGGGAGTCGCCCGACCTTATCTATTACTTGCGTTATTCGTCGAATATGTATCGTATTTATAGGTCAAATAAATTGATTCTGAGTTCTGAGTTCTGAGTTCTGAGATCACTGACTGACATCCGAATGAGGTTGAGAAGTGTTCATAATCGTACCTGGGTGCGAAAGTCAACAATCAATAAGGGTGGGGTAATCATAATATTATCAACAGAATACGAAAGGCAAGGACTTTTTAAATGAAAGTAAAGCAGATATGGAGCTCAAATATATACACATTAAAACTAAACTGGTATTATACAAAACAGTGATTAAAGCTGTGGTATTGTATGTCTTCAAGTCTTCAAGAATAGTACCTACTGCGAAAAGGTGATATTTCCTAACCTGCAGTTTGTAACGTCATTGTGGGCTAAAACAATAAATCGAGTTCAAAGTTAATAAAATAAATAAATAAAACTAAATAAAAACTTGCAGTGTATGATTAAAACAAAAGAGGCGTCTATAATGTCAATGACTGGATGACTGGGAGAGCGGATATCTGGAACTCGTCCGCAGTAGACGCTGCAACTGCCTCCTGGGTGAGTTCCACACTGGGATAGAGCGTACATAGAACCAGTGCTGGTAGTCGTGCAGGAGGCTGGCAGTGATCGTAGTTTATGCTTGTGTTTTTGTCTGGTGCGGTCATCTGTGTGTTAGTGATGGTAGGAAATATGTCTGTCTGTCTGTCTGTCTGTCTGTCTGTCTGTCTGTCTGTCTGTCTGTCTGTCTGTCTGTCTGTCTGTCTGTCTGTCTGTCTGTCTGTCTGTCTGTCTGTCTGTCTGTCTGTATGCATGTATGTATATAAGAATGTGTGTATGTGGGTATGTCACACAGAATTGCAAAGGGAGCCATGGTTCCCACCTAAATACACTATTGGTCTAATTCCAGCAATATTTCTCGTGTGTGTTTACGGTATAGACATTTTATTGTAACATAAACAAAGCATATTCATACTAATTGAGGACATTAACAAACTAAAGATCAACAATACGAAAATTGAAGTATTAAGGATAAACATTAAAATGCAACAACAAAATAGAGATCACTGACTGACATCCGAATGAGGTTGTGAAGTGTTCACAGTCGTAACTGAGTGCGAAAGTCAACAATAGATAAGGATGGGGTAATCATAATATTATCAACAGAATACGAAAAGCAAGGACTTTTTTAATGAAAGTCAAGCAAATATGGAGCTAAGATATATACATTAAAACTAAACTGATACTATACAAAACAGTGGTTAAAGCTGTGTAATTGTATGTTTTCATGTCTTCACTTCAAAAAAGTGATATTTGCTAACTTCCAGTTTGTAACGTCATTGTGGGCTAAAACAATCAATGCGTAAGTTAATAAAATAAATACATAAAACTAAATAAAAACTTGCAGTGCATGAATAAAACAAAAGAGGCGTCTATAATGTCAATGACTGGATGACTGGGAGAGCGGATATCTGGAACTCGTCCGCAGTAGACGCTGCAACTGCCTCCTGGGTGAGTTGCACACTGGGATAGAGCGTACATAGAACGAGTGCTGGTAGGTCGTGCAGGAGACTGGCAGTGTTCGTAGTTTATGCTTGTGTTTTTGTCTGGTGCGGTCATCTGCTGTGTTAGTGATTTAGGAAAGCTGATGCGCACTAGTCCGTGGTGAATTTTTAAAACGTAATGGCATCTCTGATCCGACGTCTTGTGTATAAAGTGTTCCACCTCAGGATATAGCGCAAGTGGCCGTTACACTTGAGGTGCTGCGGTAATCGCCAGTGACAAAGCGAGTTGCGGAAGGCTGCACTTGCTCTGTTGTCTGAATAAAGTCTTGGTGTGGGGTGCTCACGCATAAGTAGCATACCCAAGCGTTGGTCGGACGAGTACCTCGTATGCTATTTCCTCATGCAGTGTTCGTTTGACTAAGCTAACTGTCTTTCTGGCTTTGTTCTGTACTTAATTGATGTTTGGTTGCCAGGATAATTTTGTTTCGATGTTAACACCCAGAAAGTCCTGGTTATTAGTCCATGGGGTATGTCGGTTATCCATGGAGTAATCATAGATCGATGGCTTCCTCTTGGTGGTAAATGAGAGGATGGCGCACTTTGATACATTAAAGTGCATCTTTTTGATACATTAAAGTCCATGTCTTTGCCCTGTAGAAACATTTTTTCAGGTCGGATTCAAGTGTCAAGTGGTCAGCTGGAGTGTGCATTTGACGACAAACAATACTGTCGTCAGCAAACATGCATATTTGTGAGTCCACTCCTTCTGTGGTGTTGTTATTGTACATTAAAAACAGCATTGCCCAAAAAAACTGTTCCATGTTGGACTCCAGAGAGGACATCAACTGACCGCAATGTCTGCCCATTAACGACAACTGGTTGATTGCGAGAACCTAGAAATACACTGATCCAGGAATTTGTTTTTCCACTGATCCCGTTGTACTGTATTTTGTTGAGCGCTTATAGTGTGACATTTTGTCAAATGCTTTACAAACGTCCAGGAAGACGACATCTGTTTGGTTGTTTTGGTTGATGGATTAGGCCTGTAATTCATGTACGGTACTGACAAGTTGCGTCTCGCAAGGCCAATGGAAGTCATGTTGATTCGGATGCAATGTGCTGTTGTAATCTAGGTGGCGACCGATCTGGCTACACACAATGTGTTCCATTATTTTGCATGTGATGTATATAAGAGGATGACATAAAATATAGGATGGCGCGGAATTACATGTGCATGAATGACAGCAAGACCGAATGTATTCCAGTGGTGCCTAAGTCGGCCGCTGCACTTGTGGATGGCAGCGTAATACGTGTTGGTGACTGTACGATTGCAGCTTCACGATGTGTCCGGAAACTAGGCGTCTACGTGGACATGAACAAACAGGTGTCACAAACCGTTAGTGTGTGCGCATTCCACCTACGCCACATTAATAAAATCAGCCGATTTTTTCCTAAAACAACAAAGGAACGCATAGTCAACGCCATAATAACATCGCGGCTGAACTATTGCAACTCAATCATATACGGAACATCTGCAAACAACATCGCTCGTCTGCAACGAATTCACAACTCGGCCGCTCGTCTGATATTGCGTCGCCCGCGGAGTGATAGTGCTGCTCCCCTGTTGCATGGTCTGCACTGACTACCCATTGCTCGCAGAATCGAGTTCAAAATATTGGTGTTACAAGGCAATGCATGAAAATTCGCCCGTCTACTTGCGTGATCTCGTGTGTCCTTACAGACCCGCTAGATCACTGCTGTCTGCTGACAACAACATGTTGTCCGTAACGCGTACTCGTGTCAAAGCTGGTGACAGTTCGTTCGCGGTGGCAGCTGCAACTCTCTGGAACACTCTACCTAGGCATAATTACATTAAATCTTCGATCACGCTTGGCAGTTTTAAATGTCAACTAAAACACATTTATTTATAATATCATTCTAGACGAACGCTAGTAGCTTGTTTGTGACTGTCCTCAGTTATCCAGTGGACTTATTGATATTAATAATATTTTAGAACTATTTATTTATTTATTTGATTTTATACTGCTGATTAACTTATGCATTGTAATTTACTAATTATATTATATTGTACTGTGTTTATTTTAAGTTAACATCTTACTACAATATCTCAAATATTGTGTTGCCTTTACTTAATTTATTTATTAATATTTTTATTACTATTGAATGGCACAATTTGTTGGTTTAAATGACTGTGTTAGTACTAATATTTTAGTTTAATGATCATGACGCATGATGTATTGTAAAGCGCCACGAACAGTTGTGGATCTGGCGCTATAACAAATTAAATATATTATTATTAAGTGAAACCGGTCTCTAGTTATGTGGTTTCGCCTTGTCACCCTTCTTCTAAATAGCCAATATGAGTGGTTTGAACCAATCGGGTGGGATAGTGCCTTCGTCATAGGGCTGTTGGAAGATGACGGAGAGGAGAGCAGCGATCTCCTTTGCAGTCTCCGTCAAAAATCCGTGCCGGGAGTTCCTCAGAGCCATCTGTGTCGGAGAGTATAGGGATGCCCAAGTTTTCAATTCTGTTGAACTTCACAAAAGACCAAAACTCCTTCTGACTTCCTCCATCAAGCTGGCTTGCTCCAACGACATCTCTGGTGTAGTCGTCATCGGCAGGTCCCATAAGTTTCTGTATGTGTTGCCGTTTCATGCAATGGGCACATCAATGTTCTTGCTTCTTGGACTTTGTCGCGTTACGACAATGCCTGATAATATCTAAAAAGGTAACTGAAAATGGCAACAACAAATGTACTTGAAGTGTGTAAGAAGGATACTAACAATGTAATGGTTAGATACTTACTTTACTTATGTCCTGCACTTATAGTAGAGACATGACGAGTTGTTTCCAGTGTTTTTGTCTGACTTTGCATCGGTAAGAGAGGTCCCACAGAGACTAGTGTCCCTCTCAATGGCGCCTCTCAAGGTCGTATTCGGGGGTCCCCTTCTCCGAAGTGGTGATTTCAAGCAAAGACATCCAGATAATAACAGCAGAAGAGAAGATCAGCGTGGAAGTAAAATAGAAGATGAACAGTCACGTGGATTGGGCATGTGCTCAGGAAAATGAAAACAACCACTGCCTGACAGCACTGACGTGGGTGCCCGAAGAAAAGAGGAAAGGTCACCCGAAAACAACTTGGCGAACAACTGTTGGAAAATAAAAAAAGACCATAGAGTGAAGACCAAGGAGTGATACAAAAGTCGTAGCCAGAGACAGATGGAGAAGTTGCACGGCAGCCTTACAGACGACAAGGTCCGAAGAGAATATATGAGCTAGGTAAGATGAAAACATTGCAAACAAGCACAAAATATTCACGGGCTCGTCCGGGATTTGAACCCGGGACCTCTCGCACCCGAAGCGAAAATCATACCCCTAGACCAACGAGCCATCGCGTAATATCCGTTGTTCATAAATGAGTCATGCGCGTTTCAGTGTTTGTGATCTTTCCTATTAAAAAAAAAATAGCCTTATTGACATTTCGCTACTCTGGCGTGCTCACGTAAAAAACAAACGAGCAGCCGACCTCTATAACAGCAAGCCGAAAAGAAACATCATCCAGTTTGTATACGTCATACAAATCAGTGACGAATTTTGCATTATACATGGCGGCTCGTTGGTCTAGGGGTATGATTTTCGCTTAGGGTGCGAGAGGTCCCGGGTTCAAATCCCGGACGAGCCCGTTCATTTTACCAATATGCATCTCTTTAGGTATAAATAAAGATATAGAAATATCTCACTGTTACATTAATAATTGTTATAAATGTCATCTTTTCGACTTTTTATTTCCTGAGTCCTTTATAGCGAGACTTCTGCCTGACTATTTTCCTGTGATTCTATTTCGGTCCACCATGCCAAAGACTATATTGCGGCCCTAGTCGTTCGTATACAAACTCTCTGGTAAGTTGTCAGCCACGCAACAATTTACTACACGTAAACCTTTCCTACACTGCATTTTGTTTACTGGCTGTTAACCAGGTATACGTTTGCAATTCTTCTTTGCAGTCCACAGTATTCGATGATGACATCATCGTATCCAATGATTACGTTATCCCATAATGCCATCACCGTTCATAAAAAAGTGAAATCATATTTATATTTCTGTTAATTATCAATACATTAATACGAATATGTTACGGTAATAAAAACGGTATTGGGCTTGAACCCAGGACCCAAAGCTAGAATCATAACCCTAGACCAACGAGCCACTATGTGCTATACAGTGTTGTCACGCGTCCAGGTATTATTTTATATGATAGGCGTCAAAGAATCAAAGCAACATGTTGACTAGATCATTATGGTTGATCTATGATTTAGATATGTCAAGTGTAAAGGCCGGATCAGGTTAAAAATAAATGTTGTTCTCGTTCAGTGACATACGTAGTCACCGATTAGTGTTCTGTGCTAAAATAAGCATCTACTAGTGCAATACTCCTATGGAAAAGTCACACAAAATTGCAAAGGGAGCCACGTTTCCCACCTAAATACACTATTGGTCTAATTCCAGCAATATTCATCGTGTATCTTTACGGTATAGAAATTTTATTATAACATAAACAAGGCATATCCATAGTCATGGAGGACATTAACAAACTAAAGATCAACAAAACGAAAACTGAAGTATTAACGATAAACAGCAAAATGCAACAACAAAATAGAGATCACCTACTGACATCCGAATGAAGTTGAGAAGTGTTCACAATCGTACCTGGGTGCAAATTCAGCAATGAATAAGGATGGGGTAATCATAATATTATCAATCTAATAAGAAAGGCAAGGACTTCTTTAATGAAATATATACAAATTAAAAACTAAACTGATATCAAACAAAACAGTGGTTAAAGCTGTGTTATTGTATGACTTCAAGTCTTCAAGAATAATACCTACTGCGAAAAAGTAATATTTCCTAACCTGCAGTTTGTAACGTCATTGTGGGCTAAAACAATAAATGCGTAAGATAATACAAACATTAAACAAAATTGCAGTGCATGATTAAAACAAAAGAGGCGTCTATAATATCAATGAATGGATGACTGGGAGAGTGGATATCATCCGCAGTAGACGCTGCAACTGCCTCCTGGGTGAGTTGCACACTGGGATAGAGCGTACACAGAACCAGTGCTGGTAGGTCGTGCAGGAGACTGGCAGTGTTCGTAGTTTATGCTTGTGTTTTTGTCTGGTGCGGTCATCAGGGTTCCGTTCTTGGGCCTTAGCTTTTCATTCTCTACACTACGCCACTCAGCTCTGTAATCCAAAGTCATAACTTGGATCATCACCTTTATGCAGATGACACACATATCTACATTTCCTTGGCCACGCCCGATACAAATCACTCCCTTAACCGACTCAACGATTGTCTCCAAGATGTTTTCTTATGGATGACCGATAGCAAATTAAAGTTAAATGCAGACAAAACTGAATTCCTTATAATTGGTACTCCAATGCAGCGGGGTAAACTTAATGACTTTTTTCCAACATGCATCCTGAGTCAGAATATCACACCAGCAACATCAGTACGGAATCTAGGAGTGACCTTTGATTGTGACTTCAGTTTCAGACAACACATATCCCAAACATGCCGTTGCTGTTTTTATCATATCCATGATCTTCGCCGCATTCGCCGACACATGTCGCTTTCTGTCGCTAAGACTATCGCAACAGCTCTTGTTAGCAGCATATTAGATTATTGCAATTCCCTCCTTCATAATATCGCTATCAAGGATATTGCAAAACTACAACGTGTCCAAAATTGTTTAGCAAGGGTAGTCACACAATCTCCTCGATTCTCCCGCTCAGTGCCACTTCTAAAATCACTGCATTGGTTCCCCGTGCGATATCGCATTATGTTTAAGATCTGCACAATCGCCTACCAAGCCCTTTCATCCAAACAACCTAGTTATTTACACTCAATGCTCACACCAGCTAGACAAGCCAGACAACTTCGGTCGTCTAGTTCGAAGTTGATATCTGTTCCTAGAGTTAAGACCAAGGCTGGAACTCGAGCTTTTTCAGTTGCCGCGCCAACTATATGGAATTCGCTTCCCGTTAATGTTTAATCAGCAGAAAATATTGTGACATTTCGTCGTCACCTCAAAACCTATTTTTTCAATATCGCCTATCCCCCTAGCTTCCTAGCACAACCATCCATCTGTTGGCGACTTTCGCCTATAGCACACGAGTACGAGAATGCCTAATCCTTTGGTTTTGGTGCGCCACTGAGCTCGGACTGTCTGAGGATATTGGCGCGTAAGAAGTGACTTATTATTATTATTATTATCTGCCATGTTAATGATGGTAGGAAAGATAATGCGCACTAGTCAGTGGTGAATTTTAAAGAACGTAATGTAATCTCTTATCTGACGTTTGTGTTTAACGTGCTGCACTTCAGGTTAACGCACGTAGCTGTTATGCTTGAGGTGCTGCGGTAATCGCCAGTGACAAAGCGAGCTGTGGAAGGCTGCACTTGCTCTATTGTCTGAATACCAGTCTTAGTGTGGGATGGCCAGTCACAAGTAACATACTCAAGTGTTGGTCGGACGAGTACCTCGTATGTAGTAAATGAGAGGATGGCGCACTTTGATACATTAAAGTCCATCTGCCATGTCTTTGCCCTGTAAACAAATGTGTTCAGGTCAGATTCAAGTGTCAAGTCGTCAGCTGGAGTGTGTATTTGACAATAAACAATACTGTCATCACCAAACAAATACATCAATAAGACACATAGGCGTGTATAGGGGGCTGAGGGGCAAGTGCTCCCCAAACTCTTTGAATTTTGCGTGTCCGTAGTCCTTTTTGAATGGGCCCACGTGACCGTGCCCCCTAGACCCTTGGAAATGTGCCCCCGTTCAGGTTACAATAAGCAGAAATTACGGCGACGCGGCGGCAAAATTTTTTCAACAGCAACCCTCCATTCCCCCTCTTTAACAGCGGAAGCTGAAGTTATGGCGGCGCGGGAGCGAAACATGGTCTACATTTTCTACACCATTTGGTTCGGCCACCAGTAGAACCCCTGAGATACGACTGAAATTGACAGAATCATACAATTTTTTTAACAGTCAGATTGCATATGAAATAAATGATTCTGAATATCTCTTTGTGCTCACCTTCACATATATATGTCTCTTTGTGCTCACCTTCACATATATATGTCTCTTTGTGCTCACCTTCATATATATATGTCTCTTTGTGCTCACCTTCACATATATATGTCTCTTTGTGCTCACCTTCACATATATATGTCTCTTTGTGCTCACCTTCACATATATATGTCTCTTTGTGCTCACCTTCACATATATATGTCTCTTTGTGCTCACCTTCATATATATATATATGTCTCTTTGTGCTCACCTTCACATATATATGTCTCTTTGTGCTCACCTTCACATATGTATGTCTCTTTGTGCTCACCTTCACATATATATGTCTCTTTGTGCTCACCTTCACATATGTATGTCTCTTTGTGCTCACCTTCACATATATATGTCTCTTTGTGCTCACCTTCACATATGTATGTCTCTTTGTGCTCACCTTCACATATATATGTCTCTTTGTGCTCACCTTCACATATATATGTCTCTTTGTGCTCACCTTCATATATATATATATATGTCTCTTTGTGCTCACCTTCACATATATATGTCTCTTTGTGCTCACCTTCACATATGTATGTCTCTTTGTGCTCACCTTCACATATGTATGTCTCTTTGTGCTCACCTTCACATATATATGTCTCTTTGTGCTCACCTTCACATATATATGTCTCTTTGTGCTCACCTTCACATATATATGTCTCTTTGTGCTCAACTTCACATATATATGTCTCTTTGTGCCCACCTTCACATATATATGTCTCTTTGTGCTCGCCTTTACAAATATGTCTCTTACTCGACTTTGCTGTTACAAAAAAGTTTCTTGGTCTCTCCTGAGATTTTTTCGTGTTAAGTTCTAGATAGTTTGTACTGCACCATGTCACAAGGTTTCCGAATTTTTACGATATGCTGTCTCATCATTATTGGTTATCTGGCCTGACAAGCATTTGTCGTCTGCGTATATCACCAGAATGTCGTCGCTGTTGTCGTTGATTTGCTAATAATGATATGTGTATTTAATGTATCTAAAATAAAGGGCTCGTCCGGGATTTGAACCCGGGACCTCTCGCACCCTAAGCGAAAATCATACCCCTAGACCAACGAGCCACCCTGCACTAAAGTTCGTAAACAGGTCATGCAAACAGGATCGTAGGCCTACAGAACTTACAGGACAAACAAAAGGTCATGCAGTCTAGACATGGTTTAAGAATCGAAGCTTAGGTTGCAAACAACAAATACATAATATACACGGTACGAACTTTTTAGTGAATATAAGAAACCTATTAATCAATCACGCAATCTTCACTTGAATACTTGTTTACGAAATACATGAGGTTATACAAGAGTAGGGCCTAGGTGTGTAAAAATACGTGGCGGCTTGTTGGTCTAGGGCAGGGGTCGGCAAACTGTGGCCCAGGGGCCAAATGCGGTCCGCGGAGGTATTTCATGCGGACCGCGGACTAAAGCCGAAATTATAATACTGCGCTGTTAAAGGGAAAACACATCTATTGCTTGAATTCATGTTATATTACACACTGCTATCTATTTCCACGTCCACCAAGCCAAACAAAATTCAATGAATTAGAAATTCCACATTTTATGCTGTGCATCCGGGCATTTTCGAATATGCATATTTTTGGCGCGCTTTTCGGGATGCCGAGATGTGACGTCACTTATGACTCAAACTTGCATCAGGCCGACCCTTTCCATGCATTCAGAGCATGTTTACAAGTATAGCTTTTGGGTCGAAACGAGCGTCAGCATGAGTTATTGTGCAATATTCCGACGTAATACAAACACTAGTCATCATAGAGGAACAAGCAGTTATGTTACGGTTCCACATGAATTGAATTTTATTCAAAACAACGAATGCGAATGGGCCTACAAGTCGACTAGGTTTCGCCGAGCTTGGGCTCGTTTTCAGAATAATTATATCGAATGCAACCAACGTGAGATAATCTACACCAATAAACATACATAGCAAGCATATATTGTATCCAGCTACAGAAAGTAACGTGTATAATCTCATAATATCACTAGAATATCGATATGTGAAGGAGTTGTACAATTAATCATAGCAACTTAAATCAGTCAGTGAATTTCCGTTGGTGCCGCTAGCTCAGTTGGTAGACGCGTTGGTTTCTTAACATTTATTTTACAATCGGGCAACGCCGGTTTAATCCTGACAGCAAGCAAACCATTAATTTTCTTAACATTTTTTTATGTTAATGTTAACAAATGACAAACGGACATCTTCCCTTTAATGACCGCTTTGTGAAAAATGCACATCACAGGAGTAAGAAATGACAACAAATGTTTGAGGAAGATGTAAGAACAAAGATAGTTATCGTAATAATTCTTAGAAGGCGGCATTAGTTAAACTGACAGAAACATGATGAGTACGGTCGTACAAAAATATTATTAGCAGAAAGTTAATTGACTCAGGTCTACGTAATCCCAATTTGGCCAGGAGTGTTGGATCGAGCCAACCTCAATGCAAAAAGTGCCAATAGCGGCAGTTGTCAAACTGGATGGTTTACTTACAATTTGAATATTATGCGGATGCAACTTTTGTTCTGACAATGTTTTGAGCGTTAACATTGATGCATTTTATTGATTTATTTGTTTAAATATTATATTATATTATATTATATATATATATAATATTATTATATATATATATATATATATATATATATATATATATCAGAAGCGTACCCAGGATTGATATATCAGAGGCGTACCCAGGATTGACATGTTGGTGGGTTTTATTGTATTTATTTATTTATTTGTTTATATATATATATATATATATATATATATATATATATATATATATATATATATATATATATATATATATCAGAGGGATTGACATGTTGGGGGTTTCCAAAAGAGTATCACCGTTACAGTGGTCTGGGAACGAAAATCAGATTCGGGTGGCCACCGGAGCTTCAGCACCACTGAAAACTGACTGAGGGGGGTTGGGGGAGGTTCTGTTGAAAACAATTTCGCCGCCGCGCCACCTACTACTGGGAGGGGGGCAGAAAACGATGTGTCCGCCCTCCAATTGCAAACACCTTTCACAGTCAACAAACATTATTACATTAATCGTCTCATAAAATATACATTTCCACCCGCCATTGGCACTTGCTATAAAAACAAACACTCACGCTCACATTTAATGGGGGGGCAGAACCATATGTCTCCCCCCCGGAGAAATTTCAGTAGGGGCAGCTGCCCCCTTCCCCCCCCCCCCACCCGTTCCGCGCCTGTGCACCGTCATCTTTCCCCGTACACATGCATATTGCCATAATATTGGTCATACAACAGAGCGGGATTTTGTGGGGTTTCCGGGCAACCAGAAAACCCCCTGGGTACTCCATTATATATATATATATATATAAACGAATAATAAATAAATAAAATGTTAATAAAATCGATGTTAACAAATGACAAACGGACATCATACCATTAATGTCCATCTTGTGAAAAATGCCTATAACAGGAGTAAGAAATGAAAACAAATGTTTGAGGTTATTGCAAGAACAAAAATAGTGATCTTAATAATTATTAAAAGGCTGCATTAGTTAAACTGATAGAAACATGATGAATACGGTCGTACAAAAAGATTGTCAGAAGTGGGATTCGAACCCACGCCTGGAGAACCAGACTGCGACCTGAACGCAGCGCCTTAGACCGCTCGGCCATCCTGACTTCCTACAGCTTCTATACTAACCAGTAACTACGCTCGGATTGCATCAACAAATGTCACAAAATCGACAAATATGTTATGTTACAACACCGCCATTAAATGTCACACAAAATACCATCGTCAAATCTGAAATATTTGGTTACGTCCAGCGACAAATTACATAACGAAAAATGACACACGGTGTCTGTCTGTTTATATGTATGTTAGTATGTATGTAACTATGTAGGCCCTATGTATGTATGTATGTATGTATGTATGTATGTATGTATGTATGTATGTATGTATGTATGTACGTATGTGTGTATGCATGTATGTATGTATGTATGTATGTATGTATGTATGTATGTATGTATGTATGTATGTATGTATGTATGTATGTATGTATGTATGTACGTACGTATGTGTGTATGAACGTATGTACGTATGTACGTATGCACGTATGCATATATTGTACATATGTACGTATGCACGTATGTTGTAAAGTTGCTAAATAGTGTACTGACTAAGTATCAGACCAGTATGCTGCAGGATGCGATTGGTTCGTATACACCCCTCCCCCCCCCCCGCCGAGACAGAAGAGTCCTGCTTGAGGAAGAGTTCCGCCCGAGACCTCAACGGGATGTGTAGTTGGAACACTGATCTCTATTTATAAATATAGGTAAGTGAGTTGGAAGTTTTGAGGAGCCTCGGGGGTGCAGTTGAAGGTTTTTGGGGGATCTCAAAAACGTACCTCTCCCACGTCAACTATGTTACGGGCCTGAATATAAGAGTGGTCGCTTAAAGCATAACAAATAGTTACTCTGCAGAAGCGCTTAACAATAAAATAATTATGTATGAGAGTAAAAATGTAATATTACGGTAACATTACGCACTCCCCAAAATGTCCAGAGTTGTCTAGTTCTCTTATCGTCATTCCAGCACAACAGAGCGTTTATAATTGGGTTTTCTGCTCGAGTGTCAAAGCCACTTATATCTACACTCCTTCTTTCCACTGACTAATTCCACTCGGGAACTACGTGCTAGTCTGTATGGATGTACTAGCAGCTGCACTGTCCCCGTTCAAGCAGGTAGTCGCGGAAAGGATGGAAGGGTTGTCACAAATAAGCACCAAACATAATTATCTTTTTAACCATTAGTCTTTTACATTTTAAAACATGTTGTTGTTTTTACTTTTAGTGTAACTTTAACAGAACCGTTAACGTAACTATTAACGTAACTTTTAAAAATACATTACGATTGCGATTCAGTGCTCGCTCCGACTACACTTCGGAGAATGTGCAGAAAGAAAGAAACAAAACACACTTGCATCGTTTTATTATTATGGCAATGTGTCATTAATGGAGTTAGAAATAAATTATGTTTATTTCTATTGTTTAAATCGTCATAAATTGAAACATTTGCAGGAACAGTTATATCCTTTGATAATTTCGGGCCAATGTTAGTTAAACAATTGTTGAACAATCCTTTTTATTACTAGCAGTTACACCATTATTAACAAGATGATCGGGGAAGTGGTTCCGTCAATGAGTTGATCCCATTAATTTTTTTTCCAGGTACCAGCAATATCATTTACTTTCTCTTCAAGAAGACTATTAAAATACTGTTTAGCAGATATTATATATTAGTTAATTTATGTTTATATGTTTCATGCCTGGTTTCAGAATTAATTGATCTGCGTGATCAAAATATTTTAAATATTTTTTTATTATATACATGCATTCTTCAGTCCTTTGGTAAACCGTGCGTTTTTCAAATTCAAATTAGCTACGTCAGGCTGGCTATTTTTAGTGGACAGTGTTTATTGTAAAATTTTGTAAACGTCTGTAAAACATACTCATACGCTAGATTAACATCTTCATTATATACAACAGTACCCCAGGAATCTTTGGTTAAATCAGTTTTCAACGGGTTGATGTTTTCATGACTAATGTGACGTACACATTTGTTTGAAGAACTACTTATATATTTGTTATATAACATTTGCACAAAGCAAATATAGGGAGATGATCGCTAATGTAATTTATTTACTAACAGTCCATTGTCCACTATATATATATATTGGTCATGCCTTTCGCAAGCTACCAGATGCAGCGACCACAATAGTTTCTTTTATTTCGACGGTTAAAACAAGTACGCATTATTTTATTACACGTACTGGGCATATTAGTTATGTTAGTCACACACGCGTGTGCATAAAACAACCAGACGCGCGACGAGCAAACCAGTTGATGAAGCAGCTTTAACCAACGGGGAATTTCGAGAAAAACAACACAGGCGGTATTGTTTACGGTGAGTCGCAGGTTAACCCCTGAACATTTGACGCCCGAAGTGCAAGCCGTCCAGAGGAGGAAAACGTTAACATACCAATATACACTGTACACACAGACACGCATACATACATACATACATACATACATACATACATACATACATGCATGTGAGCGTGCATACTGATGATGTTAAACATTGATGAATATCAGGTTAGTAACTTTGTTGTGAATATACTGCGAACGTTTAATGGATATTGCGTTTATTTGGAAAATGCATTTTATTATATCACAACAAGATCAAACTATTAAAAATTACAACAACGTTGCAGAGAAAATAAACCATTTAAAGAAATTCCAAGAATACACACACACACACACACACACACACACACACACACACACACACACACACACACACACACACACACACACACACACACACACACACACACACACACACACACACACACACACACACACACACACACACACACACACACACACACACACACACACACACACACACACACACACACACACACACACACACACATACACACACACATACACACACACACACACACACTCACACTCACACACACACCACACACATGCACACACATACACACACACACATGCACACACATACACACACACACACACACACACACACACACACACACACACACACACACACACACACACACACACACACACACACACACACACACACACACACACACACACACACACACACACACACATATGTATTATATATACATATATATATATATATATATATATATATATATTCACATGTATGAATATAGCAAGCATACATGAATAAACAGAAATTCATCAATAAGACACATAGGCGTATCTAGGGGCCTGAGGGCACGTGCCCCCTAGACCCTTGGAATTTGGCGTGTCCGTAGACCTTTTTGAATGGGCCCACGTGACCGTGCCCCCTAGACCCTTGGAAATGTGCCCCCGTTCTGGTTAAAATAAGCTGAAATTACGGCGACGCGAAGGCAATTTTTTTTAACAGCAACCTCCCCCCCATCTTTAAAACCGGAAGCTGAAGTTATGGCGGCGTTGGAGGGAAACATGTTGTACATTTTCTACACCATTTGTTTCGGCCACCAGTAGAGGTTTATGCCCCTCAGGCTACCCTCTCTGGACACGCCCCTGAGACACGACTGAAATTGACAAAACCATTCCATTTTTTGATTAACAGTCAGATTGCATCTGGAGTAAATGACTCTGAATATCTCTTTGTGCTCGCCTTTATAGATATATGTCTCTTTGTGCTCGCCTTTACATATTTATTTCTCTTACTCGACGTTGCTGTTATAAAGAAGTGTCTTGGTATCTCCTTAGATTTGTTCGTGTTAAGTTCTAAATAGTTTGCACTGCACTATGTCACAAGGTTTTCCGACTTGTTCACGATATGCTGTCTCGTCATTAATGGTTATCTAGCCTGACAAGCATTTGTCGTCTGCGTATTTCACCAGAATGTCATCGCTGTTTTCGTTGATTTGCTAATAATGATATGTGTATTTAATGTAAAATAAAGGGCTCGTCCGGGATTTGAACCCGGGACCTCTCGCACCCTAAGCGAAAATCATACCCCTAGACCAACGAGCCACACTGTACAAAAGTTGCTAAAAACAAATACATAATATACACGGTACTTTTGAGTGAATATAAGAAACCTATTAATCAATCACGCAGTCTTCACTTGAAGAATTGCTTACGAAATACATACAAGATGCGATCCTAGGAGCTATTTCATGCGGTACGCGGACTAAAACCGAAATTATAATATTCAATATATATATGTTCAATGCGCAGGAGAGTACGGGAATTTGTAAAACCCAAACGGATTTGCGAGAACATCACATGAGTTATATTTTACAGTTCGTCTCCGCTTCCGAGATTACGTTGCCACACTGTTGGAGACACAACTGCGAAACGCAAAGGTGAGCGCCTTTCCGGTCTTAGGACTCGCAGTGTAGAGTTGCCGTATTTTCCAACCCGTTCCACTTGGAACTCGACGATGCGCCGGAAGCTGTGCGGATAGAGCACACGAAACGACGAGGCGGCTCAGTAACAGTCAAAGCTACCACCACGGAGTAGATTCTTGTAGAGTACTACTTTCGTGTACTACTCTACTCGGTACCCCCCCCCCCCTATTCCCGGTGTATCCGTGTTATGTTCATGCAGCCCTTTCTCTGTTTGTACTGAATTTACGCCAACTATAGGGTAGGTTGGTATTGGGCAATCAAATTTATTAACACAGGGATTGCCACTGTGCACATATAATATATACAATAGTCACATCTTGTGCACAGCCAGGTACATCGAGATTACAGAGTGATGGACCACACATGTTATGTACGACACATTTTGTACATTTAGAATAATCATACTAGACATTTACCGCGCACACGATGTTGGTTAGACGTCTTTTAGGATTCATTTTCATCATGCGGACGACGTCTCAAAATAGTGTTAAAACGACGTATATTAGATGTCTTGTTGTGACGCCTAAAACACGTGTATATATTTACGTAAACATTTTTAGACTTTCACTCGTAACCTAAATGTGAACAGTAAACGAAATTCATATTGAGGTAGCTACCGGAGCTTCAGCACCATTGAAAACTGACTGAGAGGGGTTGGGGGGGGGGGGGGGGTTCTGTTGAAAACAATTTCGCCGCCGCGCCACCTACTACTGGGAGGGGGGCAGAAAACGATGTGTCCGCCCTCCAATTGCAAACACCTTTCACAGTCAACAAACATTATTACATTAATCGTCTCATAAAATTTACATTTCCACACGCCATTGACGCTTGCTATAAAAACAAACACTCACGCTCACATTTAATAGGGGGGACAGAACCATATGTCTGCCCCCCCCGGAGAAATTCCAAGATGGGCAGCTGCCTCCCTTTTCCCCACCCGTTCCGTGCCTGTGCACCGTCATCTTTCCCCGTACACATGTACACTGCCATAATATTGGTTATACAACAGAGCAGGATTTTTGGGGGTTTCCGGGCAACCAGAAAACCCCCCTGGCTACATATATATATATATATAAATAATCTATATATATATATATATATAAACAAATAATATATAAATAAAATGCATCAATGTTAACAAATGACAAATGGACATGTTATCTTTAATGACCATCTTGTGAAAAATGCTCATAACAGGAGTAAGAAATGAAAACAAATATTTGAGGTTGTTGCAAGAACAAAAATAGTCATCGTAATAATTCTTAAAAGGCGGCATTAGTTAAACTGATAGAAACATGATGAGTACGGTCGTACAAAAAGATTGTCAGAAGTGGGATTCGAACCGACGCCTGAAGAACCAGACTGCGACCTGAACGCAGCGCCTTAGACCGCTCGGCCATCCTGACTTCCTACAGCTTCTATACTAACCAGTAACTACGCTCGGATTGCATCAACAAATGTCACAAAATCGACAAATATGTTATGTTACAACACCGCCATTAAATGTCACACAAAATACCATCGTCAAATCTGAAATATTTGGTTACGTCCAGCGACAAATTACATAACGAAAAATGACACACGGTGTCTGTCTGTTTATATGTATGTTAGTATGTATGTAACTATGTAGGCCCTATGTATGTATGTATGTATGTATGTATGTATGTATGTATGTATGTATGTATGTATGTATGTATGTATGTACGTATGTGTGTATGCATGTATGTATGTATGTATGTATGTATGTATGTATGTATGTATGTATGTATGTATGTATGTATGTATGTATGTATGTATGTATGTATGTATGTATGTACGTACGTATGTGTGTATGAACGTATGTACGTATGTACGTATGCACGTATGCATATATTGTACATATGTACGTATGCACGTATGTTGTAAAGTTGCTAAATAGTGTACTGACTAAGTATCAGACCAGTATGCTGCAGGATGCGATTGGTTCGTATACACCCCTCCCCCCCCCCCCGCCGAGACAGAAGAGTCCTGCTTGAGGAAGAGTTCCGCCCGAGACCTCAACGGGATGTGTAGTTGGAACACTGATCTCTATTTATAAATATAGGTAAGTGAGTTGGAAGTTTTGAGGAGCCTCGGGGGTGCAGTTGAAGGTTTTTGGGGGATCTCAAAAACGTACCTCTCCCACGTCAACTATGTTACGGGCCTGAATATAAGAGTGGTCGCTTAAAGCATAACAAATAGTTACTCTGCAGAAGCGCTTAACAATAAAATAATTATGTATGAGAGTAAAAATGTAATATTACGGTAACATTACGCACTCCCCAAAATGTCCAGAGTTGTCTAGTTCTCTTATCGTCATTCCAGCACAACAGAGCGTTTATA
>OZ023212.1:31232535-31287535 GCA_963995525.1 Escarpia spicata
GTACACATGTACACTGCCATAATATTGGTTATACAACAGAGCAGGATTTTTGGGGGTTTCCGGGCAACCAGAAAACCCCCCTGGCTACATATATATATATATATAAATAATCTATATATATATATATATAAACAAATAATATATAAATAAAATGCATCAATGTTAACAAATGACAAATGGACATGTTATCTTTAATGACCATCTTGTGAAAAATGCTCATAACAGGAGTAAGAAATGAAAACAAATATTTGAGGTTGTTGCAAGAACAAAAATAGTCATCGTAATAATTCTTAAAAGGCGGCATTAGTTAAACTGATAGAAACATGATGAGTACGGTCGTACAAAAAGATTGTCAGAAGTGGGATTCGAACCGACGCCTGAAGAACCAGACTGCGACCTGAACGCAGCGCCTTAGACCGCTCGGCCATCCTGACTTCCTACAGCTTCTATACTAACCAGTAACTACGCTCGGATTGCATCAACAAATGTCACAAAATCGACAAATATGTTATGTTACAACACCGCCATTAAATGTCACACAAAATACCATCGTCAAATCTGAAACATTTGGTTACGTCCAGCGACAAATTACATAACGAAAAATGACACACGGTGTCTGTCTGTTTATATGTATGTTTGTATGTACGTAACTATGTAGGCCCTATGTATGTATGTATGCATGTATGTATGTATGTATGTATGTATGTATGCATGTATGTATGTATGTATGATCTTAGAATATTAGTTAATTTATGTTTATATGTTTCATGCATGGTTTCAGAATTAATTGATCTGCATGATCAAAATATTTTAAATAATTTGTTTTTTATATACATGCATTCTTCAGTCCTTTGGTAAACCGTGCGTTTTTCAAATTCAAATTAGCTACGTCAGGCTGGCTATTTTTAGTGGACAGTGTTTATTGTACAATTTTGTAAACGTCTGTAGAAAATACTCATACGCTAGATTAACATCTTCATTATATACAACAGTACCCCAGGAATCTTTGGTTAAATCAGTTTTCAACGGGTTGATGTTTTCATGACTAATGTGACGTACACATTTGTTTGAAGAACTACTTATATATTTTTTATATTACATTTGCACAAAGCAAATATAGGTAGATGATCGCTAATGTAATTTATTTACTAACAGTCCATTGTCCACTATATATATATATTGGTCATGCCTTTCGCAAGCTACCAGATGCAGCGACCACAATAGTTTCTTTTATTTCGACGGTTAAAACAAGTACGCATTATTTTATTACACGTACTGGGCATATTAGTTATGTTAGTCACACACGCGTGGGCATAAAACAACCAGACGCGCGACGAGCAAACCAGTTGATGAAGCAGCTTTAACCAACGGGGAATTTCGAGAAAAACAACACAGGCGGTATTTTTTACGGTTAGTCGCAGGTTAACCCCTGAACATTTGACGCCCGAAGTGCAAGCCTTCTAGAGGAGGAAAACGTTAACATACCAATATACACACAGACACGCATACATGCAAACATACATACATACATGGATACATGCATGTGAGCATGCATACTGATGATGTTAAACATTGATGAATATCAGGTTAGTAACATTGTTGTTAATATACTGCGAACGTTTAATGGATATTGCCTTTATTTGTTTTCGTAATAAACTTGTCATAGTCATATAAAAAATGCATTTGGTTATATCACAACAAAATCAAACTATTAAATCAAAGGAGTGTGGAGAGCAACACAGAATTACAACAACGTTGCAGAGAAAATAAACCATTTAAAGAAATTCCACGAATACACACACACACATTTATTATATATATATAATATTATATATATATATATATATATTGCACATGTATGACTATAGCAAGCAGACATGAATAAACACAAAATCATCAATAAGACACACAGGCGTGTCTAGGGGGCTAAGGAACACGTGCCCCAAGACTTGGAATTTGGCGTGTCCGTAGACCTTTTTGAATGGGCCTACGTGACCGTGCCCCCTAGACCCTTGGAAATGTGCCCCCGTTCTGGTTATAATAAGCTGAAATTACGGCGAGGCGACGGCAATTTTTTTCAACACAACCCCCCCCCCCCTCGTATGCCTACAGAACTTACAGGACAAACAAAAGGTCATACAGTCTAGACATGGTTTAAAGGGAATAAAAAACATCTATGGCTTGAATTCATATTATATTACATCCTGCTATCTATTTCCATGTCCACCAAGCCAAAAAAATCAAAACATTCATTGAATTAGAAATTCCACATTTTATGCTGTGCATCCGGACACGCCTATGTGTCTTATTGAACTTACAGGACAAACAAAAGGTCACGCAGTCTAGATATGGTTTAAATATCGAAGCTTAAGTTGCAAATAACAAATACATAACATACACGGTACTAACTTTTTTTAGTGAATATAAGAAACAATAAGTGTCATCGTGAAGACCGTGAATTACGTTCGCGCTCGTTATCTAACCACTGGCAGTTCCAATACCTACTGGCCGAGACGACTGCGCAGTATCAAAACCACCTCTTTTGTGTAGAGCGCTGGCTGAGTCGATGTGCTAAGCTGCGCCGCACATATAGGGCCTATCAGCTGATATAGTGTATTTAATACAGGGTGTTCACTGCGCAGAAGGGTACAGAAATACAGGAATTTGCAAAACCCAAACCGATTTGCGAGAACATCTCATCAGTTATATTTTCCAGTTCGCCTCCGCTTCCGAGATTACGTTGCTACACTGTTGGAGACACAACTGCGAAACGCAAAGCTGAGCGTTTTTCCGGTCTTAGAACTCGCAGTGTAGAGTTGCCTTATTTTCCAACCCGTTCCACGTGGAACTCGACGATGCGCCGGAAGCTGTGCTGATAGAGTACACGGACGACGTCTCAAAATAATGTTAAAACGACATATATTAGATGTCTTGTAATGACGTCTAAACGACGTCTACATATTTACGTAATTTTTTTAAGACTCACTCGTAACCTAAATGTGACTCTTTTAAACGTTAAAAAATACGTCTTATAGACGTAAAACTATACCACTTTTGCCCACTGGGTACGTGCATTTAGCCACGGAACACTTTCCTGACCTGATCAAACATGCTAAGCTCATTGCCAATTTGTTTGGTGACGCAGCAACTGAACCAAGTGTCAAACTTGTCGTCATGATGCCATTTTTGTACCAAGAATATCGACCGTGCATAACGTGTGCTTTTTAATAGTTGCATCCTAGAGTTATTCACACGTAGATGTTGATATTTGGTGATAATCATTATGTACCAGTTTACAGGGGATTAGCATAACAATCACCAATAATAATTGTGTGGCCCGCTGACTTAGCCCTCCATTCACAAAAATTTCCCAGCCCCTGGTCTAGGGGCATGAGTTTCTCTTCGGGTGCCAGAGGTCCCGTGTTCAAATCCCGGACGAGCACCTTTGCATAACACATATTTGTGCACCATGGCTTAGTCATAATGAATTGCATTGCATCAAACAATGCATTGCATTGCGTCAGACGATGAACAGAGATCGTCATGTAGACAAATGTTATTTTATTTTACACACAAAAGGCGTGATCAACTCGATAAATTCGTCCGTTTTATTTGAATGTGTGTGTCTCTCAATAGTTACTACAGTAGTAAGAACAGTCTTGATAAACAGTTTGGTTTACAAATGATCAAACACAATTCAGTTATCAACGTACAAAGGAGACCGACAATAAACCGCACCTGGCAACACAATATGTTAAGGAAACACGCGGCGTATATCAGCTCGTAGGTCTGGGGATATGATTCTCGCTTTGGGTGCGAGAGGTCCCGGGTTTAAATCCCGGACGAGCCCGTCCTTTATATCAATGTTTTACACATTTCACTTCAACTTGCCTTTGTATGCAACAATGTATATTATATGTGTGTTTATGTGTCTGACTTGGGTTGAAATGCAATTGTGCTGAGTACAAATCGTACCACAAGACCAATTATGACGTTGTTTGTAAAGAAGGACAACAGCCATATGTGCTTTAGAGTAGAACACGTCTAGATGTGTTGACATGTTGGTCAGTCCTTTGGAATACGCAATTCACACTACACTATATGAAAATATACGATAAAATGCATGCAATTGATAGACCCATGTAAATAAATGAATCAATATTGTGATATTTGAATCAAGGACATATTAGTTCACGTACCAAGTGTACTGTGGGACAATTCGCACCCCAGGTGAACCTTGGCCCCAATACTGTATATAATAATAATAAATAACTTCTTACGCGCCAATATCCTCAGACAATCCCAGCTCAGTGGCAGATATTGAAAAGATAGGTTTTGAGGTGACGACGAAATGTAACAATATTTTCTGCTGATTTAACATTAACGGGAAACGAAATCCATATAGGTGGCGCGGCAACTGAAAAAGTTCGAGTTCCAGCCTTTGTCTTAACTCTAGGAACATATAGCAACTTCGAACTAGGCGACCGAAGTTGTCTGGCTTGTCTAGCTGATGTGAGCATTGAGTGTAAATAACTAGGTTGTTTAGATGAAAGGGCTTGGTAGGTGATTGTGCAGATCTTAAACATAAAGCCAATGCAGTGATTTTAGAAATGGCACTGAGCGGGAGAATCGAGGAGATTGTGTGACTACCCTTGCTAAACAATTTTGGACGCGTTGTAGGTTTGCAATATCCTTGATAGCGATATTATGAAGGTGGGAATTGCAATAATTTAATCTGCTGCGACGAAGATCACGAATATGATAAAAATGTCACATGAAGTCGGGAGTGAGGTTGAAAAGTAATTATCTATCTTTATACATTGATGTCTATTGGTTAGATATGAAGAAAACCAGGTCAGAGCTGTGCCAGATATGCCATACCACATTGATAAACGTTTGACAAGAGTGTTGTGATCAATGGTATCAAAGGCGGCAGACAGATCAAGCAAGGTAAGTGCAGTTACTTTGCCTTTATCAATGATTAATATAACACCATTGTGTACTTTTAGGAGAGTAGAATGAAATTGTTTGTATGCTGATTGGAGCACACCGAATAACCAAGTTCAGCTGATATGACACCTTAGACGGCTTGCTACGACTTTCTCAAGTATCTTAGAAATAAAGCTAAGATTAGAAATTGGCCTATAACTTTTGAAATAATCTTTTGGCAGAGAAGTCTTCTTGACAACAGGATTTACATGTGCGTGTTTAAAACCATCTGGGAATTTACCCGAACTCAGTGGTAAATTTATGATATTCGTTATTGCACCAAGTAGAGTCAACACATGCTTTTAGTAGTAATAGATCGAGATCGCATGACTTATTTGGGGAGGACATTATTATTTTCCTCACTTCATCAACTGTGGCTGGCTCAAACAATACAAGTGGAAAAATTACTTGTGGGGAGTCCACATTTACGGTACTTAAAGTGTGACATGGAAAAGCAGAACGTATAAGACTTATTTTATCTTTGAAATGACTAGAAAACGAGTCACACAGAGATTTGACTGACACATGACTAGGTAGAGATGGAGGCGGCCGTCTGTTTAAAATATGATTTATGCATTTCCATAGCTGACGTGGGTCATCAGAGTTACTCGAGACCATGTTTGTGTAATAATTTGATTTAGCTTTGACCATTTGTCTGTTGCAGTAGTGACACTGTTTAGAATACCGTGATCTGTCAAAAGGCGAGCGTGATTTGCGCCATACACATTCAAGATAGCGCCGGCGCTTTTTAGATTGTAGAATTTCAGGAGTCATCTATGGAGCATGTGGTTTTGGGGACACATATTTATATCTCAGGGATGCATGTTTATTAAGTAAATCTTTGAGTACTTGACAGTACTGTTGACACAGATCTGACAGATGTTCTTTGGGGTTACTGATGAGGTCGGATTTAAGGATGTCTGTCATTAATGCAGCAATGTCAATCTCATGGATCGGTCGGTAAAACACATTGTGTTTGGACTCTGCGGGAATTCTAGGAACTTTGAGATCAGCAATGACAATGTGGTGGTCTGATAAACCATATGAAGCAGTAGGTGTCGGAATAGTTACAATCTGAACGGGTGATTAAGAGATCGAGCCAGTGGCCATGTATGTGTGTTGAGAAGGTAACATGTTGTTTCATGTCATAGGATGCCAGAATGTCATTAAATGTACTTGTTGTTGATGAAGGTGTGTCCAGATGAAGATTGAAATCACCGAGTATATACAATTCTGAATAAATAGTTGCCAGATTTTCAAGTAGATCCTGGAATTCTTCAAAGAAATGGGCAGGGTGTCCTGGACGGCGATACATGCACACAAAATAAGCAGAGAAAGATTAATCGGAAATGTCGGCACAGATGGCCTCAAAGCTGGAGTAATCAGGGTTTGAATGCAAATTAACTTTGAACTGTTTTGAGACGAGAAATCCAACACCACCACCTCGCCCAACTGAACGTGGGCGATGGTGGAAGGTGAAACTGGAAGGAGAAATGTCAGCAATGCATGCCGCTATGTCATGTGGTCTGAGCCAGGTCTCAGTGACTCAAGGATGTCTATTGTCTTGGAAGTTAATAAATCGGTAAGCGAGGCTGTTTTGTCTCGAATAGATCGAACGTTAGTGGTGGCTACTCGAATATTGCGCCTGATAGCAGGTCCAGGATTAAGACTTACATCTCCTGCTAGTAGTAACATAATTGCCAATTTAAACGTTGGCTTAGAGCGGGGGATTGGCAGTAACTTTCTATTAAAGCAAAGATTAAGACATGGCAAACTGTGAAGATGTGACAAGGAATTTTGTGTTCTCGTGTACTGAGAAACTGTTAAAATGACAGCCGACCGTTGGGGACTAAGTGGTTTGCACAGCGTAAAATCGTGACCTCTCGAAGCAGCAGAACAGGATAAAAATAAAACACACAATAAAAATGCTGGTGACATTGTCTTGGTGACAGTGTACTTTCCTCAAAATGATGAAGAATAAAATGATAATGTCTCATAAAAATAATTGAAAATAATAAAATATTCTAAAACTATATAATTGTACTAAAAATAATGTAAATTTCTAGGTTATTAAAGAGTGGGTTGGCGATAATCAATGGCAATATTACAGGTCGTATGATTGTTCGCGCTCAGCAGGCCTGTGCAAAGTAACAAGACGTTTAGTGCCCATGCAAAGAAAAGTCAGAGGTCTTCACCCCAGGGCGATTCTGTGTATAAAAGAACGTCTTGTTGAAAAGGCCTGTTAGTATATAGCTTATCAGGGGACTGCCCGTGCCTTGGTATGATGTGTACGTAAGCCTGCTAGCGCGAAAATCGCATCGACCTGTATTATCGCCCAAATAATTTAAGTACAAGATTTAACAGCGTTGGTGGTGACAATTTATAAAATGTATGTCTAAGCAAACAGTGCAATACGCTGACACTAATTCTGCACTAGTGTCACAGACAAAATTAAACGTTAAATTGCAAAAATGATTTTGAATCACGCACAAGTACCACCTTACGCTACCTAGCGACCAACATGGTATATTAATAAATTAATATTGTGTACCCATATCGGAACGTAGAGTCTATTAATGTCCAACAACGATCATTATTCCCTTTTTTATGTATTGTATAAATATGCTTACGTAATTTAAAAAGTAGAGCATGATTATTGATTTATCAGATGAGGTATAAATGGATTCCATAAATTTATAATTGTAAAAAAATGTTGTGCTAGTTTTAAATGGATTAGTTTATGCAAAAACACTTTCAATTTAATTTACGAAGGGGGTTTACAAAAATACTGTACGTACGCTTACATCAAAAAATGTTGCCCTATCTTAGCAACATATAAGTGACTTGCGAATGGCTATTTCCCATATTTGTTTAATTAATAACACGGGTACAGAAATTGGTGTAACTTTTTGTCGTGCTGTTTCTGGGAAAATCGAACGAAACTAAAATGGTTTGGTATCAAGTTGCATCGTCTGACTGGTAGAATACCCCAATATAAGTCAGGGGTGGGTCAAGTACGCACCATGTACTTAAGTAAAAGTACTTTAAAGTTTGCCAAGTCCAAGACCTCTTCTAAAAATGTAGGCAGTACAAGTACACGTACCTTATGAAAAACACTCATGTACAAGTTCAAAGTACTCTGAAAATGTTAGTCACGTACAGTCAAGTACATTGAACGCTACATTTCAACATATCTGACGTTCTGAACAGATAGCAGTTGAGTACTATTCATACAATATCTTAAGTTAATGCAATTATATCTACCACAAATGTCAACAATACAAGTGAACTGGTGGTTTCTGGACATCTGAAGCTACTATAGCTGATCAAGAGATCAGTTAGCGTTAGTTTATCCCATGCAATTGACTCATGGCTTCAAATCTCAGCTGACCTGCATGTAAGTGCCTAGGCTTCTCCTCCCCTTTATGCATATAAACCAATCAACATGGAGTCATGTACCATCAATTATGTTTCACGTTATGAAGTTTTGTGCAAAATAAGAATATACAGTAATTTTCACTGCAGCCAATTATTATTTTTTAAATTGGGTACAGTGAAAATTACTGTATATTTATTCTTATTCACAAATCCAAGTACTTTAACGGTCAAGTACAAATCCAAGTCCAAATACTGCACTCAGCAAAATGGCAAGTACAAGTACAGTACTTGCTGTACTCAAGTACTCAAGTACTCGAGTACTCGAGTACTTGAGTACTTGAACCCAAACCTGATATAAGTAGCATCTACCGAGAGAAGTAGGGTATGCTTTGCCCCCGGGTGCATTGTGTCCCTCACTACTGCACGTGTGGACATCTTCCATATCAAATCGCACTCGGGTACACGTCTCGGTAATGAATCAACGTAGAATGGAGGCTAGTTGAGTCGTTGGAAGCCTCTGGAGGTTTGAGTGTTCGCTTCCCGGGTGATTGTTTGTGTTCAGTTTTATTTAGAGGACGTAGTCGTTCCGGTATTTATTAGCATAAAGTTCATTGACTCTACGTAAGTTCTATGTAATCCCAATTTGGCCAGGAGTGTGGGAACGAGCCAACTTCAATGCAACAAGTGCCAATAGCGGCAGTTTTCAAACTGAATGTTTTACTTACAAATTGAATATTATGCGGGTGCAACTTTCAGATTACAAACAACGTTTTGAGCGTTAACATTGGTGCGTTTAATTTAATTAATTAATTTATTTGTTTATATATATATAAACAAATATATATATATATATATATATATATATATAATATGTATATAAACAAATAAATAAATAAATAAAATAAAACGCACCAATGTTAACGCTCAAAACATTGTATATATATATATATATATATATATACATATATATATATATATATATATGTATATATATATATATATATGTATATATATATATATATATATCAGAAGGATTGACATGTTGGGGGGTTTCCAAATGAGTATCACCGTCAGAGTGGTTTGGGAACGAAATTCATATTGGGTTGGCTACCGGAGCTTCAGCACCACTGAAAACTGACTGAGGTTTTTTTTGGGGGGGTTCTGTTGGAAACAATTTCGCCGCCGCGCCTCCTATTACTGGGAGGGAGGGCAGAAAACCATGATTCTGCACTCCAATTGCAAACACCTTTCACAGTCAACAAACATTATTACATTAATCGTCTCATAAAATATACATTTCCACTCGCCATTGGCACTTGCTAAAAAAACAAGCACTCAAATTTCAGTAGGGGCAGCTGCCCCCTTCCCCCCCCCCACCCATTCCGCGCCAATGCACCGTCATCTTTCCCCGTACACATGTACATTGCCATAATATTGTTCATACAACAGAGCGGGATTTTGGGGGGTTTCCGGGAAACCAGAAACCCCCCTGGGTACACCACTGTATATATTATGTATAAAGAATATATATAAATCTATATATATATATATATGTAAACATATAATAAATAAATAAAAAACATTTATGATGACAAACGGACATCTTCCCTTTAATGACCACTTTTTGAAAAATGCCCATCACAGGAGTAAGAAATGACAACAAATGTTTGAGGAAGATGCAAGAACAAAAAATAGTTAGAAAATAGAAACATTATGAGTACGGTCGTACAAAAATATTATCGAGCCCACGCCTGGAGAACCAGACTGCGACCTGAACGCAGCGCCTTAGACCGCTCGGCCATCCTGACTTCCCTACAACTACCTTCCTAACCAGTAACGACGTTCGGGTTGCATCGACAAATAATACAAAATTTTAATAACGAAAAATTACACACGGTGTTTGTCTGTCTGTATGTCTGTATATTTGTATATCTGTATATCTGTCTGTCTGTATGTCTGTATGTCTGCATGTTTGTCTGTCTGTATGTATGTATGTATGCATGTATGTATGTATGTATGTACGTATGCACGTATTGTATCAGACCCGTATGCTGCAGGATGCAATTGGTTCTTATACACCCCCCCCCCCCGCCGAGACAGAAGAGTTCCGCTTGAGGAAGAGTTCCGCCCGAGACCTCAACGGATGTGTAGTTGGAAGTTTTGTGGAACCTCGGGGGTGCAAGGTTTTTTTGGATCTCAAACACGTTCCCCTCCCAAGTCAACCATGCTACCGGCCTGTATAAAGGAGTGTTCGCTTAAAACATAACAAATAGTTACTCTGCAGAAGCGCTTAACAATAAAATAATTATACATGAGAGTAAAAATGTAACATTACGGTAACATTACGCACTCCCCAAAATTTCCAGAGTTGTCTAGTTCTGTTATCGTCATTCCAGCACAACAGAGCGTTTATAATTGGGTTTTCTGTTCGAGTGTCAAAGCCACTTATACCTACACTCCTTCTTTCCACTGACTAATTCCACTCGGGAACTACGTGCTAGTCTGTATGGATGTACTAGCAGCTGCACTGTCCCCGTTCAAGCAGGTAGTCGCGGAAAGGATGGAAGGGTTGTCACAAATAAGCACCAAACATAATTATCTTTTTAACCATTAGTCTTTTACATTTTAAAACATGTTGTTGTTTTTACTTTTAACGTAACTTTAACAGAACCGTTAACATAACTATTAACGTAACTTTTAAAAATACATTACGATTGTGACTCAGTGCTCGCTCCGATTAGACATCGGAGAATGTGCAGAAAGAAAGAAACATAACACATATGCATCGTTTTATTATTATGGCAAAGTGTACAGAATACAAAGCAAAGGGGTGGCATAATTGTATAAAAGTGGCAAATGTTATCCTGCCGCTATACGCGATACAAGATTCCTTGAATAATGTAAAAGTAGAAACGTTGGAACGTATGTGTGCGAGCGTGCGTGTGTATGTCTTAAATGAATGAACTTAATGTGTGCTCTGAATAATAGTAATTAAACGCAAACATTTGTCTAACCACTGAACACATTTAAATGAAAAACAAATCTGAAGATGCAATATTTATTACCTCGCTAAGCTTGTTGTTTATCCGCAAACACACTGTGATATAAGGAATCTTAGACATCAACGTGTACAGCTATCACCATTTAAACTGGTCTTGTATGTTTCTCGTTTTACAATATACTCCTCTTAATACTAGACAAGTGTTAATATGTTGAATGTTCACTGCAAAATAATGTTTAATAATCCAAAAATGCCGCCAGTACAAAACAGTGACGTAGGATTCTGCTAGTCAGAACTAAACCTTTTAGTTGTATCATTTACATACCGACACATGCAAGAGCGATTGGTCATTTCACAAACACTAACAACAGGCGACACATCCAGTGAAAGAATCTTTAACAATGCATTGTGGTGTATAAAATAAATAAACTGTCTCAATTGTGGGAGGGGAGACTTCCGTTAAGACCACATTATGTCGATGTCAATTGAGCCACCCAAAATGGCATTAGAAGGCCCTACAGACCTTCCACGTTTCCCGATATCGCAGGAGATCTCTCGCATTCTTGGTTATTTTCTAACCATCCATTGGTCTCCCATTATTAAACAAAACGATTGCACTATTATTATTATTATTATTATTTTTTTGATTTTCAGAATTTGAAGCTTGGTCAAGATCATAGGATATACCCCTGTATTATAACAAATATAATGAACCCCAAACCTGGAAATCGCTTCAACTACAAATGTTCGTATTTTTCAAAAGTCATATCAGAGCTTGAGCGTAATGTTGTGAAATACATTCGGTAGGTGGCGCCACAAACGGAACCAAATATAACTTGAACAAAATCTCCCTCCACGAGACCCCGAGTGGGGGAGGTCTCCCCTTTATCTGTTACGCGTCAACATGGAAGGTCTGCATCAGCCATATCAGACATGTTCTACCCAAGTGCTCATGTTCGTCGTCACCGCCGTGTGTGCACCATTGTATGCGTGAGTGTACAGCGGCTCGTATACACTTAGCGGTGCCAGTTACCAATCTGCGAGTTGCAGTTTGGGCAGTAGTGGGCCGCGTCCTTGCAACCGTCAACGCAGAATGGGATGAAGCAGCAGCCATACGGCATCCTGCGGATACAATAGGAATGTAAACTTATGTGAAGCGTGACAGCGCTGGAGAAGTGAAATATGGTGTTGACGATCGAGGACTAGCTTTGAGGAGACAGGTAATCTCGGGAGGACAGCGGAGAAATGGAGTTGACTATCAGGTTGGACGAAAATATGTGAAGCTTTGTGTACCTAAGCGGAATGGCTACAGATGACGGACGGCGGGTGTCACAGACGGGTGCAAATACACAGTGGAAAGTAGTCAAGACAAACGGTAAAATGTAAAAAAGTAGAAATGGAACGTTTTAAGCTCGTTACGTCGGTAAGCCTATTTCGGGTAGAGACGTTGACAGAACAGTATTAAGAACAGAGGCTACAACGTTCTGAGAACATCTGATGTTATGTTGATGTTCACCGTGGTGTGTGCGTGTGCGTGTGCGCGTCCGTGTGCGCGTGCGTGTGCGCGGCATGCGTGCATGTACGTGATACGTACCCGACTAAGGTCAGGCCAACACAAATGCCAAAGCACCACAGCCAAGCACAAGTGCCGACTTCGTAGTCGACTGCCGTGATGATCTGAGCGCGACAAACAGGACACACCGTCTGAATGGGACTGTCCTGGAAACTAGTGACCACGGTGGTCAGTTGAGGTGAAGGAGCCGTCTGGATGACAGTAACGCCTAAACACGAACACATGACGTCACTCATACCATGTCGACGTCTTCGAAATGCATGGCAAGAAATAGGAGCCACAGACAACACGCACACACGCACACACGCACACACGCACACACGCACACACGCACTCACGCGCACACGCGCACACGCGCACACGCGCACACGCGCACACACGCACACACGCACACACGCACACACGCACACACGCACACACGCACACACGCACTCACGCGCACACGCGCACACGCGCACACGAGCACACGAGCACACGCGCACACACGCACACACGCACACGCGCACACGCGCACACGCGCACACGCACACCTGTAACAAATCAGTGCCTTTGTAACATGGCACGTAAACAGAAAATGTGTTTCGAGAAACTGTTATACGGTTAGTATTATATTCCACATAGTATGTCACGCTTAGCGGGGGGGGGGGGTCTCCGGATCAGCGTGACGTTACTTGGGGGTGGGAGAGTATCTGCCCGCTGGGCATAGCGTTAGGTAACAAAACAAAAGTTGCATTTTAGCTCAGTTAGCTGTCAATGTAACAATTATAACAATAAATAATATGTAATTTGCAATCAGAAATGTTTGTTTTAGTGTTTTGAGCATATCAATACAAAAATAGCTCCAAATGGCTTCACAATTATAGTGATGACGTGCTGTCTTATGCCTATTATGCTGTTATTGCCTATACAAGGTGCTCGTGGCCCTTATTCCATGATCTGAACAAGGGTTCTGACAACAGCTAATGAAGCGCCTGTGGGGGTTTTCCGTTTACCTGTATACATGTTTTACTTCCCATGTTTGAAAGAACACGACTTGCAGTTCTCTTCCGAAAGAAACAGGCAACGTAGGGTGAACGAGACTGTCCAAATTTTGAAACCGCGATAGACCTAGGTGGAGTCATACTCCGATCGACAGCCTGGCGGGACTATACGCGGAGCTACCGCCCCCGCCGCTAATTCGAATTACATGTAAAACCAGTTTCTTCAGCGTTGCTGGAAATACGAAAGCCTGCTAGACCTACCATCTAAGTTAATACATGTATATGAAATGTAACGCAAACATATAGAATCAAACCAACTGGTTAGCTGCTGTTGCGCTGGCGGTTGCTGCCAATTCGGTTGTGGTTGTGGTTGCTGCCAATTCGGTTGTGGTGGTGGTTGCTGCCAATTCGGTTGTGGTTGTGGTTGCTGCCAATTCGGTTGTGGTTGTGGTTGTGGTTGCTGCACATACGGTGGGGGTTGTGGTTGTTCGAACCCTCGGTTGTCGTACTGCTGGTCGACATTCAGTATCTTCCCTGCGTGCAGTAACAAGCAGAACATGTAAACGGTTAACTCAACTCTACAACGACAGCAACAGCAGCGACGACGACGACATCACCGATAACGACAACACACGTGTACAAAAACACCAACAGTAACAACAACGACGACGACAAAAAAAGCTACAGCAACAGCAACAACAATTACAACTACTACAACGAGGAGCAAAACACTTGGTGGCAACAGCAATAATGATAATAACAACAACAATCGTTATTGACTGTCACTATTATTGTCATAATCCTGATTGTAATGACGGCGATCGTAATGGCTGTCGACATTACAGCAGACATTAAACTAACTGATCCTCTTAGTCATCAACATCGTCGTCGTCACTCCAGTCAGCAACATCGTCGTCGTCACTCCAGTCAGCAACATCGTTGTCGTCACTCCAGTCAACAACACCGTCGTCGTCACTCCAGTCAACAACATCGTTGTCGTCACTCCAGTCAACAACATCGTCGTCGTCACTACAGTCAACAACATCGTTGTCGTCATTCCAGTCAACAACACCGTTATCGTCACTCCAGTCAACAACATCGTTGTCGTCACTCCAGTCAACAACACCGTCGTCGTCACTCCAGTCAGCAACATCGTTGTCGTCACTCCAGTCAACAACATCGTCGTCATCACTACAGTCAACAACATCGTCGTCGTCACTCTAATCAACAACATCATCTTCGTCACTCCAGTCAACAACATCGTCGCCGTCACTCGTCAACAACATCGCCGTCGTCACTCCAGTCAACAACATCGTCATCGTCACTCCAGTCAACAAATCGTCGTCGTCACTCCAGTCAACAACACCGTCGTCGTCACTCCAGTCAACAACATCGTTGTCGTCACTCCAGTCAACAACATCGTCGTCATCACTACAGTCAACAACATCGTCGTCGTCACTCTAATCAACAACATCATCTTCGTCACTCCAGTCAACAACATCGTCGCCGTCACTCGTCAACAACATCGTCGTCGTCACTCCAATCAACAACATTGTCGTCACTCCATTCAATAACATAGTCGTCGTCACTCTAATCAACAACATCGTCGTCATCACTCCAATAATTGAATAATTAATTTCAGGTTTTTTTTCTGATGTAGTTTTTATATTTTGGAACATCTTCTTTTCACAATATTGATATAATAGAATGCAACTTTACTTGCGAAGAGTATTAATTGCAGTAAGGTTGATTATTGTTTAATATAGAGGGAAATTAGTGAAAATGAGCTACCGATCCACGAAAAGAACTCACCCTGTGGAGGTTGATCAGCGGACATCTTACACTAGAACAAACACAAAAAAGGACGGTAACGATTTAGTGACACAAGCCATAATCTTTGTTGGGCGTGAATACTTAAGTCTACAGCAACTGAAGATAAAGAAATAGGTAAATATATATTTATTAGTACGGTAACTTTGTATCCTCCAATGTGCCGAAATCAATTCTTTCTTCTATCTACTAGTTGGCGATACATTTCAAACATAAAGACAGTTATTTGAAGATATTTACTTGTGCGGTTGCCATATGCTGTTCACCTGTCAGAGAAAATTAAAAGGGTGGATGAATTGAGTGGTAACTTTCCAGTCAGAGGGCGCCACTGTGAACGATATTGTAATATAAAATACTGTAATTCTGCTTGTGGGGCAATATGGGCGCGTTGTTCATTTCACGAGGCCACGAGCAAAGGTGCGTGTCGGTCTGACTGCCTGGCCCCGGGTCCCCTACCTTTGTCCTGCGTGTGTGGCGCAAGTAAGATCAATACTAAAACAAATTTAATAAACACTAAGAAAAACTGATAAACTTGTTTATGTAGGTTCTGCGATGATTATGCTGAAATCCAGCGCGTTTATTCGGCCATTTAGGATTGCAGGCAGTGGACGACCTAGCGATCATTCAAACCCAGAAAGCGTAAACATGGTTTGGTCCTAAATTGGTAGTAGAAATAGGTCTACAGTCACGCACGAATGGTTCTGCTCTGCCAGCGACGTATGACTCATGTTTTCATACTCAACAGTTTATAAATAGTCTAACCTCACCAATTGTAAATGTGTTTAACCGGGTCACGTAGAAGTCACGAATTCGTATTTACACGAAACACAAGCCAACGTTTATATGTTAAGCCTTCGTTAGGTTTAATGTTCTTCTTGTTTGCTGTATATTATATATTTAATTTTTTTTAGTTTTTTATACTTGGTGACATATTCATTTATTTCTTATTACGCCCACGTTCACTATCGACGCGTTTCGTCATTTGAAATGTTTGTTTGATGTAGGTATGTATATACATTGATGTAGGACCCTGGGCGGCCAATGATACAGTGTATACACAGCCTAGGCGGCATCTCTCACACGCCTGACCGGGAAGCAACTCCGGCCGCTGGGAGCAAGATTCAGTGGGTTAGAGACAGAGACCAGCACTCTGTGAGTCCACGACAGGTTACACATTTACCCCCTGTGTGGGATCTTTTACTTCCCCAGATAGAAGGGACCAATGCCGGCTATAGTCTCTTCCGAAAGACACAGGCAACGTGAGGTGAACTAAATTGCCTCAGTTTCGGCAGGTGCAATCGAACCACCGTCTCCTCGATCGACAGTCCGGCGCTTTACCGCGCGACCACCGCTCCCCACTTTGTTTTATGATTATACTCGCAAGGAATGGCCACTGTTTTCACTAGAATGTACATGTCTTATTATATGTAATATAATCACAGAATGATTTTATTAATTGAATTCATAACAGCGAAGCGAAGTTCATCGCATGACAAGGTCTAAACTATACTCTTTACATCGCAACGTCAACGGTACTACAGTATGCGGAGTCGACGTTGCCGATCAGTGTCTCCCAATTCAATGTGTACATGCATATGCATTGTACGCAATGGATGCTTCGACACAAACGCGTCACAGTAATATTACTGCAAGTTAAGTCGCATGTAAGTTCATTTTAGCATGTTTTTTGTTAATGTTAATAACTCATATTGATTACATTGCATAGTTTCAAGTTGCCCAGAGTTACAAGTTACTAGAAGCAAGCAAAAGGCACATGATTGGGAAAGTGATCTAATTAAATCCTAATCTACACACTTTAACGAGCCAAAGAGGGAGCCAAATAGAGAAGGTAGGACACTCTAAATACCTTGGCTTCTACACTAACTCTAACCGTGATACTAAGTATAAAAAAGCCTCGGCTTGGACTACAGTTCACGCGCTAGATAATGTACGGCGATCGTCATTACTCAGACATACCAAACTATACATCTCCAGGACCACATAAAGGTATAATTTATGGATGTGAATCGCAGACGGTGACACGAATACGCGAGAAAACACTTGACGGCTGCTATACGAGACTACCACGCAAAATCCCTAACAGCGTCACAACTATTAGCGTTAACGTACATTCAGTACAATTATAATTGAGAATAAAGATAAAATACGGGGCGTAATGTCATACACATATACGTCAGAGGGTCACGTACGCGTGTACGTGTGTACGTGTGTACGTGTGTACGTGTGTACGTAAGTAGTAAGAAACTAAGAACAGACATGGTCGGTTTCAGACAATGGTCTCCAATGTTGCACGGTAAAATATACCCGTAGTGACGCATACATCTTAACATGTAATGCACTTCTCTTTCCGCCAACGCCATTGTTAACTTATGTTATATAACATTATCGTGTTATTTTGGGGCAAAATAAATACCGGACTGACAAGATTTCCCACATATCCGATCTTCAACCAATCGAAATAGTTGTTTGGTGGTATCACCCCAGTGTATAATCTATGGCAAACCATAATGCGTGTCTACCAGTGTTTCCGTTAGCCACGTCAAACTACGCAGTGGGGTAGCAGCAAATACCATGGATTACAAAACTATATATTCATATAAAGACTGTCAATATGGCGTATGGAAGCTTATATATGCCTGCACGTGTCTTCCCCAAACCAATACACAACTAAATGAAAGTGTCACAACTTACCGTTCAGTGAAGAAACTATGTGGTTTGTTCTTTTGTGAAGGAGTAAACTGTCACGCTATGACTGCACAGTTCTATACCAGTGTGTCTAGTGCGTATGCGCACAGTTGGGCAATCAGTGGCGTGGGTGTACCGTGTGCCCCTTTGCGATTCACTTATGAAAAGACTAACAGGCGCTTTTAAGCCACGCCCCATTTGCTGATCATTGGTCCGTCTAAAGATAAAAACGAATGCGCGCGTATGTACGTTTGTTTTTCGTTGGGCGCCCATTTGCGAAGTAGAATGTTGGGCTTTTAGCAAATATTAAGAACATTAAATTTGATAATAATTATGAACTGGAGCGAAGTTTTTAGAGTAAGTGGTCTAATGTAGGCACCGCCTTTGTATCGATATAAATTGTGTATATCTATCTACATGACCTATTACGGCTATCTGCATCGTGCGTTTAGAAGTTTAGTACGCGCTACACTACAGCCTACACCCTTTTCAAACAATATGACGTTTAAATACTTTTGTATCCTGTGCTGTGACAAATATGTCAAGCTTGGGAAAATTTACCCAAAATGTTAACACATCTTTGTAGATGACCTGGTGAAGTTCTACCCATCCAGTGTAAGCCTGAGGGAGTTGTTATTAGTTTGTGAAAGTTATGGCCATGCATGATATTAAATATAACCGCGAGAGAAGCATAATACTGATAAGTAGAGGGAAAGTATCTGAAGAATTCATGTCTCCTTGCATCTAAGCTAAATTAAACTAGTATGACGTAGATATTTGACACTAGGCCATATTATATGCACCACTTCTTTCAATTATATAACACGCTTTCTACTATTAATATCAGCTTGTTAACTGTTACATGTGTATGAATATATGGATCAATGTATGTATCGCTATGTGTGTTTTGGTCTGAAGTAAATAAATTAATTGAATATAAGTTTTAATAACTAATGACATTTGACATTCCAATTTTGCTGGAAACATTCACATTTCCATTTCAAGGTTAGAATACTGGTTGTTTTTGTATACATGGGGGTGGTCGTCTTTGGAGGCTTGCTATGGGTTAGGTATATGGGATACGTATGCAAACCTATACATTTTAGCAAGCTCATAAACCCGGCAATCCACCGTAGCCTACCTGGTGCTATTTCATGAAAAGTAACACTATGGTTGCCATGGCAACAAACTTTTTTGGCCGTTGATGAAAATAGTAAGACGCATTTTCAAAGTCTTACTTGTCTGGGAATATTATAGCTATGCCTATCGAACTTTAAGCAAGGTATGACGATTATATTATAAATAAAATAATGGGAGCTTTTGAAGAAAAAATATTATTTGTATTTTTATCCTTTCTCCCATCTTCCATCAACACTGTCTAGCAAAATGAAATTTTCAGAAAGTAATAATATTGGAAATAGTGAAATATGACCGTGGCAAGAGGAGAGAACTAATATCAAAGGATGGAACCTTGCAGGTTGATGAAGGAACTGCAACTATTCTCAAAACATCTCTTCGTCTTCAGGTGGCAGTTTGGCCAGTTCAGGACGCTCCTGTCGGCAATCCCCAAGATGTGGGCGGTGGCTTTATGTGATTTTGTAGAGAACTTTCTTTGCAAATATCAGGATGAAGTGCAGTCAGCCCACTGGGGTTACAGTCAAGTGACCGTGCATCCCACAGTGCTGTATTACAATTGCCCTCATTGCTCTGCAACTGTAACGGACTATCTGATATTTTTATCAGATGACTTGTGCCATGATGCCAGTATGGTAAAGACGATATTTGACAAGACGACAGACCACCTTCTGTCTGTGATGGATAAGGTTGAGAAGATGGTTGCCTTTTTAGATGGGTGTGCAGCCCAGTACAAATCAAAACTCCCATTCTTTCACCTCTCAAATGTGTGTGGCAACATTCCCATAGAGATATGTTATTTTGGTTCAAGACATTGCAAAATTGCATGTAATGCTTGTGGAGGCGTCATCAAGAGGGCAGTTGATGATGACATTCGTGCGGGTGAATGCATTGTACAAAGTGCTGCAGCAATGTACCAGCACTGCTGTGATAACTACACTTTGCCATTGCCCGATTCCCCTTCAGACCAATGCTGCCACACCAAGCGCTCCTTCACGCAGATCACAACAGAGCAGATTGACAGATCAATTCCGTCATCAGCTGTGATGACCGTTCCAGGAACACGTCAGCTTCACAGTATCAAGCGCGTGGGAAATAACACGTTGGCTACAAGGAATCTTACGTGTTTCTGCCCTCCATGCTTGCAAGACAATCCACAAGAATGTCTCAGCAAGACGTTTGTCAACTGTTGGAACAACATACAATTCAAAGTTGCAAAACGAAGAATACGAGAAATAGACTGAGGGCAGAAACGAAGTGAAGACAGATGCTGCAGCCGCATATCTGTGGTTGATGACCAGGATTTGCTTGACGACGAGTCTATTGCTGAAGCACTCGAATCTGGGGGGGGTGAATGTCAATGTTGCAGAAGCACTTGACTCAGAGTTATGTTGTGATGGTGGACATGAAATCAAGACTGAAAAGAAATAAAGCACTAGGAAAATGTTACAAAAGTGTCCATTATTCTAAACAGAAATCAGCAAAATATCATTACAATGGACGGGGAGCTCCTTGAATGGTGCCAAAATGTCAAATTCAAAGAATGTCCAATTCAAAGAAAGTTTATGTCCACCATCACAAACAACATTTTTCAGTTAATGACATAAATTGATGCACCAGCCTAGAACGTCTACAACAGTTATCTTGCCATGCATCATTTTACACACCTAAGATATAACACATTCAGGAAAACATAAAGTTCAAAGTAAAAAAGCATTATGAAATTTTGACTAGATGTCCCCTTTTTTAGCACCACCTTTTGTCATAGGCTCATATATACTGTAGATCGGAAGTGACGTTTACATTTGAAACAAAGTGACGTTTACATTTGAAACACTTTATGTTTCCAAATGCGTGTGCGTGCGTACGTGTGTGTTTGTGTGCGAGTGTGTGTGTGCGTGCACGTGCGCATGTGTGCACGCGTGCATGCGTGTGTGTGTGTGCGTGTGTGAACGTGCGTGTGTGTGTGCGTGCGTGCGTGGGTGCAAAGGTGTGTGTACGAGTGTGTAGGGTGTGTGCGTGTTCTAATAAATAAAAAAGATAAGGTCGGTTTAATGATCACGCAACGGCTGATTACAGTATGGAGAATGTATTTCCTTATCCATACTTAATCATGAAAATAACAAAAGTGTCATTAATGTAATCAGTAAAAGGGAAAATTACCGAAAATAGTTGCTACAGTTTAACGATAGCTGGTCACGCAGTTTTGTAATTGGAGTGAGGTCGCGTGGCCACACAACGTTCACACTTACAATGGTCTACGTCCGCGGCTCGACATATTCATTTTATTCGTTTCTATGCAAGTTTCAGATCATACAAAATGTGCTGTAAGGGCGAATCAGACATAGACGTATTGTCCAATGTCATCCGTACGTGTAAGCCCAACGACTCAACTGCGCCATCATATAGTGGCAAAAACAAATTTAATAATAGCAAGTTGACCAAAAACCTGGTCGAAGCAAACGAACATAGTCGAACAACGTATGCATTGCGGCCACAGACTATACGGGCGGGTGACCTTTGCCTTGTTAACGTGTAAGAAAAGTATGTACATGTATATTTGCAAAAAGTACCCCTTCCAGAAAAGTGTGCCGTGTATTTACGCAATTACGTCGGACAAACTCCGGCTACACGGATACACACCAGATTCACGCCCTAGCAAACAAATCGCGTCAGGCATCAACACAGTATGTAAGTAGGCAGGCAAGTTCGTTCACTCTACGTTGCTTCAGTTCACTCAGCTGTATGAATGAGTACCTGGCTATAGACAGTGGTGGATATTTGTGTACGAATAGTCTTCGCGCATTAATTGCAGCGTGGCTGAATTCTTCCCAGAGAAGTCGATATGGTGTTCGATTGAACAGGTCTGCCAGGGAGTAAAATGTAAAGCGCTTTGAGGGGTCCTAGAACTAGAACGTATGAGGACTTAGCTTTATTTTTTATTAATCAAACTGCTTTTAACTTATATATTAGTTAGTAAGTTATAAGGCATGATCACGCGAAGCGTCAGTCATTATTCGTTCGTGCGACTCGTGTAGGTAGTATCCCAGTTGCCGTAGCCGTAGCCGTACATCGTATGGGTTAGCCGATCGGATTGGTTGATCTGCGCTGATAGATCGTATAATTAGGAATGTTGGAGAACGGTGAGAAAAATAAATGTACAATATGATGTTTTCATTATTGTTATTGCCACCATAACTTGGCCTGCCTGCTATGTGTGTTACTATCGATCTGACACAAACACGCTGCCATTGTTATTGCCGCCATAACTTGGCCTGCATGCTATGTGTGTTACTATCGATCTGACACAAACACGCTGCCATTCTAATGTTACCCATGTTATTTGTTCCTGTTAAGTCGATGCGATTTTTTCGCAGCGCAGGTTTACGCCAACTGTTGTCAAAAACCCATACATATTATGGCAATGTGTTAATAGGCTAATAACGAAACAAATGTAACCCACAGATCCACAGCGTTCTGCACCGCAGTGACGCACTGTACTAGCTTTGAACAAACGCATGTACTATGCGTTGCAATGCTTGTGATGGCCAACGTGACGTCATGCACTAATTCCGTGCGTGCAAAGCCTAGCAAAATGCGCTGAGATCATTTGCTACTAACGTAATTGGCATTTATCAAGGATTAACCAATTATCTCCTTGGCTGCATGTTAAATATAGACCGTAAGTGACGTGTACGTTTTAACCTGTCACATTTCTGTAACCGCCAATACCACTGTTGTCTTAGAATACATTATTTTGAGGTGAAACAAAATACTCGACCGACAAGTTTTCCCACATGTCCGATCTTCAACATATCGAAACAGTTGATTGGCGGTGCATGCACCTCTGTGTCTAATTGATACCAAATCATAATTCGTGTATTCCAGTGCTTCCGTTAGCCACGTCAAAATGCGCAGTGGGCTCGTAGTAAATACCGTATTTTGCAAAACAAAATAAAATACAACTTGCTTTTCAGTGAAGAAAATACGGCGTGCGTCTTTCACGAACGGATCGGCCAACTGTCGGACTACACAGCATCAGACTGTCTACAGTAGGGTTGCCACAACAGAACCCATGGTTCATTTAACCAATCAGAAACATATCATATATGTCGATTAGTTTTTTTAGTAAAGCAAAGTAATCTTATTGTGAACACGTGTGCATCACCGAAGTAAGCTCTATTGCATGTACTCTTTGATCAACGACCGCTACAATAACATGACGGTGTAAGATGATCCGACGGAACAATGATACTGCGTGATTATATCTATAAGAACATGGCGTCGTTACCTGTGTGGCAAATAAGACCTGCCTGCCACACTCCGATACTTCAATATTTTAATCTACATTCGTGACGGTATGTCACGAATGTAGATTAAAATATTGACACAGTAAAGCAAGCAGAAGAGCGTATACCGTGACGACCGAACGTGACGAACTTTTACAGACACTCCGGTGTCGCGCTTACATTTATCCGGGCGTTACATTTTATCCGGGTGATGTTTATGTGCATACGTAAAGGCATAATATTTGGCACCAGTAGATCACGTTGTGATAAATAATATCCAGTAGTTAAATATGTTTCGTTCGTTGTCGTAATACGAGCGTTATAGTTAGAGTATATAATTATAATTTGCTGTTGCAGATTTGTGACCAAGTAAAGAGTAAGTCACGTGACATGTGCGTGGAGAGGAAACTGTTTTACGACAGAAATTGTTTGTGTCTGTGTGAAGCAAACATTTAATAATTTATGTATGTATATTGACATATATAAATATATATATATACATATAAACATACATAACGCCCGGATAAATGAAAACGCGACAGTCGTAGCTGGTGCTAAATACATTCCCCTAGATACGCGCACACGCAGAAACGTCACCCGGTTATTATTTAACGCCCGGATAAATGTAAGCGCGACACCGGAGTTCGGTGAAGATAGGAACAAATCACCCCCAATATGGACAACGCCTCGTCCACCTCATACACGTACCACCCACGCTGCTACGCCCAACAATCAGATGATGTGTTGGGCATTGCGTAAAATCAGATGTGTAAATGATGTAAAATCAGATACCTTACCAATAACAACTGGTGAACCTCAAAGCTCCATTATTGGACCAATTCATGTTATTATTTAAACGACTTTACACAAGCTAGCCCAATGTTCAATTTCATATCCTGTGCAGACGCACAACTTTGTTAAAACCCTTTGTTGGACGGATGGATGACAGTAACGCCTAAAACACGATCACATGACAGCACTCACAGCATGTATTCGTACTGTATGGTAGGTAATAGGGGCCACCGACAAACCATGGACAAACACACACACACACAAACACACACACACACACACACACGCACGCACGCACGCACGCACACACGCACGCACGCACGCACATACATACATACATACACAAACAAGTACACAGACACATGTGCACGTACACGTACGTACACGTATATACATGTAAATAAATAAGCTTTCCCTTGTATGTACGTACGTACATACACACCTTCATACATACATACATACATACATACATACATACATACATACATACATACATACATACATACATACATACTGTACATGCTGTACATGCTATACATACTGTACATGCTGTACATACTGTACATGCATACACGCATACACGCGTACACGCGTACATGCGTACATGCGTACATGCTGTACATACTGTACATGCATACAAACATGCATACGTGCATACGTGCATACGTGCAAACATGCATACATACATACATACATACATACATACATGCATACATGCGTTCATGCGTACATACGTACATACGTACATACTGTACATCCTGTACATACTGTACATAATGTACATAATGTACATACTGTACATACAAACATGCATACATGCACACATGCATACATGCAAATATGCAAATATGCATACATGCATACATGCATACATGCATACATACATACATACATACATACATACATACATACATACATACATACATACATACATACATACATACATACATACATACATACACTCATACACTCATACACTCATACATACGTACAGACAGAAGACAAAAATACCCACACTCTGTTTTATGGTATAGATTGATATTTTCGTTTAAGTAATTTTATATGAAAATATTAAACCTGTTTAAAAAAATTACAAAATAGATGGGATGAGTAGGCAAGTTAACGTAAATAAAGTTTTTGGTATTTTACAAAGAAAAATTTGCCGTCAAAATCGGCCATTGAATTTAATGGAACATGTTTTTAAAATAATTAATCGTGTGAGCCAGCAGGTATACAAAATGACAAAAGTATCAGTTTGATTTATTGAGAAAGATTATTGTTGTTGGGCAGAGAAATAAAACAAAAACTCTTGTCAGAAGTGGGATTCGAACCGACGCCTGGAGAACCAGACTGCGACCTGAACGCAGCGCCTTAGACCGCTCGGCCATCCTAACTTCTTATGTTAATAAGCGTTGACTAACCATAAACCGGTTGAATGTCATTTGCTTGAATGGGGTAGCGTTCGGTTTAATTAACATAATCTAGGTTATTTAGTAATATATCTAGTAAGCCTAGTAGTCAGTTTATTAGGTTGCATGTGAATGTCTTGATTGCAGTATTGTTCGGTTGAATTCACCTAATCTAGGCTATCTAATAATAGACCTAGTTCTTGTAAGCCTATAGAGCTAGTAGTCTAATATTGCAAGGAAAACGGGAGGTCTATTAAGTTCATAATAATTCATCAATATATGGGTTAATGTAGTCAATATAGTGGCGTATTTTGAGAGGGGAGCTTAGTCATTATGGCAAATTACTCTTATATATTACATATGCAATTGATTGTTGATTGTGTACCCTTAGCCCCTATGTCAATAACCCCAAGGGGCTACTGGTGCTCACTGGTGGCTATAGTAGCAACTTATCCTTTTGCCAGCACTGCCTGCTTGTTGCATTCGGTGTTCTGACCCACCTGTATTTTAGGTATTTGATTTTAAATAAGAAAATAGTTACATATCTGGTGCACATTCAAGGAACGTCGGATTTTTTTATTGGAGGTTAACCGTAAAAAAACTTCTTGTATTTGTCACATGGATGGATACACAAGGATATAAATTTCAACGTGAAACTCAGGCCGGCTATGGCCGAGTCTAGTTCAAAATATCATTTCAGTATTGGGTAGAATTGTGTGAACAGGTAGGCATGGAACGCCTCAGACAACTTTATGAAGATGATTTACATTAACTCTTCGGCCAGCGATTTCTCCAGTAGTATATCTTTGCGTATGAACTACTTTCTGCACACCACACAATTGATGTGTGGATGTTACGCCAGGTTTCAAAAGATTAACACCACTTAAAACTAACGTAAAATTTCGACTTTTGGAGAAACCTGTTGATTAATTTCATATTCTGGGTATTTATCGTAATATACAAATGTTGTTCGTCTCTTGTTTCCCTGTCTGTAGATTGTGAAACTCGATTTAGGTTTTCTTTTCCCTTACTGATCTGGCACTGCTGTCTCTCCACCAATTGTTTCCAGTCCCCTCTATCTTTCGCTCTCCTCTCCTCTCCTCTCCTCCCCTCCCCTCCCCTCCCCTCTCCTCTCCTCTCCTCTCCTCTCCTCTTACAATTCCAAGTCTCTCTAAATTTACAGTCCTCCCATCGCAATCTGGGTCATACTCTCCTCCTTCTCCTTTCCACTCTCCGGACAATTGCTTTATGTGCAACCGTTCTACTCCCATTCTCTCCACATGTCCCGCCCACTTTATCGACTCCTCACCAGCTTCTTCTTAAAACGTTCTTTTACGCCAACCTCCTTTCTCAGCCCCTCCATTCTTCGCTGATCACTTTCTTTTCACTCCCGCAATATTTTGACCCAGTTGTTTTTCGAAAACCTGTGCTTTCTCCTGTTGTTTGTCCTGTCATTGCCATTGTCACACATGGACAGGGCATCTTTCATTTTGAGTTTATGCGTCTGCCTCCCATCACACATCCAAGCGTTCGCCCTTGCCTGTATTATCCTGCGAATCATTTCACATGCCGATGTAGAATGTATGTTGTTGTATTGTTATAAACCCACAATCACAATTTTTATAGAATCATAAAAAGGGGCTCACTTGATTTGAATCCGGGACCTCTCGGACCCGGAGCGAAAATCATACTCTAGACCAACGAGCCATCATGTCGTTGCTCTCAGTTTGTATACAAGTCATGCAGCCAGACATGATTAATTTACTAACTGTTAACACTGTGAAAGGACGGGTCATGCTGCAATAAAAGAGTAGACCTGGTTTCTTGTAAACTGTATGAAAAAGATACGTTTCTTCCTATATTAACAATTTCGCGATATCTGTGTATTTGTATTCTTTTCAGAAATTCACGAACAGTTTCAGTCACTGTTATGAAATTTGATAGCATGACCATGGTCCGATTTAAGTAGGGAACACGAGAAGACTACATCACACGTAGTTGTATGAATTGATCACAGGCTGCATAACAAACATCGTGGCTCGTTGGTCTAGGGGTATGATTTTCGCTTAGGGTGCGAGAGGTCCCGGGTTCAAATCCCGGACAAGCCCATTTTTTATTTCTTAATAATAAAGTTTATTTACATTCCGTCAAATCCGAGACTAATAACGGGTGTTTACAAATCAGGAAACATAAAAAACATTTTAGAGAAATCAGAAAAAAGTTAGGAAGCAAAGACCTAGTATTATATATATATATATATGTGTGTGTGTGTGTGTGTGTGTGTGTTTGTGTATATATATATATATATATATATATATATAAAGCAAACGATTAGCAAAAGTGCTAAAAAGGTGAACATATTGAATAACAAAATTGATAAATAAATAAAAGCCTACATTACATTAAATAAGTGATTAGATACTAAAGTGTGATTCAAAGATAAATAAGACTAACAATTCATTAAAACTGTATGCATGAATAATACAAAGGTTAAATGAGGTCTGATTATATTAGTTTAAGAACAGAAATATATTCAATAATTTTCCAAACTGCCTAGTGTTCTCAATCACGTGTACTTCCAGAGGCAGCTACAATGTCGGCCCAGCACAAGCAAACGCCCGGCGACCATAAGGTCCTGAATCATACCACCGCCAGAGCATAGCGTCCTGCGCGGGGAGTGCCGATGGAGCAGTGACGTGAGATACACTAGCGTGCCTGCGTACAGCGCCGTGTGTACAACCATAAGTCATTTGACCTATTTAATATCAAATCTATCAAAAAATCTACAATGACGCCATGCAATGGGCCAGTGGAGGTGTGTTCATTGAATAGTTTGTATGGAGGTTTTGAAGCGGCACCGAACGTCTCGCAAAATAGGTCTGCCACTATCAGTGGTATGCAGTCGATCAACCTGCATGATCAATCAACAAAGCGCCCGATTTATATTATTAGTGTTATTATTACCAATGTAGCTAATAGCCTAATACGTATGGCAAGGTCGTCTGCGTCCTCAATCGGCTCCTTACAAGAACACAACAAAAGGGCAACACTGACTTGACTCTAGCGGTACTTTAATGAAGCTTATATAACACAATACTATACAGTGTACGGTTAATAGTCCCGCGGTTTGTGCCGTTGGTGCGTAGGTTCGAATATCAGTTCTGACAATCTTCGTTTTTAAATTCCTTATTCAAATACCATTGACCAATGATACCAAGGGTGAGTGGCTGTGAGACTGACACTGGGAGTCTATGGCCTTGTGAGGGTGAGTGTCTGTCACACTGACACTTGGAGTCTATGGCCTTGTGAGGGTGAGTGGCTGTCAGACTGACACTGGGAGTCTATGGCCTTGTGAGGGTGAGTGTCTGTCACACTGACACTTGGAGTCTATGGCCTTGTGAGGGTGAGTGGCTGTCAGACTGACACTGGGAGTCTATGGCCTTGTGGGGTGAGTGGCTGTCAGACTGACACTGGGAGTCTATGGCCTTGTGAGGGTGAGTGGCTGTCAGACAGACACTGGGAGTTTATGGCCTTTGAGGGTGAGTGGCTGTCAGACTGACGCTGGGAGTCTATGGCCTTGTGAGGGTGAGTGGCTGTCAAACTGACACTGGAAGTCTATGGCCCTGTGGGGGTGAGTGGCTGCCAGACTGACACTGGGAGTATATGGCCTTGTGAGGGTGAGTAGCTGTCAGAGTGACACCAGGAGTCTATGGATTTGTGAGGGTGTGTGGCTGTCAGACTGACTCTGGGAGTCTATGGCCTTTTGAGGGTGAGTGGCTGTCAGACTGACACTGGGAGTCTATGGTCTTGTGAGGGTGAATGGTTGTCAGACTGGCACTGGGAGTCTATGGCCTTGTGAGGGTGAGTGGCTGTCAGACTGACACTGGGAGTCTATGGCCTTGTGAGGGTGAGAGGCTGTCAAACTGACACTGGGAGTATATGGCCCTGTGGGGGTGAGTGGCTGTCAGACTGACACTGGGAGTATATGGCCTTGTGAGGATGAGTGGCTGTCAGAGTGACACCAGGAGTCTATGGATTTGTGAGGGTGTTTGGCTGTCAGTTTGACTCTGGGAGTCTATGGCCTTGTGAGGGTGAGTGGCTGTCAGACCGACACTGGGAGTATATGGCCTTGTGAGGATGAATGGTTGTCAGACTGGCACTGGGAGTCTATGGCCTTGTGAGGGTGAGTGGCTGTCAGACTGACACTGGGAGTCTATGGCCTTGTGACGGTGTGTGGCTGCCAGACTGACACTGGGAGTATATGGCCTTGTGAGGGTGAGTGGCTGTCAGACTGACACTGGGAGTATATGGCCTTGTGAGGGTGAGGGGCTGTCAGACTGACGCTGCGAGTCTATGGCCTTTTGAGGGTGGGTGGCTGTGTGTCTGACACTGGGAGTCTACGGCCTTGTTTAGGGTGAGTGGCTGTCAGACTGACGCTGCGATTATATGGCCTTGTGAGGGTGTGTGGCTGTGTGTCTGACACTGGGAGTCTATGGCCTTGTGAGGGTGTGTGGCTGTGTGTCTGACACTGGGAGTCTATGGCCTTGTGAGGGTGAGTGGCTGCCAGATTGACACTGTGAGTCTATGGCCTTGTGAGGGTGTGTGGCTGTGTATCTGATACTGGGAGTCTATGGCTTTGTGGGGGTGAGTGGCTGTCAGAGTGACACTGCGAGTCTATGGCCTTGTGAGGGTGAGTGGCTGTGTGTCTGACACTGGGAGTGTATTGCCTTGAAACGGATTTTTCCAAAGATTTGGCATCCCTGTAGTGGATATATCATAGGTGTCAACAGTACCGCTTTCGGGCGGGAAATCCCGCTTTTTATTAACGGTCCCGCTTTCTCGCTTTTCTGTGAAAATGTCCCGCTTTTTTGTACATTTCGCCTCCGAAAAAATCGACGATAAAATTTATTTATTTATAGTGCGCTGCTAGTTGTATGAAAGTATCTGTGGTCGCGAACGAACGTTGTTCCCGCGCACTCGAGCACGTGACTTCGCGATCGGCGGTTGACGGAAACTTACCAGTGCACTGCGAAGCTTCTACGCTGTACCAAGTCGGCGACCTACAGATACAATCAGGGACACTGCAGCAAGTGACTGCACCTGTGACAGCTGTTTGATAGTTAGTGTATCGCAATATAAGGCCAAGAATTGGTCACAATGAATCCCTGTCTTTCTTATTTGTTTTTGTGTTGCATGAATGGACCGTTTTCACATTGAAACTTTTATTGTGTGATTTTTAGTGCTATTTTCATTGCGCAAATGTCGTTTCCTTTAGAATTGATGTACGCGCACTTTCCCACTTTTTCGTGAGCTGGTGTTGACACCTGAACTCGCATTAGGGCCTAATACTTAGTTTACAATTTACACGTATCTACGATTTAATCCCAAACAGTGATGCCATCTGGTGGATAACATGGGTAGGCAATAACGTCCATAACGCACGTTTTCGGCCAGACTCTATTTACCAGCGAAATCAGGCAGCCGGCGAAAGTCGCTGTGAGTCGCTATAGATCGTCAAACTACGCGCAGTTGAAACACATCATAATAATAAACACATAATAATTATAATAATGTAATTCCCTGTTACAATCACATGGTTGAATAGAAGTGTGTGCGCGCGCGCGTGTGTGTAACTGTGTGCGTGTGTGAGTGCGTGCGTGCGTGCGTGCGTACGTGTGTGCGTGCGAGTGTGCGTGCGTCCATGCATGTGTGGCGTGTGTCTTACATGAAATAATTTGATGTGCCTTGGATACGATGGTGCTAGGATTGGTATTAAACCAAACGCATTTAATTAATCACTGCATAGATTTAAATAAAAAACAAATCTGAAGATAGAAGCAATATTTATTGTATTTCGCTTAGTCTGTTGTTCTTCTGCAAATACAATGTGATACACAACGTATTGTACACGTCAAAGTGTATAACTAACACAATTTAAACTGACTTGTCTGGTCCTAATTTTTTAATATAAAGCTCTTAATACCAAACTAAGTATGTTGAATGTACTCTTTCCGTCAAATGAACTTTAATGAGCCCAAAACATTGGGAGAATTTTGAATTTTGTGCCCACGAAACTTTCAAATTGTATCCAAAACATTCCAGTTGTTAACTACATCTAATGGAAGTATTTTGTATGTGGCCGATTCCCACGAAAAAGACTACAAATTGAACGAAAAACAACAACTGACTTCGCAAACTTCCTGCTAATACCACCATCGCCCTTGGTTAGGGATGATGATTCCAAGACATGATCGGTGACTCTAGTCTAGACAAACTGCACACATGTAATGTTAGCCACCAACCACATTACCAACCAGTGCCACCAGTGAAAAGAGCGTTGTAGGATCCAGCTCATAAAACATCGTAATTCACATCCCAACACACAATAAAGAGATGGATAATTTCAAATACAGCCAACAAAACATGCTACAACCATTGAAACAATACGCTCACACTGCACTGTGCTGTGGAAAAAATAACAAGGCTCAACAAAAAACGATCTAAAATCAAACCAAATCTTGTCGCTGTCGCGTGTGCCACCCAAGAACGACATTAGCAGATCTTCCAAGTTCCCGATATCGCCGGAGATCTCCCGTTTTTTTTCTTCATTTTCCTACCATCCTCCTGTCTCACGCTACTTTTGTCCTATTTTATATGATATTTGTTATCGACTTTCAGGGGTTGAAGCTTCATTAAGGACATTTACATACAATCATAACGAGGTATACATATATAATTTAGTGAGTTTTGGGTGCAGATAAATTTTATAAAATCCAAAAATTTTCTTTACTACAATGTAGGGGCTCAGGTCAGCGCTCGTGCGTAATTTTGTGAAATACAATATATTCTATAGATGGCATCAACAACGGAAACAAATAATTCGTAACGAAAGGTTGTCCATTCTGTCTTATCAGGGGCATATCCAGAGTCGGTAGACAACGGGAGGGGGGGGGCAAAAATATATAATTACACCCTGTGAGGCTCGCCGAAACACCTTCAGACCCTCCAAAAACCTCAAAATTGCTCCCATCCTTGAGACTCGACAAAATCAACTTTAGGCTTTCCAAGCCTGAAGATCACATGCCCTCCTGGTCCCCCTGGATCCGCCTATGTGGATCGTAAAACCATACTCTATCGTATGAACTATACCGACCGCCCAAACGTGTTTCAATAAACGTGTCTCGGATGGAAACGTTTTGTTTACATGATAGCGTGCCGCCTTGGGAGGTGTGGTCTCAGATAGTGTGCCACTTTAGAAGGCGTAGTTTCAGATAGTGTGCCGCCCTAGAAGACGTGGTCTCAGATAGTGTGCCGCCTTAGAAGGCGTGGTCTCAGATAGTCTGCCGCCATAGAAGGCATGGTCTCAGATAGTCTGCCGCCTTGGAAGGCGCCGTCTCAGGTGCTAGTAAATACGTTAGAATGTGCAGTAAATACGTTAGAATACATATACGTATACTTTTAACTGTATAACAAACACGATTTTACATTAAAAATAAAGAGGAGATCGCCGAGGTGTTACGTTCCAACATGGAAGGTCTGTATTACCCATAAAAGACAGTGTTTTCGTTACCGCCGTTTGTACACTAGTGTATGCGTGGGTGTACAGCGGGTCGTGTACAGCGGATCGTGTACACTCAGCGACGCCAGTAGTGAATCTGCGAGTGGCAGTGTGGGCAGATGTGAGCCGCGTCCTTGCAACTGTCCACACAGAATGGGATGAAGCAGCAGCCAAGCGCGGACCTGCGAATACAACAGAATTTTAATTATAATCGAGGAAACGTATGTGTGTATGCGGGTAAGTTAACGTTTTCCTCTTAGATGGCTTGGACCTGGAACGCCAAACTTTCAAGGATTAATCTACGACCTCCCGAATAAGACTTAAGACCTATATGTTTTTTAAATACCCCATATATGTCAACATTGTCAACTGTTATGGGGTAAATACGTTGTTCGGAACGTAAAACGTAACGTGTGAGTAGTACGTAAAACGCAACCTAACAATCGCAGTCACCAAGCGCGCGTTGCAAATATTTCGGGAAAATGGCCCCTGCGTTATAGATTTGGCAACATGGAGTAGACGCTGACACAGTAATGCTTATGTCTACCATCATCCCCATAGCATAGCAATACGAATATTATTTAACAATTCTACACTATCACGACTATGGCCTATCGATGGACGTGAACTTCACATTATCATTATCTTCTCATATTGACCAAACAACGAGTATTCGCAAGCACATAATGGTGTCGATTTAACGAAGCTGTGTATTTTCTAACACTTGGTAAATATTACTAACACGACTGTCACCTACCAAGGAGTAAGGTTCACTACGTATTTTTGCTGTTTTGTGGAGATTTGCAAACCTTAATTTTTTTTGGAAATATCATGACATGAGGAACCTGAAAAACCAACGTCTGCATTTACCCATGAGCACGTAAGGCAGCCATTTTGGATTTTCAAAAATAGCCGCCAAAATCTATTTCCCCATAATTATCTTAATAACTACGTCACCTAGTACAATAATTTGTGTATCTAGATATAGGTTCTATGGATCGTAGATTTCACATTTCTTACATTTGGACTTATCCGATATTCACATACTTCGGCGACATTCATATATCCGCGTCCCTCAAAACCTATTATTTCAATATTGTAAGAACTACACAACGTAGAGCCACAACTTTGATGTCAAAATGTAGGTTGTTTAGATGCGATTATTTCAAATATATTACTTTTGACCTTCGTTGTCCTTCAGATATCCGCCATTTTGAAAGATGGCAACCAATAACGCTTGTGATCCCCATATCTTAAGTTGTGTTTTTTAATTTGATTTGCACTCTTTGTAGGGCCACCGACTGTTCACATGTCTGAGGTGAAACTTTAAAGAACATCATCACTATGATCAGTGAACATTCTCATACGAGAGTTGTTATAATTCTAGCAGTCGGTACTGCACGTACAGATACATGTGCGTGCCAAGACTTTGAACTGCAGAAGCACCTCGTCAGGTGAGGGACATTTTTGCTAGTGATATCTAACAGTGGAGAATAGTTGACGTCATATACAGTGGAACCTCGCCATTAAATTCCCCTCGTTACTGGGCCAAAGTGACCTCAATACTGAGGTGACTGTATTAGCCGGACTGATGCGCATTCTGTTACGGAAATAAATTGCGCTTGTTCTAGGGTGACCTTATTTGCGAGGTGGTTGTGCTACAGAGGTAATGTAAAGCTAGGTTCGACAGTGCTAAGTGTAGATTATTAATGTTGGCGTTCAGAGTGGTGTGTTGTGTTTGCAACGTGGGATCAAACATATTCTGAGTGGTGAATCGCTATAGGCTACTACGTTTAAATTGTATATGTGAGTATGTGTGTGCGTGCGCGCGTGTGTGTGTGCGTGTGTGTGTGTGTGTGTGTGTGCGTGCATATATGTGCGTGCGTGTGTGCGTGTGAATGCGTGTGAATGCGTGTACGTGATACATACCCGAACATAGCCAGGCAAACGTACGAGCCAAGGCACCACATCCAGGTACAATTGCCGATTTCGTAGTCAACTTTGGTGACGACCTGAGCGCGACAGTGAGGACACACCGTCTGCACAGGTTCGTCCCGGAACTGAGAGGTGATCACTTGAAGCTGAACAACCGCCTCAACGGCAGCAGTAGTGACTAAAACATCACGTCACTGACACTGTGTCGATGTGTTCATACTGCAAGGTATGTGTTAGCCACCGCGTGTATGGATCAAAACATGGAAACCAATATCAAAGCACACAGGCATGCACAAGTAAACAAACACTTATACAAACACCTAAACACACACACACACACACACACACACACACACACACACACACACACACACACACACACACACACACACACACACACACACACACACACACACACACACACACACACACACACACACACACACACACACACACACACACACACACACACACACACACACACACACACACACACACACACACACGTACACACATGGACGGGTGCGCGCATACAGACACGTATTATACTAGTAAACAAACAAACAAACAAACACATTTCAATACCTACTAATACTATTATTAACATGTTATTTAATGTTGGTGGAAATGTTCGCATGTTTTGTTTGTCAACGAAAGCGTGCAAGACGTGCCATTTAAGAAACAGATGTAAAATGCAATGCAAACATATACATAATCAAACCAACCGCATTGCTGTTGTTGCAAACTCGCTTGTAGCTGCAGTTGTTGTAGAACTGGTGGTTGTTGCGGTGGTGGCTGCTACACATTCGGTTGTGGCTGCGGCTGCTGGTACGCCGGGTTGTCGTACGCCGGGGGGCCACCGTCCATCCATGCAGATGTCAATACGCATGTAAACGATTAATTGAACTGAACTGAGAACAATTGTGCTGCGATGGTTACAACAACAATAATAATAATAATTGCAACAACAACAACGCTTATAGATCATCATCGTCATCATAATCCTGATTATGGTCACGGTGATCGTAGTTGCCCCCAGTCAAATAATTGAATCATTAGTTAGAGTTGTCGTTTCTGGTGTACCATTTGAATTTTGAAACGCAATTTTTACACAGTATTTTATTATATATTGCGACTTTACTTGCAAAGAGTATTAGTTACGGTAAGGACGATTATAATTGTTTCGCAATGTGGACCGAAATTAGTAAAAAACGGGCTATCAATCCACGAAAATAACTCACCCTTGGCAGGTTGAGGCTGAACTGCTGACATCTTACGCTAGAACAAACACACGAAAGGAAGATGAGAATTCAGTGAAGCGTGGCACAAACATAAAACTTTGTCGAGCGTGAATATACGTGGCTACAACGACTGAAGACAACTATTGGCAACACAAAGAAACAGTTATTTTATTTTCTGTTTATTTCTATATTAAAACGCTAACTTTGTAGCAGTATAGATTCGTCTCCTACTTTGTGCCGAGATCCCCTCCATATCATCTCTTTGTATTTTAGTTCGTTTCCGTGGCCTTTGATCTACCAGTTGGTGATATACGTAAACAGGCAGTTATTTAGAGTCGTTTACTGTCGAAGGAAAATGGAAACAATGTACGGATTGGGTGGTGAGCAAATATCGTACCAGAGGGCGCCACAGGAAAAAAATTATGAGCAAAATACTGCAATGGTGACGCCCTTGTTTTGTCCATTGGTAGGTGGAGATTTGGGTGAAATACTGCAAAATAGTGCAATAGTGATGCCCTTGTTTTGTCCATTGGTAGGTGGAGGTTTGGGTGAAATACTGCAAAATAGTGCAATAGTGACGCCCTTGTTTTGTCCACTGATAGGTGGAGGTTTGGGTGAAATACTGCAAAATAGTACAATTGTGACGCCCGTCTTTTGTCCATTGGTAGGTGGAGGTTTGGGTGAAATACTGCAAAATAGTGCAATTGTGACGCCCTTGTTTTGTTCATTGGTAGGTGGAGGTTTGGGTGAAATACTGCAAAATAGTGCAATTGTGACGCCCGTCTTTTGTCCATTGTGTGTGAGTGTGTGTGTGTGAGTGTGTGTGTGTGAATGTGTGTGTGTGTGTGTGTGTGTGTGTGTGTGTGTGTGTGTGTGTGTGTGTGTGTGTGTGTGTGTGTGTGTGTTTGTGCGTGCGGATGTGTGTGTGATGTGTGTGTGTGTGTGTGTGTGTGTGTGTGTGTGTGTGTGTGTGTGTGTGTGTGTGTGTGTGTGTATGTGTGTGTGTATGAATGTGTATGTGTGTGTATGTGTGTATATGTGTGTGTGCGTGTGTGTGTGTGTGTGTGTGTGTGTGTGTGTGTGTGTGTGTGTGTGTGTGTGTGTGTGTGTGTGTGTGTGTATGAGTGTGTGTGTGTGTGTGTGTTTTTTGTGTGCGAGGGGATGTGTGTGAGTGTGTGTGTGTATGTGTATGTGTGTGCGTGTGTGTGAATGTGTCTGTGTGTGATTGTGTATATGTGTGTGCGCGTGTGTGTTTGTGCGTGCGGATGTATGTGAGTGAGTGTGTGTGAGTGTGTGTGTGTGTGAATGTGCGGATGTGTTTTTTTTTTGTGCGTGGGGATGTGTGTGTATGTGTGTGAGTGTGTATATGTATGTGTGCGCGTGTGTTTGTGTGTGCGTACGGGTGTGTGTGCTAATACCGCTTTCCTATGACCTGGTGTTTAGCGTAAATGACTTCGTGACTTTAATGACCCAATACACCAGTGTGAGGTCAGTCTGGCTTTGAACTTTCGGCTTTAGACAATGATCTCCATGGTTGCGTGATAGACCGGAAGTGACGCGTCACTGGCAACCATTCATACCAACAAAGGTGTGTCGATATGGTGTGGCAGTTGAAGTAGGTCAACAGTCACGCATGACTGATTCCACACTCCCATCGATGTATTAAATACACTAGCAAAAATGCCCGTCACCTGACGGGACAACTTGTTAGAAATGTTAGAAAATACACAGCATCGATACATAAACACCATAAAGCGTTCGTATATACTCGTTGTTTATTCAAAATGACGAAGGTCGGAGAGAATGTGAAGATCACACCAATCGACATGCATTAGTTAATGTAGAATTAGAGTAGAATTGTAAAATAAGTCTGTGACGTAGGAGCTCTGTTCCCGAAGTATTTACCGCGCGCGATTGTTATGTTACGTTTTATGCATTACGTGCACGTTACGTTTTACGTATTAAGTGCACGTAAGTTCAGAACCGTTATGGAACGAAGTGATTTACCCCATAAAGGTGTCGTGATGTATATATGGGGTATTTTGAAAAGATAATTGGCATTACGTCCCATTCTAGGGGTCGTTGATTAATCCAGGAATGTTTGGCGCTCGAGGTTGAAGCCGTCTAAGAGGGAAACGTTTAGATATATACGCTAGGTCGATTATACAGTAGTTACATGTCTTATACAAGGACTGAATACATGTTCTATATGTCGCAAAGTATGTATGATATTATGTATCCCCTTATTCAACCACATGACATTAATAAACGTGTCATCAATTTAATCACTAAAACTGGAAAATACCGAAGATAGCCTGGGCCGCGTTTAGAGTTCGTGCCGCGACGCACGGGACGTCGCTTTTTTGCCCCGGAAGTCGATTTTGCCGTTCAAAGTTGCGTCGTACTGACGCCGCGACGCACGCCGCGCCAGCTCGTCTCCAAACATGGCCCCCATTGTTGGTTTCACATTCGATAATGACTTTTTTTTGGTTGGTGCGTTTGAGCGGTTCAGTTCACACTCAAGCATGACAAGTTGAATTTTTTACAAAACCAAAGTGTTCCTAGTTGCAGGGATGGCGACATTTTCGTTAAAAATACATTCCAAATCAGCAGCATCCATTTTTAATGCGGCGCACGTCGTGGTACGTAAAAATTAACAGTTCAACTTCCGGCGGCGGACCGTGACGGATCGCGACGTCGCGGTGCGAACCAAAGACCGTATATCAATACAAGACGGTGCAGCGCGCGCTATCTATCTACATTGTTCGAGGAAAGTACGTAAGCAGTTCGTCCGCCATTCTGGAGTTGCGCCAAGCCAGACCATACGCGTGCAGAAAATGCAGTTCTTTGCATTACCATTGCTCAACATTTTCAACGATAACCTCAATATTTTTATTATATAACAAATGGTACAGCCTGATGATTATTCTGATGAAACACGACGAAGTTCAGTTGGCTCAATAAATAATTGCAACGTTTCTACGTGATTTGTTTGCAAATTTCATTATTTTGAATTGTGATAGGTAAAAAACTTCAAGGATTACTTTAATAGCTTTCATTTTATATGACGCATCACAGCTTGGTGATTATTCTGATGAAATGAGGTCCCTGAACAAATACGCTAACATCGCGCGCTGCCGGTCCCGCAGGCGCATGCGCTTGCCTCCCGAATGGCGGACAAAAACCTTCAGTGTAGACTGCCATTTTCTCGCTCAGTGACGACTCCTGTCCAAATAGAGGCTCCTTGGTGCGAACTCTGAACGCGGCCCTGGGCTATTGATTTCGAATGTGTTTTTCGACGCAAATGCGCCATCGCTGCAATTAGGAACACTTTGGTTTTGATAAAACTCAACTTGTCAAACTTCAGTGGTAACTGAAACCCTCAAAAGCACCAACGATACCGTTAAAAAGAATCACCATCGAATGTGAAATTAATAAAAGGAGGCCATCGTTGGAGACTCGCTGACGCGGCGCACACTCTGAACGCGGCCCTGGCTTGTATACGTTAACGATAGCTGGTCGCACAGTTCTGCAATAGTTGTGAGACTGCGTGACGTCACATTAGCCATACAATATTTGCAGTTACTGTGATCTATATCTGCGGCTCGGCACATTTAATCGTTATTTGCCAGTTTTAGATCACTCAAAATGTGCAGTAAGAACAAAATGAATATAAATGTATTGCCTAATGTCATACGTACGTGTAAGCCCACAACTCAACTGCGCGGTCACATAGTGGCAAAATCGAATTTAGTAATAGCAAATTGACCAAACCTGGTCAAAGCAATCGGACATAATCGAACAACATATTCACTGCAGCCACCGACTAAACTTGCGGGTGTCCTTTGCATTGCTAACTGGTCAGAAAAGTATACCTATATTTACAAAAAGTACATCTCTCAGAAAAACGTGTCGTGTATTTACGTAAATTCGGCATACATATGTATTTATAAGTCCTAAGTGTCTATAACCGTAGTGTTTAACCGATGTCAAATCATTATTCGTGTCTAACAGTGCTCCGTTAGCCACGTCAAACTGTCAATGTGGCATATGGACGCTCATATATTATGCTTATACATGCATTCCCAAAACTCAGAAACAAGTCGATGAAAATATCACAACTTACCTTTCAGTGAAGAAAATACGACGTCAGTCTTTCGCGAACGGGTCCACCAACTGACGAACGGGTGCAAGAGTGTATACAGCGGGGTTGCCATGGCAGAACAGAACGCACGGCTCATCTACACAATCATATATGTATAGCAATGTAATTTAATCTAAATGTGAAAACGCTGGCACCACCGACGAACGTTCTGCTCCTCTGCACGCGCGCTACGTAGATAGTTGACTTGACAATTGTCAAGTCTGCTCCGTCACTCTAGGCTTGATCGTTCAGTTCGGAGAGCCGTAAGTAATACGTATGTCAATTACGACTGACAATTATATATAATTATACTACTGCTGTTCATTCGCGTGTGTAGTTTCGTATTAGCAATGGCCACAAAAATGCAGACTGGAGATTGAAGGTGTCCAGCATGTCCACGTTGTTGAGAAATCAAATCAAATCGTGACATTTATAATGCGCCGTTCCAACAATCGTTGCTCACGGCGCCGTACAGAATGTTCGGGAAAACAGATAAGTTTTAAGGTTTGATTTAAAATCAGTGTTTGTCATTGTTGTTGCAGTCAGCTTTTGCGGTAGCAAGTTCCATAGTGTTTGGGCTGCCACGCAAAACGATCTATCACCCCAGCGACGCGCTTCACGTGGTACACATAAATGATTGTGTAATTAATAATATGCTCAAAGCGCTGTATAATAAAATTCAATCAGGCGATTTAATGTATACTAATAAAACCTACAAAAAAGAAACTTCAAATAAAATGTAGAACAAATTAAGTTAGTTATATTAAAACTATTAATTAAAGACTATAAATTTAGATAAATTATAAATTAGACCGATTATTACTTTATTTACATATATGCATATATATACATACATACCCACACACACGCACGCACGCACGTACGCACGCACATACGCACGCATACATAAATAAATACTGATATATGCACTCAATATATATATATATATATATGTGTGTATAAAAGTAAGATATGAAGTAAAATGTCCTCAAATGAAATGAAATGTTAAAAATATCAGCAGTATTGAGCTTTGAACATGTGCGTCTTTAGTGTCTTTCTGAACGCCGACAGAGTTCTGCTGCACGTGATAGCAATGGACAGTGCATTCCATAATCAAGGTCCAATCACACGAAAGGACCCGTCCCCGAAACTGACCAGGTTCGTTCGTGGAACTTCAAGCAAAATTTGTTCAGATGAACGTGTGCGTCCCGGACAGTGCATGGTTAACAGGTTTGCAAGATACACCGGCGCCGTCCCGTTCAGACATCTGAACACATAAAGGAGTATTTTAAGCTCGATTCGGCATTTTATTGGCAACCAGTGTAATTCTTTTAGAACCGGAGTTATGTGGTCACGGCGAGGTGTGAACGTGATGATTCTAGCTGCCATGTTTTGGATTCGCTGGAGTTTATGAATGTGGTCACGTGGTAGTCCAGCCAGTAGCGCGTTCCCGTAGTCCAATCTATATATGACGAAAGCGTGCACACGTGATTTAGTCGCGTCTGTTGTGAGGTATCGCCTGATACGACTGATGTTGTGGAGGTGCATATACGCTGTTCGGCAAATGGCATTTATGTGGTTAGTCATGTTGAGGGATTGATCAAATACAACGCCGAGGTTGCGCGCACTTGAAGACGAATTCAAAGTCCAGTCAAAAATACGAATCTCCTTTAGCAGTGGCAATTTCTGTTTAGTACGGATTATGCTGGAATAGTAGGCAGTTTGGGTGAGTAGTGCATCAACTCTCTTGCAGTGATCACCGTACAATTGACTATGCACCTTTAGTTTGGATTTTCTCCAGGATCTTTCTCTCTGCAGTTTCTCTCGTTTCGCAGACCGTAGGTCGTCGGTGTACCACGCTGCATCTTGCCGTAATCGGACATGCTTTTCTTGCTTAGGCGCATGCGAATCAACTAAGCTGACCAGCATATGATCGTATTGATATACTAGTTCTTCTACGTTCAGCAAGTCAAGATCATCCGAGCGGAACAATGGAATGTCTTGTCGAAAAGACACCGCATCAATGGTACGTAACTTGCGATATTTGATTTTCATCAAACCAGTGCGATGTTGATCAATGTCTATGTTGAAACTCACCGCAAAGTGGTCAGAAAGGCCCATGTCCGTAACGGTAACATTTCGAACGAGGTGTTCGTCCGTGCTGCGGGTCATGACTACATCCAACGTGTGTCCTTTCCTGTGAGTTGGCCTGCGAACATGCAACACCATTCCTGTGGCATTCACAGAATTGATCAGTCGCCGTGCATCAACATTTGCAGCGTTGTCAATGTGAAAGGTCATATCTCCCATGATAATCAGACCTCCAGGTTTTATGGCATGCTGGTCGATGAAACGATCCCATTCTTAAAAAAACACAGTTGTTGACAAGCCATTTTTCACTGATGGCGGCGGGCGGTAAATGACAACGATTCTCATGGATGACGTATGTGTTTTCAGCCGGCACTCGATGTGTTCAAACGATCGAAACGCATCGGTATCCTGTTTGTGTAAGACGATTTTGGATTTATGGATAATAGTGACACCGCCCCCTTTGCCGGTAGGGCGAGGCGTGTGCTTGATGGAATATCCATTTGGTACAATGTCTGTAATCACACTGGCGTCGCTCGAAGACTTCAACCACGTTTCGCATATCGCCATCATTTCGAGATGGTTTTCAAGTATTTTTTTATGATCCGCAATGGCGAGTGTTTTGTTCCGCCACGATTGTGCGTTAACGTAGCATACTCGTACGCCTTGGTCGCGCTGTACCTGTTAATACAATGGTAAAGTTATTAAATTTGGTACATTTCGGATTGGTTGTGGCAACGTCGGTACTCTTGCGTAGTGAATTATATTGTCCCGATCCCGACTTTACGACCGCCACGGTGTTTACGTCTCGAACGCTTGAAGATGCACAGTTGGTGAAGGAGAAAATTCACACAGCAGGTCACCGGAGATCTGGTATACCTGGTTGCATTGGCGGCAGTTGACAACAACTGTGTCCTGGAATAACGCTCCACTGTTGCCATTGTTGACACACAGGCACGTAGTGAAGTGCGTCTTGAGTCACTGCGTATCATCGGCGGTTGCACAAAAGTGGTCCGTGGTCCGTGGTCCGGTGTTATCAAATAATAGACCACAGCGTTCTGCTTGACAAGTTTGCAACCGGTTCTCAAGGCAAGCGTAGACGAATGTCGATTAAAAACCATAACAGTCCGGCACCAGTAATAATGTTCAAGTACAATGTAAACGTCCGAAGTAATGTATGTACCTTTATACACACACCTGAGAAATATTAAAACGTTCCTTGAGTTGAAATACGTCAAACTTGTAACAATAAGACAGCTGTCATGGGAGCTACTGCCAAGCGCTGCACCACACCTCAACTCAAGTACTTACATGTTGATATGAAGTATTGTACCAAGTTTTATGTGTTTACTATCCAGACGTGTTATTATTTTGTTAACAATAACATATCTGTAAAACACATTCGTGAACAAAACAAGCCTCTATCAAGTAATTCATCCAATTGTTCAAAATTTGGCGGTCGCTTACATAAAATGCGAGTTAGATATTTATAACAAAAAACATTGATTTCTTTCACAATTTAGTTTATTAGAAACTATCAGAGTTACCCGCCGAATTTCGAAAAAAAAAAGTACCAACCACCCCAATGTAGATCACATACAAAATGTCCGCCCTATATATACAAACAATTTCATTTTGAAATTATGACCCCCCAAGATCCCAAACCTTCGAACGAATTTCGAAAAAGATGTAAATCTACGAACCCCCCCCCCCCCCCCCAATGGACTCGCTAGATATCACACAAAATGTCAGGCATGCAAAACTGACGGCGATAAGTACCATATTAAAATAGTGAACCCTAAGTTGGACGAATTTCGAAAAAAATCTCAATCTATGAACCACCCCAATGGGCCCTTTAGATCACATACAAAATGTCAGCCCCATACATGCAAAACTAGCGAATATATGGTTCCACAGACAAACAGACAGACAGAAAACTCTTTTGTTTTACAGTGTAGATAAAGTATATAATTTACGAATCTTTTAAATATACGGTTATAGTTACATAACATCACGTGGTTTTGATATGTGATAGTGAAGGAATGATGATCTTGTACGCCTTTATAATGACAGTAATACAATTTTGGTTGTTACCATGACAATAATAATAATTATAAAAAAATTCCGAATAAAAAAGTTCCATATATTTTACTCCCTTTGACCCACTCTCTCTCTCTCTCTCTCTCTCTCTCTCTCTCTCTCTCTCTCTCTCTCTCTCTCTCTCTCTCTCTCTCTCTCTCTCTCTCTCTCTCTCTCTCTCTCTCTCTCTCTCTCTCTCTCTCTCTCTCTCTCTCTCTCTCTCTCTCTCTCTCTCTCTCTCTCTCTCTCTCTCTCTCTCTCTCTCTCTCTCTCTCTCTCTCTCTCTCTCTCTCTCTCTCTCATTGGATAGATGCATTTGTCATAATGACCAAAATTCAAATATATCCTATGCAGGCCGAATGTGTCCCACGCAGTTTGTAATCATTCAACGAATACACACACGCATGCACACACAAGTACACACACACGCACACACACACACACACACACACACACACACACACACACACACACACACACACACACACACACACACTCACACACACACACACACACACACACATACACACACGCTCACACAGAGATCCAATTTTTTTTTCACATACATCCTACATTCGAATTTTAAAACATCCAAGAAATCGTCATGTTTCTCTGAGTTAATGTATTTCAAATCGTAATCATCTTCGATTGTTATATGAAACAAACACATTACATCAAACTGCATCTAGTCTGTCCGCCAGAGAACATAACCGTGCCGTGGAATATACCCAATATTGTTGGTGGTTTACAGAACCAGAAGATCTAACGATTGAGAAACTATATGTTGTCACCGTGGCATCCTTGAGAAATTTGAAATACCCAATATGGCCGCCAATAATTTAAATATATAGAATTGGTCATAATTTCCATGCTATTTCACTTAGATACTTATTTTGTGGCAACATTATATATGACTTTACAACCGAAGATTCAAATAGAACAACTGGTCATTACTATTAGGACCTATAATTAAAATATGTGTTATCATAAATTCGATGTTATACTCTATATAACAAATGATTACATAAGCAAGAGTTCAACTGATTCAAAATATGCATGATGTCACACTGGCATCATTGAGGAATGTGAAATATCCAAGATGGCCACCAATAAGTGAATGTATGTCTATAGAATTGAATCATGTCTCATGGTCCAAACCTTGCCGGGGTGAGACGGCTTGTGTGTCTCAGTGACCCGGAGAGCAAAGCCAACCGGAGCTTTGGCTCCTGACAGGGTTACCCAAGCTGGACAGGTCGAAGGGTAGAGGCCATACGAATAGGGACCACACTCTCCTCGAGGCTGAGAGGTTTGCTTGGGGCCAACAACCCCAACTCTAAAAGAAAAACTGTTACAGAAACATTTACGACAAACTCAAGAGAGCGCATAGTTTGGGAGAGGTTGGGCCTTCAAACAGAAGCAATATGACGCTGTACAGTGATATCCGAGAGGAAGCTGTACGACCGATAGCCCTATTGAAAACCAAGAAAACCACAAAGATTGCTACATGGGACGTCAGCACAATGTATGAAGCAGGGAAAGCAGCACAGGTAGCAGTGGAGATGAAGAACTACAAGATAGACCTGCTTGGACTGTGTGAGACCAGATGGTTATAGTCTGGCCAAGTGAGATTTACAACATGAGAGATGGTGCACTCGGGACATGACAACGAGGGTGCCCCGCACACTGAGGGTGTTGCCTTAATGCTGTCTAGGGAGGCACAGGAAGCACTCCTTAGCTGGGATGCGATCAATTCCAGAATGACTACTGCCAAATTAATGACGAAAACGAAGAATATAACGATTAACGAGATACAATGCTATGCTCCCACAAACGATGCGGACGAGGAAAGGAAAGACGACTGCTACACAGACTGTACAATGTACTTGAAGAGCAAGGGCCGAAAGACATTACCATTCTCATGGGCGACTTCAACGCAAAGATAGGAAATTACAACACACGTTATGAGCAAGTCACGGGTAAGCATGGATTAGGACACCTTCCCACATAAAGACATTCAGAAGGCAACCTGGAGATCACCTAACCATATTACTGAAAATCAAACAGATCATGTGTGTGTTGAACAGAAATTCAGACGGTCCCTGCAGGTTGTGAGAGTGAAGAGAGGGGCTGATGCTGCTTCTGATCACCATCTGGTGGTGGCAACACTCAAGCTCCAAGCACAAGAACACGTTACAACATAGATCTATTGAAGGACAAGGGAACGACAGAAGAAAAGTACCGGATCAGACTCTCAAACAGATACTAGTTGCTGCAAGAACTATACGACAGCAACACTGAACTAGAACCGAAGTGGCAACAAGCCAATCAGACGTGGACTGCATGGTGCTTGTGAAGAGAAAGTAGGCAGAAAAAAACACAGCACAAAGACTGGATGACAGCTGACATATTACTCAAGCCACAAGTGCGAAAGGAAAAGAAGGCGATACTGAACAGCAGAAAAACTAGAGCAACGAAAGCAGAAGCCCAAGCACAGTACACACAGGCGCAGAAGGAGGTAAAGAAGAGCACCAGAAGGGACAAGAGAAGCTTGGTGGACAACCTGGTGGACAACCTGGCAACACAGGCAGAGGAGGCAGCAGCAAAAATAAACATGAAAGATCTATATAACATAACAAAGAAGCTGGCAGGCAAGTATCAGCAAAGGGACAAACCAATTAAAGAAAAGCAAGGAAAAGCCCTCACCACGGTAGACGACTATCTAAAGAGATGGGTGGAGCACTTCATAGAACTATTAAACCGACACACTCAAGAAGATCCCCCAGTCATCCCCCCAGCAGAGACAGATTTACCCTTGAAACCAAGCAGAACAGACGTCAAGAACGCTATAAAGAAACTGAAGAACGGAAAGGCAGCAGGGATGGATGAAGTACCAGCAGAAGTAATAAAGGTATGTATTAATATATATATACGGAAATACTGCACAGCCTCTTCAAGAAAGTCTGGGAAGATGAAAGAGTTCCAGAGGAATCGAGAAAGGAACTCGTAATCAATCTCTCCAAGAAAGGAGATCTCAGAGAATGTAAGAACTGTAGAGAAATAATGTTACTATCAGTCCCGGGAAAAGTGCTGAACAGAGTAATATTAGAGAGGATGAAAGAAGCAGTGGATGCAAACCTCCGAGAACACCAAGCAGGTTTCCGACAAGATAGATCTTGTACAGGATAGATCTTGCACATATCATATCATATCGCTACTCTACGCATCAATTATTAGAACAATCGTTGGAATGGAACTCACCACCGTATGTCAATTTCATTGATTGTGAGAAAACATTTGACAGTGTGGACAGACAGACACTATGGCATCTGATGAGACATTTTGGTATTCCAGAAAAGTTAATTTCCGTGATCCAGAGCACCTACCATGGAATGTCATGCCAGGTACATGGAGTTGCATGGAGGACGACTATCAGATAGTTTCGAAGTTAAGACAGGGGTTTGGCAGGGATGCTTGCTGTCGCCTTTCCCGAGACAAAATCATAGAAATGAAACATAGATAATGGCAAAAACAACATTAGGCAAAGTCAGACATTCCTTAACCGATGTCTGCGAAGAATTCTACGCATAAACTGGCAAGACAACATCAGAAACGAGGAGCTATGGGAAAGGCCTAGCCAAGAGCCCTTCGCCAAGCAGATCCTGAGGAGAAAGTGGGGTTGGATTGAACACACACTGAGAAAGCCAACAACAAACATCACAAGACAGTCTCTGACGTGGAATCCTCAAGGAAAATGAAGGCGAGGAAGGCCAAAAACACCTGGCAAAGGGTCACGGCTGCAGAATAACAAAGGAGTGGCTACACCTGGAAAGAAATATAGAAGATTGCCCAAAGTCGTGTGCGCTTGAGAGTCCTCGTCGATGGGCTGCTGTTCATGGAGCGAAGGGCATAACACACAACACGCACATGTCTGTAGAATTGACCATAATCCCCATGCTATGCCACCTAGATACTTTCTTTTTGTGTCTAAATACAGGTTTTTGCACCTGACGATTTCAATGTGATAACTGGTGGTAGTGTATTTTTGCACCCGATGATTTCAATGTGATAACTGGTGGTAGTGTCTGTTTTGCACCCAATGATTTCAATGTGATAACTGGTGGTAGTGTCTTTTTGTACCCGATGATTTCAATGTGATAACTGGTGGTAGTGTCTTTTTGTACCCGATGATTTCAATGTGATAACTGGTGGTAGTGTCTTTTTGTACCCGATGATTTCAATGTGATAACTGGTGGTAGTGTCTGTTTTGCACCCGATGATTTCAATGTGATAACTGGTGGTAGTGTCTGTTTTGCACCCAATGATTTCAATGTGATAACTGGTGGTAGTGTCTTTTTGTACCCGATGATTTCAATGTGATAACTGGTGGTAGTGTCTGTTTTGCACCAGATGATTTCAATGTGATAACTGGTGATAGTGTCTGTTTTGCACCCAATGATTTCAATGTGATAACTGGTGGTAGTGCAAAAACAAAGCGATACAGCATATAATCCAAGATGGCTGCCAAAATAACTATTACTACAGTGCAAATATAAGTTATCGCGTCTACATTTTCTTATGTGTGTTTGCACCCGATACTTTCCATGTGGTTATTTATCGTAGCGTACTACAAAGGGATACAAAAATATGCCAAAATGGCTACAAACATTACTACTACTATACTGAAGACGTAATATGTTGTCATATCATAGCAATTAGTCGTAAAGTCAAACGCCCTTTTTTTGCATTATTGTGACTTTAGGACTGTATTATTATGGGGGATTTTAACCATGGGCATATACAATGGAAATCTCTACAGAGTATGGGGAGAGAGGACCACAAGTTTTTAGTTTTAGTTCAAGATACATTCCTTTCTCAACATGTGCTAGAACCAACCAGGGGTGAGAATGTGTTAGACATAGTGTTGTCCTCACAGAATGAATTAGTTTACAATGTCAAGATATGTGAGCCACTGGGGAGTAGCGATCACAACCAGATACATTTTACCATCAAAGTAAAATCAGAAAGGAATAGCAAAAAGCAGTATAGGAGAAATTTCCACAAAGGAAGGTATAAGGACATGAGGAAATATTTAGCAAAGATAGACTGGAATAAGACACTGAAAAATAAGACGGCAACAGAATGCTGGAATATATTAAAGAGTGAAATTAAGTGCATAATCGATAAATTTGTACCCTTAAAAAAACAAGGAAAACGGTCCAAAAAGAAACACTTATCGAAACAAGCCATTAGAAAAATTTAATATACCGTCGACACAGAAGGGCGGTTGGTGACCGGCATGATGAATCGGTTCGTTGGCTCGTCCTCATCGCTGGAGTCTGCCGCATCGCAAGGTCGGTAATAAGGTGTCTTCAACATGATGTTAGGCGTGATGGCGTCGTAATACGAATGGTGAGCTGATTGACAAAACACAGCGCTTATATAGTTAGTGAATGTACCGAAAGGTCACGTGGGCGTGTCGAACGAGCACGGACTGTAGGTTAGGAAATACACATTCAAGGGTTGTAGAGTAGATCAGACTTGCACAGCGAATACCAGTTCAAACCAGTTTACAAACAGGCACCCATTTGAAGTAAGTTCAACTCTACTACGTAAAGACTGTCGTCGTTTCTCCTTGCACTGCTTGGGTGTGTTCAGCAGTAGAGACAGTCGATTGGCGGGACGATATTTGTCGCGACGACAGGAGAAGAGGGAGAAGCATCGACGGTTGCAGCAATACACTCCTTTTCTTGACGCTGAAACAGTGAAGGAATGAGCTTAATAATGAATGGTCAACTGGTATGTATAAGAAAAAATATTATATTATGTGCTTTTGAAAATTGTCTAACAAAATGACATGAATAGCATTTGAACACTAGGAGAAATTGAAGCTTACTGTTATCTCTTCAAGTTGTTCTTCAAGCTGTTCTTCAAGTTGTTGTTTACGTCGCCGCTGTTTATCTTGCTTCCTTTGGCAGCAGCCCTGCTTCACATGAGCGGGCCAATTCCCTTTATACTTGAAGGTACTGCCACACATAGAGCAAGTATAACGAGGCAAAAGCTTCTGACACTTCGTCGGAGATGACGATGTCAGGTTGATGATTGGGTCGGTTGCCGGTGCAAGTGAGAGAGAAAAAATTGGTTTGATCGTCGAACTGGTCGTCGAAATGGTCATCAAACTGGTCGTCGGACTGGCCGTTGAACTGGTCGTCGGATGTTGGTCCGGGTTGATTGTCGGGGTCGAGAGGTCGAGTGGTCCCGTAGCCGGAGAAGGCTGCGCCTTCGGTAGCAAAATCCCTTCTCGGACGTTATCACTAGTCATGTTGTTCATCTTCCAAAATGTAAGATATAATGACCACAAAAAACAGACGCAGGGCTTTTATAACAGTTCAACAGAACATAAAGGTCACGTGGGCGTGCCGAACGAACTTTATCATGGGAAAATTCAAGAGCACGGACTGCTGATTAGAATGTACACAAGCGCGGACTGTAGAGTAGTTATATAGTTCACCACTTATCTAATAGGGATGCTTTCAGTTGATGGTGATCTATCCACCAGGAGTAAGCACTCGACAAAAACAACAGACACGAATTATTGCAGTACTCATATGTGGTTCGCCCACTTGTCCACTAGGAGATGCCGTTTGAAGTTCGTGATCTATTCGTCAGGTGGCTCTATTGCACGGCAGTACTCCTACATTTAGTTTACAACTTGTCCGTCAGGTGGCACCACTTGTACAGTTAGTCCATGAAAAATACGACAGGTGGCGATACTGGTCAAACCAATTTAGTTCGGAAAAATTCCGCTAGGTGGCGCTCATGGTCAAACCAAGACGCACGAATTTGGGCAGGACCGAACTTTGGTCCATATTATTAGCTCACCAAAAATCCGCTAGGTGGCGCTTCTGGTCAACCAATTTTAGTTCGAAAAAATTCCACTGTGTGGCGCTAATGGTCAAGCCAAGACGCTCGAAGTGAGTGAGTGAACAGACACGAAGGGCTAATTCCAAAATGGTCGCTCTGTTCGAAAAAACGAGGCTATAGGCTCTGGTATAACATAGTCCTATATGTAATCTTCATTTCGCATACATTACTTCAGATAACACGATCTCCGTTGAATGTATAAGCCTTTTGTTACACACGACGCCTTACTATAACACCACATTTTCGACATGACATAGTCAAACAAATAAAGGCTCGGTCCTTTGGCGAAGCCTCGGCCTCCGGGTCAAGCCATCTCGTGAGTAGTATATTCAAATGGTGTTCGGTATGTTATTTTATTCAAAAAAAGTGGTCGCGTACCTTTGAAAAAAAAAAATGGCCTATGCTTTAACCCGGGATAAAAATTCGAAAAGTGGTCGGATACCTTTGCGATAAAAATGGCCTATGCTTTAACCCGGGATAAAAATTCGAAAAGTGGTCGGATACCTTTACGATAAAAATGGCCTATGCTTTAACGTGGGATTAAAACGGCCTATGCTTTAACATGGGATAAAAATAGCCTATGCTTTAACATGGGCTAAAAACCCAAAAAGTGGTCGGATACCTTTACGATAAAATTTCCTATGCTTTAACCCGGGGTCGGAACTACTTTTCCAAGCTCATTTGCATAACTAGCCACGCCCACAAGGCCCAGCTCGCTCGTGATTGGTCAATTGCACTCCCCCCGAGACGCTCCAAAGATCTCATTTGCATAATCCATGCGTAAGCGTTTGGAGCGTCTTGGGGGCAAATCCCTATCTCTTAACATGGGATTTCCTCCAGTCCGCGCATACCATGCACGCTGGACCACGCCTATTACTACTAAGGTGCATATTAAATTGCACGGTGATCACTGCAAGAGAGTTGATGCACTACTCACCCAAACAAAATCTGCCTACTATTCCAGCATAATCCGTACTAAACAGAAATTGCCACTGCTAAAGGAGATTCGTATTTTTGACTGGACTTTGACTTCGTCTTCAAGTGCGCGCAACCTCGGCGTTGTATTTGACCAATCCCTCGACATGACTAACCACATAAATGCCATTTGCCGAACAGCGTATATGCACCTCCACAACATCAGTCGTATCAGGCGATACCTCACAACAGACGCGCCTAAATCACTTGTGCACGCTTTCGTCATATCTAGATTGGACTACGGGCACGCGCTACTGGCTGGACTACCACGTGACCACATTCATAAACTCCAGCGAATCCAAAACATGGCAGCTAGAATCATCACGTTCACACCTCGCCGTGACCACATAACTCCGGTTCTAAAAGAATTACACTGGTTGCCAATAAAATGCCGAATCGAGCTTAAAATACTCCTTTATGTGTTTAGATGTCTGAACGGGACGGCGCCGCTGTATCTTGCAAACCTGTTAACCAGGCACTGTCCGGGACGCACACGTTCATCTGAACAAATTTTGCTTGAAGTTCCACGAACGAAACTGGTCAGTTTCGGGGACGGGTCCTTTCGTGTGATTGGACCTTGACTATGGAATGCACTGTCCATTGCTATCACGTGCAGCAGAACTCTGTCGGCGTTCAGAAAGACACTAAAGACGCACATGTTCAAAGCTCAATACTACTGATATTTTTTACATTTCATTTCATTTGAGGACATTTGACTTCATATCTTACTTTTATACACACATATATATATATATATATATATTGAGTGCATATATCAGTATTTATTTATGTATGCGTGCGTATGTGCGTGCGTACGTGCGTGCGTGCGTGTGTGTGGGTATGTATGTATATATATGCATATATGTAAATAAAGTAATAATCGGTCTAATTTATAATTTATCTAAATTTATAGTCTTTAATTAATAGTTTTAATATAACTAACTTAATTTGTTCTACTTTTTTTTTAAGTTTCTTTTTTGTAGGTTTTATTAGTATACATTAAATCGCCTGATTGAATTTTATTATACAGCGCTTTGAGCATATTATTAATTACACAATCATTTATGTGTACCACGTGAAGCGCGTCGCTGGGGTGATAGATCGTTTTGCGTGGCAGCCCAAACACTATGGAACTTGCTACCGCAAAAGCTGACTGCAACAACAATGACAAACACTGATTTTAAATCAAACCTTAAAACTTATCTGTTTTCCCGAACATTCTGTACGGCGCCGTGAGCAACGATTGTTGGAACGGCGCATTATAAATGTCACGATTTGATTTGATTTCTCAACAACGTGGACATGCTGGACACCTTCAATCTCCAGTCTGCATTTTTGTGGCCATTGCTAATACGAAACTACACACGCGAATGAACAGCAGTAGTATAATTATATATAATTGTCAGTCGTAATTGTCATACGTATTACTTACGGCTCTCCGAACTGAACGATCAAGCCTAGAGTGACGGAGCAGACTTGACAATTGTCAAGTCAACTATCTACGTAGCGCGTGTGCAGAGGAGCAGAACGTTCGTCGGTGGTGCCAGCGTTTTCACATTTAGATTAGATTACATTGCTATACATATATGATTGTGTAGTTGAGCCGTGCGTTCTGTTCTGCCATGGCAACCCCGCTGTATACACTCTTGCACCCGTTCGTCAGTTGGTGGACCCGTTCGCGAAAGACTGACGTCGTATTTTCTTCACTGAAAGGTAAGTTGTGATACTTTCATCGACTTGTTTCTGAGTTTTGGGAATGCAAGTATAAGCATAATATATGAGCGTCCATATGCCACATTGACAGTTTGACGTGGCTAACGGAGCACTGTTAGACACGAATAATGATTTGACATCGGTTAAACACTACGGTTATAGACACTTAGGACTTATAAATACATATGTATGCCGACTTTACGTAAATACACGACACGTTTTTCTGAAAGATGTACTTTTTGCAAATATAGGTATACTTTTCTGA
>OZ023212.1:31295035-31415035 GCA_963995525.1 Escarpia spicata
ACCTTCAAAACAGTTTACAAACAGGATATCTACTGTGACCGTTGGTAAGTACTATGATATTCTGACAAATACTGTTACATGACAAACAGTTTGACCAAAATATTACACAGATAGCTGGTAGTTTGAATGGTTTAACAGATAAGTTCGTATAATTCCCTATGCCTTAACATGGGACAAATACACAGAACCTTGAGGCTTGATTTATACCAGTTTATACCGGTTAACAGGGAAATTTTTCACTCGGTATAGTATGTCAGTGTTTTTGAGTTGTATATCAGTGTTTGTAAGTTGTTTGTCGGTGTTTGTAAGTTGTTTGTCCGTGGTTATGCACTGTAGGTCAGATAGCCTTTAGCCCCTTAGGCTTAGCCTATGCCATGGCTATGCTTTATCAGGTTTGGACCTATGTTAAAGTTGTAAATGAATAGGGTAGGAGAGGCCTACACCTAGCCAAATGGTCGACAACCTACGACATATGAGAATAGCCACTATTGCGCATGCGCAATTACTTATTTACTTGACGTCACATGAAGGGATTACATTACATACGCGCAAGTTCAATACAAGGTCTAACCAAAGCACTATCTGCTTGAACAACTCACTTCGTGTACAAAATTACTGCGCATAGCGGTTTGATGGTGTCACTGATCATGACGTCACTGCATCATGACGTCACATGAAGGGGTTACATTACATACGCGCAAGTTCAATTCAAGGTCTAACCAAAGGACTACCTGTTTGTCCAACTCACCTGGTGAACAAAATTACAGCGCATAGCGGTTTGATGACGTCATACAGGGTGCGCGTGCTTGCGACAAACAAACATGTCCAGACACGCCTCGAGTGTGGGATTTATAACAGACGCCAAAGGTATAATTCCAAAATGGTCACTCTGTTCGAAAAACAAAACAAAACGAGGCTATAGGCTCTGGTATAACATAGTCCTATATGTAATCTACATTTCGTATACATGACTTCAGATAAAACGGTCTCCGTTGAATTTATAAGCCTTTTGTTACACATTACGCCTTATTATAACACCACATTTTCGACATGTCATAGTCAAACAAATAAAGGCTCGGTCCCTTGGCGGAGCTTGGACCCACGGGTCAAGCAATTTCGTGTGTGACATATTCAAATGCTGTTCGGTATATGTTATTTTATTCAAAAAGTATACCTTTACGATAAAAATGTCCTATGCTTTAACATGGGGTGAAAATTCCCTATGCTTTAACATGGAGTTGAACATTTCCTATGCTTTAACATGGGATAAAATTCGAAAAGTGGTCGCATACCTTCGCGATAAAAATGGCCTATGCTTTAACATGGGATTAAAATTCGAAAAGTGGTCGGATACCTTTGGGATAAAAATGGCCTATCCTTTAACATGGAGTTAAAATTCCCTATGTTTTAACATGGAATAAAAAATCCCTATGCTTTAACATGGGATAAAAATGGCCTATGCTTTAACATGGGATTAAAATTCGAAAAGTGGTCGGATACCTTTGCGATAAAATTCCCTATGCTTTAACATAGGATAAAAATGTCCTATGATTTAGCATGGGGTTAAAATCCCTATGCTTTAACCCGGGGTCGGAACTACTTTTCCAAGCTCATTTCCATAACTAGCCACGCCCACAATGCCCAGCTCGCTCGTGATTGGTCAATTGCACTTCCCCCAGGGCGCGCCAAAGACCTCATTTGCATAATTGGCGGGAAAGGCTTTGGCGCGTCTTGGGGGAAAACCCCTATCTCTTAACATGGGGTTTCCCCCAGAGCGCGCAAACGGTGCACGGTAAGGGACATCTATTACTACTAATGTGCACCAGATATGTAACTATTTTCTTATTTAAAATCAAATACCTAAAATACAGGTGGGTCAGAACAACGAATGCAACAAGCAGGCAGTGCTGGCAAAAGGATAAATTGCTACTATAGCCACCATGCAGTGAGCGCCAGTAGCCCCTTGGGGTTACTAACACAGGGGCTAAGGGTACACAACCAACAATCAATTGCATATGTAATATATAAGAGTAATTTGCCATAATGACTAAGCTCCCCTCTCAAAATACACCACTATATTGACTACATTAACCCATATATTGATGAATTATTATGAACTTAATAGACCTCCCGTTTTCCTTGCAATATTAGACTACTAGCTCTATAGGCTTACAAGAACTAGGTATATTATTAGATAGCCTAGATTAGGTGAATTCAACCGAACAATACCGCAATCAAGACATTCACATGCAACCTAATAAACTGACTACTAGGCTTACTAGATATATTACTAAATAACCTAGATTATGTTAATTAAACCGAACGCTACCCCATTCAAGCAAATGACATTCAACCGGTTTATGGTAGTCAACGCTTATTAACATAAGAAGTCAGGATGGCCGAGCGGTCTAAGGCGCTGCGTTCAGGTCGCAGTCTGGTTCTCCAGGCGTGGGTTTGAATCCCCCTTCTGACAAGAGTTTTTGTTTTATTTCTCTGCACAACAACAATAATCTTTCTCAATAAATCAAACTGATACTTTTGTCATTTTGTATACCTGCTGGCTCACACGATTAATTATTTTAAAAACATGTTCCATTAAATTCAATGGCCGATTCCCATCTAGTTTGTAATTTTTTTAAACAGGTTTAATATTTTCATATAAAATTACTTAAACGAAAATATAAATCTATACCATAAAACAGAGTGTGGGTATTTTGTCTTCTGTCTGTACGTATGTATGAGTGTATGAGTGTATGTATGTATGTATGTATGTATGTATGTATGTATGTATGTATGTATGTATGTATGTATGTATGTATGTATGTATGTATGTATGTATGAAGGTGTGTATGTACGTACGTACATACAAGGGAAAGCTTATTTATTTACATGTATGTACGTGTACGTACGTGTACGTGCACATGTGTCTGTGTATTTGTTTGTGTATGTATGTATGTGCGTGCGTGTGTGCGTGTGTGTGTGTGTGTGTGTATGAGTGTGTGTGTGTGTGTGTGTGTGTGTGTGTGTGTGCGTGCGTGCGTGCGTGCGTGTGTGTGTGTGTGTGTGTGTGTGTGTGTGTGTGTGTGTGTGTGTGTGTGTGTGTGTGTGTGTGTGTGTGTGTGTGTGTGTGTGTTTGTCCAAGGTTTGTCGGTGGCCCATATTACCTACCATACAGTACGAATACATGCTGTGAGTGCTGTCATGTGATCGTGTTTTAGGCGTTACTGTCATCCAGACACTGATTTTGCGTTGATTGTACTTTTGTCAAATATGGTAATAGACCAAGCAAAAAAGTATACAACTGGTATGTTGCCTCGGGGCAACAACGTCCAACAAAGGGTTTTAACAAAGTTGTGCGTCTGCACAGGATATGAAATTGAACATTGGGCTAGCTTGTGTAAAGTCGTTTAAATAATAACATGAATTGGTCCAATAATGGAGCTTTGAGGTTCACCAGTTGTTATTGGTAAGGTATCTGATTTTACATCATTTACACATCTGATTTTACGCAATGGCCAACACATCATCTGATTGTTGGGCGTAGCGGCGTGGGTGGTACGTGTATGAGGTGGACGAGGCGTTGTCCATATTGGGGGTGATTTGTTCCTATCTTCACCGAACTCCGGTGTCGCGCTTACATTGATCCGGGCGTTAAATAATAACCGGGTGACGTTTCTGCGTGTGCGCGTATCTAGGGGAATATATTTAGCACCAGCTACGACTGTCGCGTTTTCATTTATCCGGGCGTTATGTATGTTTATATGTATATATATATATATATATATATATTTATATATGTCAATATATATACATAAATTATTAAATGATTGCTTCACACAGACACAAACAATGCACGTATGCACATAAACATAACCCGGATCAAATGTAACGCCCGGATAAATGTAAGCGCGACACCGGAGTGTCTGTAAAAATTCGTCACGTTCGGTCGTAACGGTATACGCTCTTCTGCTTGCTTTACTGTGTCAATATTTTAATCTACATTCGTGACATACCGTCACGAATGTATATTAAAATATTGAAGTATCGGAGTGTGGCAGACAGGTCTTATTTGCCACACAGGTAACGACGCCATGTTCTTATAGATATAATCACGCAGTATCATTGTTCCGTCGAATCATCTTACACCGTCATGTTATTGTAGCGGTCGTTGATCAAAGAGTACATGCAATAGAGCTTACTTCGGTGATGCACACGTGTTCACAATAAGATTACTTTGCTTTACTAAAAAAACTAATCGACATATATGATATGTTTCTGATTGGTTAAATGAACCATGGGTTATGTCGTGGCAACCCTACTGTAGACAGTCTGATGCTGTGTAGTCCGACAGTTGGCCGATCCGTTCGCGAAAGACGCACGCCGTATTTTCTTCACTGAAAAGCAAGTTGCGTTTTATTTTGTTTAGCAAAATACGGTATTTACTACGAGCCCACTGCGCATTTTGACGTGGCTAACGGAAGCACTGGAATACACGAATTATGATTTTGTATCAATTAGACACAGAGGTGCATGCACTGCCAATCAACTGTTTCGATATGTTGAAGATCGGACATGTGGGAAAACTTATCAGACGAGTATTTTGTTTCGCCCCAAAATAATGTATTCTAAGACAACGGTGGTGTTGGTGGGTAAAGAAATGTGACAGGTTAAAATGTACACGTCACTTCCGGTCTATATTTAACATGCAACCATGGAGATCATTGGTTAATCCATGATAAATGCCAATTACGTTAGTAGCAAATTATCTCAGCGCATTTTGCTAGGCTTCGCACGCATGGAATAAATGCATGACGTCACGTTGGCCATCACAAGCATTGCAACGCATAGTACATGCGTTTGTTTAAAGCTAGTACAGTGTGTCACTGTGGTGCAGAACGCTATGAATCTGTGGGTGACATTTGTTTCGTTATTAGCCTATTAACACATTGCTATAAAATGGGTTTTTGACAACAGTTGGCGTAAACCTGCGCTGCGAAAAAATCGCATCGACTTAACAGGAACAAATAACATGGGTAACATTACAATGGCAGCGTGTTTGTGTCAGATCGATAGTAACACACATAGCATGCAGGCCAAGTTATGGTGGCAATAACAATAATGAAAACATCATATTGTACATTAATTTTTCTCACCGTTCTCCAACATTCCTAATTATACGATCTATCAGCGCAGATCAACCAATCCGATCAGCTAACCCATACGATGTACGGCTACGGCAACTGGGATACTAGTCATACTACCTACACGAGTCGCACGAACGAATAATGACTGACGCTTCGCGTGATCATGCCTTATAACTTACTAACTAATATATAAGTTAAAAGCAGTTTGATTAATAAAAAATAAAGCTAAGTCCTCATATGTTCTAGTTCTAGTTCTAGGACCCCTCCAAGCGCTTTACATTTTACTCCCTGGCAGATTTGTTCAATCGAACACCATATCGACTTCTCTGGGAAGCATTCAGCCACGCTGCAATTAATGCGCGAATACTATTCGTACACAAATATCCACCACTGTCTATAGCCAGGTACTCATTCATACAGCTGAGTGAACTGAAGCAACGTAGAGTGAACGAACTTGCCTGCCTACTTACATACTGTGTTGATGCCTGACGCGATTTGTTTACTAGGGCGTGAAACTGGTGTGTATCCGTGTAGCCGGAGTTTGTCCGACGTAAATGCGTAAATACACGGCACATTTTTCTGGAAGGGATACTTTTTGCAAATATACATGTACAAACTTTTCTTACACGTTAACAAGGCAAAGGTCACCCGCCCGTATAGTCTGTGGCCACAATGCATACGTTGTTCGACTATGTTCGTTTGCTTCGACCAGGTTTTTGGTCAGCTTGCTATTATTAAATTTGTTTTTGCCACTATATGATGGCGCAGTTGAGTCGTTGGGCTTACATGTACGGATGACATTGGGCAATACGTCTATGTCTGATTCGCCCTTACAGCACATTTTGTATGATCTGAAACTTGCATAGAAACGAATAAAACGCGACCTCACTCCAATTACAAAACTGCGTGACCAGCTATCGTTAAACTGTAGCAACTATTTTCGGTAATTTTCCCTTTTACTGATTACATTAATGACACTTTTGTTATTTTCATGATTAAGTATGGATAAGGAAATACATTCTCCATACTGTAATCAGCCGTTGCGTGATCATTAAACCGACCTTGTCTTTTTTATTTATTAGAACACGCACACACCCTACACACTCGTACACACACCTTTGCACCCACGCACGCACGCACGCACGCACACACGCACGCACGCACGCACGCACGCACACACACACACGCACGTACACACACGCACACACACACGCATGCACGCGCGCACACATGCGCACGTGCACGCACACACACACTCGCACACAAACACACACGTACGCACGCACACACATTTGGAAACATAAAGTGTTTCAAATGTAAACGTCACTTTGTTTCAAATGTAAACGTCACTTCCGACCTACAATATATATGAGCCTATGACAAAAGGTGGTGCCAAAAAAGGGGACATCTAGTTAAAATTTCATAATGCTTTTTTACTTTGAACTTTATGTTTTCCTGAATGTGTTATATCTTAGGTGTGTAAACAAATGATGCATGGCAAGATAACTGTTGTTGAAGTTCTGGGCTGGTGCATCAATTTATGTCATTAACTGAACAAGTTTGTTTGTGATGGTGGACATAAACTTTCTTTGAATTGGAGATTCTTTGAATTTGACATTTTGGCACCATTCAAGGAGCTCCCCGTCCATTGTAATGATATTTTGCTGATTTTTGTTTAGAATAATGGACACTTTTGTAACAATTTCCTATTGCTTTATTTCTTTTCAGTCTTGATTTCATGTCCACCATCACAACATAACTCTGAGTCAAGTGCTTCTGCAACATTGACATTCACACCTCCAGATTCGAGTGCTTCAGCAATAGACTCGTCGTCAAGCAAATCCTGGTCATCAACCACAGATATGCAGCTGCAGCATCTGTCTTCACTTCGTTTCTGCCCTCAGTCTATTTCTCGTATTCTTCGTTTTGCAACTTTGAATTGTATGTTGTTCCAACAGTTGACAAACGTCTTGCTGAGACATTCTTGTGGATTGTCTTGCAAGCATGGAGGGCAGAAACACGTAAGATTCCTTGTAGCCAACGTGTTATTTCCCACGCGCTTGATACTGTGAAGCTGACGTGTTCCTGGAACGGTCATCACAGCTGATGACGGAATTGATCTGTCAATCTGCTCTGTTGTGATCTGCGTGAAGGAGCGCTTGGTGTGGCAGCATTGGCCTGAAGGGGAATCGGGCAATGGCAAAGTGTAGTTATCACAGCAGTGCTGGTACATTGCTGCAGCACTTTGTACAATGCATTCACCCGCACGAATGTCATCATCAACTGCCCTCTTGATGACGCCTCCACAAGCATTACATGCAATTTTGCAATGTCTTGAACCAAAATAACATCTCTCAATGGGAATGTTGCCACACACATTTGAGAGGTGAAAGAATGGGAGTTTTGATTTGTACTGGGCTGCACACCCATCTAAAAAGGCAACCATCTTCTCAACCTTATCCATTACAGACAGAAGGTGGTCTGTCGTCTTGTCAAATATCGTCTTTACCATACTGGCATCATGGCACAAGTCATCTAAAAAAAATATCAGGTAGTCCGTTACAGTTGCAGAGCAATGATGGCAATTGTAATACAGCACTGTGTGATGCACGTTCACTTGACTGTAACCCCAATGGGCTGACTGCACTTCATCCTGAACTGGCCAAACTGCCACCTGAAGACGAAGAGATGTTTTGAGAATAGTTGCAGTTCCTTCATCAACCTGCAAGGTTCCATCCTTTGATACTAGTTCTCTCCTCTTGCCACGGTCATATTTCACTATTTCCAATATTATTACTTTCTGAAAATTTCATTTTGCTAGACAGTGTTGATGGAAGACGGGAGAAAGGATAAAAATACAAATAATATTTTTTCTTCAAAATCTCCCATTATTTTATTTATAATATTCCCAGACAAGAAAATGCCTCTTACTATTTTCATCAACGGCCAAAAAAGTTTGTTGCCATGGCAACCATAGTGTTACTTTTCATGAAATAGCACCAGGTAGGCTACGGTGGATTGCCGGGTTTATGAGCTTTCTAAAATGTATAGGTTTGCATACGTATCCCATATACCTAACCCATAGCAAGCCTCCAAAGACGACCACCCCCATGTATGCAAAAACAACCAGTATTCTAACCTTGAAATGGAAATGTGAATGTTTCCAGCAAAATTGGAATGTCAAATGTCATTAGTTATTACGACATACATTCAATTAATGTATTTACTTCAGACCAAAACACACATAGCGATACATACATTGATCCGTATATTCATACACATGTAACAGTTAACAAGCTGATATTAATAGTAGAAAGCGTGTTATATAATTGAAAGAAGTTGTGCATATAATATGGCCTAGTGTCAAATATCTACGTCATACTAGTTTAATTTAGCTTAGATGCAAGGAGACATGAATTCTTCAGATACTTTCCCTCTACTTATCAGTATTATGCTTCTCTCGCGGTTATATTTAATATCATGCATAACTTTCACAAACTAATAACAACTCCCTCAGGCTTACACTGGATGGGTAGAACTTCACCAGGTCAACTACAAAGATGTGTTAACATTTTGGGTAAGTTTTCCCAAGCTTGACATATTTGTCACAGCACAGGATACAAAAGTATTTAAACGTCATAATGTTTGAAAAGGGTGTAGGCTGTAGTGTAGCGCGTACTAAACTTCTACGCACGACGCACATAGCCCAAATAGGTCATGTAGATATATATACACAGTTTATATCGATACAAAGGCGGTGCCTACACTAGACCACTTACTCTAAAACCTTCGCTCCAGTTCATAATTATTATCAAATTTAATGTTCTTAATATTTGCTAAAAGCCCAACATTCTACTTCGCAAATGGGCGCCCAACGAAAAACAAACGTACATACGCGCGCATTCGTTTTTATCTTTAGACGGACCAATGATCAGCAAATGGGGCGTGGCTTAAAAGCGCCTGTTAGTCTTTTCATAAGTGAATCGCAAAGGCGCACACGGTACACCCACGCCACCAAAGCGCATGTGCATTAAAGCGTACCTCAGTGTGTACCGCCTTGACATGTTTTTTACACTGATTGCCCAACTGTGCGCATACGCACTAGACACACTGGTATAGAACTGTGCAGTCATAGCGTGACAGTTTACTCCTTCACAAAAAAAAACCCACATAGTTTCTTCACTGAACGGTAACTTGTGACAATTTCATTCACTTGGTTTGTGGAAGACACGTGCAGGCATATATAAGCTTCCATACGCCACATTGACAGTCTTTATATGAATATATAGTTTTGTAATCCATGGTATTTGCTGCTACCCCACTGCGTAGTTTGACGTGACTAACGGAAACACTGGTAGACACGCATTATGGTTTGCCATAGGTTATACACTGGGGTGATACCACCAAACAACTATTTCGATTGGTTGAAGATCGGATATGTGGGAAATCTTGTCAGTGCGGTATTTATTTTGCCCCAAAATAACACGATAATGTTATATAACATAAGTTAACAATGGCGTTGGCGGAAAGAGAAGTGCATTACATGTTAAGATGTATGCGTCACTACGGGTATATTTTACCGTGCAACATTGGAGACCACTGTCTGAAACCGACCATGTCTGTTCTTAGTTTCTTACTACTTACGTACACACGTACACACGTACACACGTACACACGTACACACGTACACACGTACAAACGTACACACGTACAAACGTACACGCGTACGTGACCCTCTGACGTATATGTGTATGACATTACGCCCCGTATTTTATCTTTATTCTCAATTGTAATTGTACAGAATGTACGTTAACGTTAATAGTTGTGACGCTGTTAGGGATTTTGCATGGTAGTCTCGTATAGCAGCCGTCAAGTGTTTTCTCGCGTATTCGTGTCAGCGTCTGTGATTCACATCCATAAATTATACCTTTATGTGGTCCTGGAGATGTATAGTTTGGTATGTCTGAGTAATGACGATCGCCGTACGTTATCTAGCGCGTGAACTGTAGTCCAAGCCGAGGCTTTGCTATACTTAGTGTCACGGTTAGAGTTAGTGTAAGTAGTAATAGATGTCCCTTACCGTGCACCGTTGTCGCGCCGCGGAGCAAGAGCAAGAGCAAAAGTACCCGGGTGTAGGTCAAGGGTCAAGGTCAAACACCCGGATGTAGATCAAAGGTCAAATACCAGAATGTAGGTGAATGTCAATGTCAAGTGCCCGGATGTAGGTCGAGTGGCGCCGGTGGCGACACCTGGTGGATATGTTATGAACTAAAACAGCGCCACCTAGTGTATTTGTCATGAACTAAAATAGCGCGACCTAGCGGATAGGTCGTGAACCAAAATAGTGCCACCTAGCGGATATTTCTGAACTAAATTGGTTAACCAGTAGCGCCACCTAGCGGATTTTTTCAGACTCAATGTTCAAGTACTGCCCCAATTCGTGCGTCTCGGTTTGACCATTAACGCCACCCAGCGGATTTGTTGTGAACTAAATGTTCCCTAGCGGATAGATCATGAACTAAACAGCGCCCCTGACGAAATTTTTCGAAACTAAAATAGCACCGTCTAGCGGATTTTTTCCTAATTAAATTCCCCATAGCGGATTTGGGGGACTACAATAGCGCCACCTAGCGGATTTCCCCCCGAACTAGATTAGTTTGACAGGTAGCGCCACCTAGCGGATTTTATGTGAAGTAAATGTCCCTTAGCTGATATGTCGCGAACTACACGTGGTGCCACCTTGCGGACAAGTTGTGAACTAAATGTAGAAGTACTGCCCAAATTCGTGTCTCTTGCACGCATGCGTGCAATAGAGCCTCCTGCCGGATAGATCAAGAATCACAAACATCATCCCTGGTGGACAAGTGAGCGAACCCCATGTTAAACCATAGGGAATTTTCCTCATGTTAAGAGATAGGGAATTTTTACCATGTTAAAGCATACGGATTTCATCATCAACTGAAAGCACCCCTATTAGATAAGTGGTGAACTAAATAACTACTCTGCAGTTCGCGCTTGTGTACATTCTACTCAGCAGTCCGTGCTCTTGAATTTTCCCATGATAAAGTTCGTTCGGAACGCCCACGTGACCTTTATGTTCTGTCGAACTGTTATAAAAGGCCTGCGTCTGTTTTTGTGGTCATTATATCTTACATTTTGGAAGATGAACAACATGACTAGTGATAACGTCCGACAATGGATTTTGCTACCGAAGGCGCAAATATTGCTACCGAAGGCGCAGCCTTCTCCGGCTACGGGACCACTCGACCGCTCGACCCCGACATATCGTGTAAATCCAAATCTTTTTGATTAAACAGACTGAAATAAATATCACGTGGTAACGTGTCAAACATAAATTTCATGGTTAGACCGGGAACGCTAATACCGTCTTTAAACATGTCAATGTGGCGCAATTTGTAAAAAGAAAACTGTTTTTTTATAGTTTCAAGGATAGGAACGACATCTCTATTGTTGTACCAAATAAGAAAATCACGAAAAGTTTTCATATCGTGATCGCGCCAAATTTGTTCGCAGTACGCGTAATTTTCGTCAGAAATGTCTTCGTTTTTCAAATCGCTTTGAAAAGCTTCCTTTGGAGGAAGGGATTCACAGTCGAGTCTACTTAACGAAGTCACCCACTCGTAGGGAAAGTATCCTTTAGTTTGTACACATCCGTAAGCTTTCAGAAATTTATCGTAACTAAAACCGGGGGCCAAATAATTTACGAAACAAAAAATTTCAAAGTCGCTGTTTTTAAACACATCATATTAGTATGACGCATTACTGTGAACATGATATTTTTAGGTTTCTTATTAGATTCGTTCTCGGCCGTCTCGTCACCTACGTCGGTTGTCAGGAAGTGTGGTGTGATATATTTTTTAATGACGTTCAAATCGTATTTTCCGGAATTAAAGTCAATGACGGGTAGTTCTTCAAGAAATCCGTGAAGCTTACCAATTAATTTTGGAATTTGGTCTTCTGGGATAATAGGTAAAGGTGACCCGTCATCTAGAATTTCGTCTAAGTCGGGTTCGAGCATTCTACCCTCTGGTGATTGAATATCTTTTAGTTGTTGGTATAATTCATCAAAAACAAACTGATAACGTGTTTTAAGAATTTCGGAAGCGGTGTCGCTAATTTCGTAGAGATAATTTAGAAAACGGTCAACTAGTTGGCTCGGCTCACCCTCGCTAATAAAACAGCGTGGTTCCTTGTACCCGGGAACATTGGATGATACACTAACGCTAAGTATTTCGTGTCGAGCCAACCACTCGACCTTTGGAGTATTTACCGGTAAGTTGGCCGTATCAAAATAAGATTCAAAATCAAAGGTGGCCCGAAACGGATAATACCGGTGTTTTTCTTTGACGACAATACCCAACTCATCAAGTTTCTGAAAAATGGTTTCCTGAACATGAAATATACCACCAGGGAAAATTCTCTTCACCTCGACTTCGCAACCTTGTTGGTGTCTTTTTAAGTACTTTAGGGTATGCCAAAGTTTGTCACATTTTATACATTTGAAAGACCGTGTGTACGTTTTAATATCGTGGATATAAGAAAAATGTGTTTCGAAAAGATTCAAATTTAAAGTATCGGGGAATTTACAAGTTGAACGCCTCAGTAAATGACATGCTACCAAGTTCTTGTCGTCGTCGTCGTGATGATCGAGTAATTCATAAACATGTCATACAGGTCACTTAACTTAAAGCCAGGGAAATGCATCATAGGCGGGGCCTCGTTTATGGCGTCTTGGTACACGTTATACAAAGCGGCAACATGAGGCTCTAGATTACGAATATCACCTCCCCGACTTAGTGCGAGAGCACGGAAGAAACAAAGAATATCTTTATAGGGTGGCCTAACGTTTCGGGACCAGTCACAGGACAACGAATATAAACCTTTATTTGCGAGGACATAGTCGGGAAGGACTATATGCTCACAAGTACCTATAGGGTGATCAGGTATGATGTTTATGTAAAATGTTACATTTGTTACCATTTCACAGATCCACTGAGAATCAGGCCTCTGTCTAATTGCCCAACTTAAAATATCTTTTTCTTCAAACGCACTTAAAAACAACTGAAATTCATCGAAATTAGTAACTAAAGGGGGCCTGTCCAGAAACCTACCGGAAATTTTTTTTGAAGAATGAAAATAACGATGTTCTTTCGTTTTCTGGTTATATAAAATAAATCCAAAGCTTAAATAAATTTTGAAGGCGGTAGTTTGTTCATCAAAAATGCTCCACAATGTTGGATGTAATGAAGTTATGTCAGTATCTGTTAATCGAATATTGTAGGTTCTCTGGACGGGTCCCCTACGATAATGTGTGCGAATTGTCGACCACTGACCCCTATACAAATTAAACAAATTATCCGGTAGTAGGTGATGGTCTTTTTGGTGATGGTGATGCTGAAGCAGTCGACAGTGACCGTCGGCGTTTTCGCGATTTCTAAAACAACAAAATACAATAAAAAAAGATGAGTTTATTGTCCAATAGTAATTCATCGGATAATTTCTTCTTTTGATGAGGGTAGAAAATGAGGATAGAAAATGTTTTGTTAGATTACGTTAATTAAGTTAATAAAAGTGGGAAAGTTGTTCATAACTTGGATAGTGAAACATGTAGTAAAGTATTCAACTAATTAATCACACAAGATTGAAAAACACTGCAATAAAGGTGATATCACTAGACGGGAGAATAGAAATCTTTTATGATACGGTAGTCAATTTCTTCAGTTTATATGTATACTAAATACAGACGTAGTCAGTGATAATATCCGACATCTTCAAAGATTACTCACCGTAGTGCCTTCGGTCACAGGCGCAGGCGGCGCAGAGGTAGTTGGGATATCATCAGCAGCAACGCGCTCCTTTTCTTGGCGCTGAAATAAACACACAAGTTGACTGTTAATCATGATATAAAAATATAAAGAGATAACGGGCTTTGTAGCAACACCAGAAATAAACACAAGTTGATTTTTTTTTTCGTAGTATACAAAACCTAAAGAGACGGGATTTGTAGCAGCATCTAAAAATATTTATAGAATACAATCAAGTTACCATTATTTCTTGAACGAGCGCTTCTCGCCGCTGCTGCCTTGTTGATATGTTGCTGCCAATCTCTTCTCCGAGTGAAGGTACTGCCGCACATACAGCACGCGAAGTGTGGCAGCACATCCACTCGGTTGGTCGGTGGTGTCCCGGCAGCAGTTGATGCCGGGGCCGGGGCCGGGGCTGTCCCAGTAGCTCTCGGGGTTGGTTGTCTCTTTGCTGGCCCGTTGATGAATTTCTACAACAATAATTAAATATTACAGACACAATGATAGGGAAAATATGACAAAAAGTCACGTGACCAGAAGCCTATAGGAAGACGATAAGTATATATGGAGGCAATGTCTCAGTAGGAATAGGTTGGGAGAAGGTATGTTGACAGGAAGTATGTATGAGCCGCCATTTTAATCGATGTAAACATACAAAGGGACGCTATTTTATTCGAAGTAAACAAAATACATGTAAACAATATATAGGGATGCCATTTTGACGGAAGTAAACATACACAGGGACGCCATTTTGACGGAAGTAAACAAAATACATGTAAACAATACACAGGGACGCCATTTTAGCGGAAGTAAACAATATACGTAGAGGCGCCATTTTAACGGAAGTTTTAAAGAGACGAATTTTAGGGGAACTGATTGGGAAAGCATGGTTTTAGAGGGAAGTAAACATAGACGTGGACGCCATTTTAGTGAAAAAATAAATAGGGAGCCACCTTTTTGGTGGGAAGAAGGTAGGAGCCGCCATTTTAGGCGAAAGTATATAGTAACACAATATAAAGTTAAACTCACCACCAGCGCGTCCAACTCGACCTCCTCGGCCGTTCTTTTTGGGCGGTCACATTGCCCGCGGGTGACGTGGCGCTTCCAGTTGTTCCGCCGTGTAAAACTGGTCTTACACGACGGACAGGTGAAGGGAGCAAGGGAGGGGGAGGTAGTTGTCTCGCCGGGGCGGGGATCATGATACCCACGGGAGATCCCACCAGTACACAGTGGAAGTTCTAAATGTACGAAGGATTGTTATTAGACGTTTTCATAAGTGTCTTAAGGCTAGATAATTATACACACGAAAAAATTTTGAAATGGAAATATAATATTAATAATAAACACTTACCATACGGGATGGTGGTTGCGCTGATGCCTGTCACCGGGCCGGACGCCGGTAGGGGAGGGAAGGCCTCCCTGTACGTAATGGGGGTCAAACCCGCCACGGTATGATCGATGGCCTGCAGCTCTCTGACCGCCTCCGCATACGAAAACCCAAGACGCGTAACGTTTACCATATCGAATGACGAATGACAAGTAGATCGTCTCCACGACTTTATATAGGGACACAATGAACATAAAGGTCACGTGGGCGTGCCGAAAGATCTCGGATTGTAGAAAATTGAAAAGCACGGACTGCTGAGTAGAATGAATAAAAACCACGGACTGCTGAGTATAATGTACAAAAGCACGGACCGCATAGTAGAAATTACAAAAGCACGGACCGCCGAGTAGAAAGTAACTCTCAAACTGTCTCTCAAAGTACCTCTCAAACTAAAGAGCTCTCAAAATACATCTCAAACTACCTCTCAAAATAGCTCTCAAACTACCTCTCAAAGTAAAGAGCTCTCAAAATACCTCTCAAACTTTAGTTTACGAAAAACCCGATAGGTGACGCTAATGTCCAAACTATTTTAGTTCCAAAAAAATCCGCTAGGCGGCGCAACTTGTCAAACCAAGACGCACGAATTTGGGCAGTACTCGAACATTTAGTTTACAACTTGTCCGTTAGGCGGCGCCAATTGTACAGTTAGTGCATAAAAATTCCGGAAGGTGGCGCTACCGGTCAAACTAATCCAGTTCGAAAAAATCCGCTAGGTGGCGCTATTATAGCCCCCCCCAATCCACTAGAGGAATTAAGTTCCTGAAAAATCCTCTAGATGGCACTATTATAGTTCCCCAAAATCCGTTAGGGGGAATTTAGTTCGAAAAAAAATCCGCTAGGCGGTGCTATTTTAGTTCCGAAAAATTTCGTCAGCGGCGCTGTTTTTAGTTCATGACATATCCGCTAGGGGACATTTAGTTCACAACAAATCCGCTAGGTGGCGCTAATGGCCAAACCAAGATGCACGAATTTGGGCAGTACTCGAACATTTAGCGCTAATGGTCAGACCATTTCGTTCCGAAAAAATTCGCTAGATGGCGCTACTGGTTAACCAAATTTAGTTAAGAAAAAATCCGCTATGTGGCACTGTTTTGGTTCACGACCTATCCGCTAGGTGGCGCTATTTTAGGTCATGACCTATCCACTGTGTGGCGCTGTTTTAGTTCATATCCACCAGGTGACGCCACCGGCGCCACGCGACGTACATCACGGGTGATTGACCTTTGACCTTGACCTACATCCGGGTACTTGACCTTTGACCTTGACCTACATCCGAGTACTTTTGCTCTTGGTCTTGCTCCGCGGCGCGACAACTGTGCACGGTAAGGGACACCTATTACTACTAGTGTAGAAGCCAAGGTATTTAGAGTGTCCTACCTTCTCTATTTGGCTCTCTCTTTGGCTCGTTAAGGTGTGTAGATTAGGATTTAATTAGATCACTTTCCCAATCATGTGCCTTTTGCTTGCTTCTAGTAACTTATAACTCTGGGCAACTTGAAACTATGCAATGTATTCAATATGACTTATTAACATTAACAAAAAACATGCTAAAATGAACTTACATGCGACTTAACTTGCAGTAATATTACTGTGACGCGTTTGTGTCGAAGCATCCATTGCGTACAATGCATAGGCATGTACACATTGAATTGGGAGACACTGATCGGCAACGTCGTCTCCGCATACTATAGTACCTTTGACGTTGCGATGTAAAGAGTATAGTTTAGACCTTGTCATGCGATGAACTTCGCTTCGCTGTTATGAATTCAATTAATAGAATCATTCTGTGATTATATTACATATAATAAGACATGTACATTCTAGTGAAAACAGTGGCCATTCCTTGCGAGTATAATCATAAAACAAAGTGGGAGCGGTGGTCGCGCGGTAAAGCGCCGGACTGTCGATCGAGGAGACGGTGGTTCGATTGCACCTGCCGAAACTGAGGCAATTTCGTTCACCTCACGTTGCTCCCAATGGCCGGAGTTGCTTCCCGGTCAGGCGTGTGAGAGATGCCGCCTAGGCTGTGTATACACTGTATCATTGGCCGCACTCGGTCCTACATCAATGTATATACATACCTACATCAAACAAACATTTCAAATGACGAAACGCGTCGATAGTGAACGTGGGCGTAATAAGAAATAAATGAATATGTCACAAAGTATAAAAAAAACTTTATAAATATATAATATACAGCAAACAAGAAGAAGATTAAACCTAACGAAGGAGAGCTTAACATATAAACGTTGGCTTGTGTTTCGTGTAAATACGAATTCGTGACTTCTACGTGACCCGGTTAACTACATTTACAACTGGTGAGGTCAGACTGGTTATAAACTGTCGAGTATGACCAAATTAGTCATACGTCGCTGGCAGAGCAGAACCATTCGTGCGTGACCGTAGACCTATTTCTACTACCAATTTAGGACCAAACCATGTTTACGCTTTCTGGGTTTGAATGATCGCTAGGTCGTCCACTGCCTGCAGTCCTAAATGGCCGAATAAACGCGCTGGATTTCAGCATAATCATCGCAGAACCTACATAAACAAGTTTATCAGTTTTTCTTAGTGTTTATTAAATTTGTTTTGGTATTGATCTTACTTGCGCCATACACGCAGGACAAAGGTAGGGGACCCGGGGCCAGGCAGTCAGACCGACACGCACCTTTGCTCGTGGCCTCGTGAAATGAACAACGCGCCCACATTGCCCCACAAGCAGAATTACAGTATTTTATATTACAATATCGTTCACAGTGGCGCCCTTTGACTGGAAAGTTACCACTCAATTCATCCACCCTTTTAATTTTCTCTGACAGGTGAACAGCATATGGCAACCGCACAAGTAAATATCTTCAAATACCTGTCTTTATGTTTGAAATGTATCGCCAACTAGTAGATAGAAGAAAGAATGGATTTCGGCACATTGGAGGATACAAAGTTACCGTACTAATAAATATATATTTACCTATTTCTTTATCTTCAGTTGCTGTAGACTTAAGTATTCACGCCCAACAAAGATTATGGCTTGTGTCACTAAATCGTTACCGTCCTTTTTTGTGTTTGTTCTAGTGTAAGATGTCCGCTGATCAACCTCCACAGGGTGAGTTCTTTTCGTGGATCGGTAGCTCATTTTCACTAATTTCGCTCTATATTAAACAATAATCAACCTTACTGCAATTAATACTCGTCGCAAGTAAAGTTGCATTCTATTATACCAATATTGTGAAAAGAAGATGTTCCAAAATATAAAAACTACATCAGAAAAAACAACTGAAATTAATGATTCAATTATTGGAGTGATGACGACGATGTTGTTGATTAGAGTGACGACGACTATGTTATTGAATGGAGTGACGACAATGTTGTTGATTGGAGTGACGACGACGACGATGTTGTTGACTGGAGTGACGAAGACGATGTTGTTGATTAGAGTGACGACGACGATGTTGTTGACTGTAGTGATGACGACGATGTTGTTGACTGGAGTGATGACAACGATGTTGTTGACTGGAGTGACGACGACGGTGTTGTTGATTGGAGTGACGACGACGATGTTGCTGACTGGAGTGACGACGACGATGTTGATGACTAAGAGGATCAGTTAGTTTAATGTCTGCTGTAATGTCGACAGCCATTACGATCGCCGTCATTACAATCAGGATTATGACAATAATAGTGACGGTCAATAACGATTGTTGTTGTTATTATCATTATTGCTGTTGCCACCAAGTGTTCTGCTCCTCGTTGTAGTAGTTGTAATTGTTGTTGCTGTTGTTGTAGCTTTTTTTGTCGTCGTCGTTGTTGTTACTGTTGGTGTTTTTGTACACGTGTGTTGTCGTTATCGGTGATGTCGTCGTCGTCGCTGCTGTTACTGTCGTTGTTGAGTTTAGTTAACCTTTTACATGTTCTGCTTGTTACTGCACGCAGGGAAGATACTGAATGTCGACCAGCAGTACGACAACCGAGGGTTCGAACAACCACAACCACAACCCCCACCGTATGTGCAGCAACCACAACCACAACCGAATTGGCAGCAACCACAACCACAACCGAATTGGCAGCAACCACCACCACAACCGAATTGGCAGCAACCACAACCACAACCGAATTGGCAGCAACCGCCAGCGCAACAGCAGCTATCCGGTTGGTTTGATTATATATGTTTGCGTTACATTTCATATACATGTATTAACTTAGATGGTAGGTCTAGCAGGCTTTCGTATTTCCAGCAACGCTGAAGAAACTGGTTTTACATGTAATTCGAATTTGCGGCGGGGGCGGTAGCTCCGCGTGTAGTCCCGCCAGGCTGTCGATCGGAGTATGACTCCACCTAGGTCTATTGCGGTTTCAAAATTTGGACAGTCTCGTTCACCCTACGTTGCCTGTTTCTTTCGGAAGAGAACTGCAAGTCGTGTTCTTTCAAACATGGGAAGTAAAACATGTATACAGGTAAACGGAAAACCCCACAGGCGCTTCATTAGCTGTTGTCAGAACCCTTGTTCAGATCATGGAATAAGGGCCACGAGCACCTTGTATAGGCAATAACAACATAATAGGTATAAGACAGCACGTCATCACTATAATTTTGAAGCCATTTGGAGCTCTTTTTGTATTGATATGCTCAAAACACTAAAACAAACATTTCTGATTGCAAATTACATATTATTTATTGTTATAATTGTTACATTGACAGCTAACTGAGCTAAAATGCAACTTTTGTTTTGTATCGTTACCTAACGCTATGCCCAGAGGGGCAGAGACTCTCCCACCCCCAAGTAACGTCACGCTGATCCGGGTACCACCCCCCGCTAAGCGTGACATAACATTTTCTGTTTACGTGCCATGTTACAAAGGCACTGATTTGTTACAGGTGATTGGGTGTGCGTGGATGCGTTTGTGTGTGTGCGTGTGTGTGCGTGTGTGTGTGCGTGTGTGTGTGCGTGTGTGTGTGTGTGTGCGTGTGTGCGTGTGTGTGCGTGTGTGTGCGTGTGTGTGCGTGTGTGTGCGTGTGTGTGCGTGCGTGTGCGTGCGTGTGTTTGCGTGTGTGTGCGTGAGTGTGCGCGTGTGCGCGTGTGCGCGTGTGCGCGTGTGCGCGTGTGCGCGTGTGCGTGTTGTCTGTGGCTCCTATTTCTTGCCATGCATTTCGACGACGTCGACATGGTATGAGTGACGTCATGTGTTCGTGTTTAGGCGTTACTGTCATCCAGACGGCTCCTCAGCCTCAACTGACCACCGTGGTCACTAGTTTCCGGGACAGTCCCATTCAGACGGTGTGTCCTGTTTGTCGCGCTCACATCATCACGGCAGTCGACTACGAAGTCGGCACTTGTGCTTGGCTGTGGTGCTTTGGCATTTGTGTTGGCCTGACCTTAGCCGGGTACGTATCACGTACATGCACGCACGCCGCGGATAAGGATGGGCACATGCACACACGCACAAACACACGCACACGCACACGCACACGCACACGCACACGCACACGCACACGCACACGCACACGCCACGGTGAACATCAACATGACATCAGATGTTTCAGAACGTTGTAGCCTCTGTTCTTAATACTATTCTGTCAACGTCTCCACCCGAAATAGGCTTACCGGCGTAACGAGCATAAAACGTTCCATTTCTACTTTTTTACATTTTACCGTTTGTCTTGACTACTTTCCACTGTGTATTTGCACCCGTCTGTGACATCCGCCGTCCGTCATCTGTAGCCATTCCGCTTAGGTACACAAAGCTTCACATATTTTCGTCCAACCTGATAGCCAACTCCATTTCTCCGCTGTCCTCCCGAGATTACCTGTCTCCTCAAAGCTAGTCCTCGATCGTCAACACCATATTTAACTTCTCCAGCGCTGACACCCTTCACATAAGTTTACATTCCTGTTGTATCCGCAGGATCCCATTTGGCTGCTGCTTTATCCCATTCTGCGTTGACGGTTGCAAGGACGCGGCCCACTACTGCCCAAACTGCGAATCGCAGATTGGTAACTGGCACCGATAAGTGTATACGAGCCGCTGTACACTCACGCATACAATGGTGCACACACGGCGGTGACGACGAACATGAGCACTTGGGTAGAACATGTCTGATATGGCTGATGCAGACCTTCCATGTTGACGCGTAACAGATAAAGGGGAGACTTCCTCCACTCGGGGTCTCGTGGAGGGAGATTTTGTTCAAGTTATATTTGGTTCCGTTTGTGGCGCCACCTACCGAATGTATTTCACAACATTACACTCAAGCTCTGATATGACTTTTGAAAAATACGAACATTTGTAGTTGAAGCGATTTCCAGGTTTGGGGTTCATTATATTTGTTATTATACAGGGGTATATCCTATGATCTTGGCCAAGCTTCAAATTCTGAAAATAAAATAAAAATATATAAAATAATAGTGAAATCGTTTTGTTTAATAATTGGAGACCAATGGATGGTTGGAAAATAACAAAAAATGCGAGAGATCTCCTGCGATATCGGGAAACGTGGAAGATCTGTAGGGCCTTCTGATGCCATTTTGGGTGGCTCAATTGACATCGACATAATGTGGTCTTAACGGAAGTCTCCCCTCCCACAATTGAGACAGTTTATTTATTTTATACACCACAATGCATTGTTAAAGATTCTTTCACTGGATGTGTCGCCTGTTGTTAGTGTTTGTGAAATGACCAATCGCTATTGCATATGTCGGTATGTAAATGATACAACTAAAAGGTTTAGTTTTGACTAGCAGAATCCTACGTCACTGTTTTGTACTGGCGGCATTTTTGGATTATTAAACATTATTTTGCAGTGAACATTCAACATATTAACACTTGTCTAGTATTAAGAGGAGTATATTGTAAAACGAGAAACATACAAGACCAGTTTAAATGGTGATAGCTGTACACGTTGAGGTCTAAGATTCCTTATATCACAGTGTATTTGCGGATAAATAACTAGCTTAGCGAGGTAATAAATATTGCATCTTCAGATTTGTTTTTCATTTAAATGTGTTCAGTGGTTAGACAAATGTTTGCGTTTGATTAATATTATTCATAGCACACATTAAGTTAATTCATTTAAGACATACACACGCACGCTCGCACACATACGTTCCAACGTTTCTACTTTTACATTATTCAAGGAATCTTGTATCGCGTATAGCGGCAGTATAACATTTGCCACTTTTATACAATTATGCCATCCCTTTGCTTTGTATTCTGTACACTTTGCCATAATAATAAAACGATGCATATGTTTTATGTTTCTTTCTTTCTGCACATTCTCCGATGTCTAATCGGAGCGAGCACTGAGTCACAATAGTAATGTACTTTTAAAAGTTACGTTAATAAATAGTTATGTTAACGGTTCTGTTAAAGTTACGTTAAAAGTAAAAACAACAACATGTTTTAAAATGTAAAAGACTAATGGTTAAAAAGATCATTATGTTTGGTGCTCATTTGTGACAACCCTTCCATCCTTTCCGCGACTACCTGCTTGAACGGGGACGGTGCAGCTGCTAGTACATCCATACAGACTAGCACGTAGTTCCCGAGTGGAATTAGTCAGTGGAAAGAAGGAGTGTAGATATAAGTGGCTTTGACACTCGAGCAGAAAACCCAATTATAAACGCTCTGTTGTGCTGGAATGACGATAAGAGAACTAGACAACTCTGGACATTTTGGGGAGTGCGTAATGTTACCGTAATATTAAATTTTTACTCTCATGTATAATTATTTTATTGTTAAGCGCTTCTGTAGAGTAACTATTTGTTATGTTTTAAGCGAACACTCCTTTATTCAGGCCGGTAGCATGGTTGACTTGTATCGCTAATTGACCTAATTCCATTTTTGGTGTTGGTGACGTACTAACTATTGAAAATATGATATCTAATACTGCTTTAAGGGTACGGTTTTCGCTTAGGGTGCGGATGGCCTCCAAATCGGCCATGGAATTTCCTGGAATTTGTTATTGTAAATAATTAACTTTTTAAGCAAACATTGTCAGTTTAGAAAAACTTTTAAACAGGGAAATATAAAAAAAAATGATGTCAGAAGTGGGATTCGAACCCACGCCTGGAGAACCAGACTGCGACCTGAACGCAGCGCCTTAGACCGCTCGGCCAACTTGACTAGTTATGTTATTGGTGTTGGCGTGGTATTTTTCTGAATGCGGTATTGTTCAGCTAATCGGCCTAATCTATACCGTAACTCGTAGTCAATGGCTAATTCACGGGGAAGACACCAAACACACAAGCCAAGGGGCTAATAATTGTAGAGTGTACGGCTTACACAAACCTCATTGGACTAGCGTCGATTTATTTTCTTGTCTGTAGTTGTTTTCTTGCAAGGAGCCGACTAAGAACACAGGCGATGTTTTCATACGCTATAATAATGAATTAGTGGCTTTATTGATCTGTCAGGCATTTATAACATGCAGGTTGATTGCCCTGTTTTGCGAGGCGGTCGGTGCCGCTCTGTAATTACCATATAGGAGAAAGACTTGGAAGTAGCCAACAGTAGGTTACATTAAAGAGAGTCTGTCAGTTCCTCTACTCGGAATTAGCAGGCTTCATAATGTGAAACAAGAAGTCTGCCTTATTGAACGTCTGTCAGCAACTGAGTCTCAGGCTGAAATCTGATGGATATTTAAGGGCGGGATACACATAGAATTATCTGGGTGGCAATCTTGTTAAATCTTGTAAATCTTGTTAACTATTTGTGGGAAATGTGCAAACGCCCCTCATTCAACAACGCGACGGGCCTGCAAAGGAAAGCAATCGGAATAATTACTAAATCTGATTACCTAGTTCTTCATGACACAAATAAAATGACAGGATACGCCCAAAGAGTACGATCTACATACTAAACAGAGCACAGTCAATTGAACTGTCCGGCATATATGTAGGTGATAGGGTGCAAATATACCAGTAACACTAATTGTTTCGTTTTGTCCGCCTTTCCCCTACTCATATATCAGGCAAACCGCTGGCTCGTTGGTCTAGCGGTATGATTCTCGCTGGGTTCGAGAGGTCTCTAAAAATCATGAAATCGTTGCCAACTAACTAAAATGAGTGGCCATGATCATTGCACATCGCGTTTTTTCGTCAAACAGTAAACATGTAACTATTTCGGATACTTATGTTTTGAGTTATCCCACTTTGTGAATTAACGACCTGTATATATATATATATATATATATTATATATTATAATATATATATTATATATATATATATACATATCCATTCCCTAACCACCACATCTGGACTTCCCTACCAATCCCGCCAAATCTCCCCCCACGCTGTCTTCCTGTCTCAGTCGAGGAGTTGTCATTCAACCATTCACTTTGAGTACAGTCGCATCTTCATTTTGTTCCACGTGTCCAGTCCACTTTCATCAATTCCTCATCAGGAATATATACTCCTCCATTCTTCGCTTGTCTCCTCTCTTTGCTGCTAGGTTTCAATAATGTATATCTACCTTCAACCTTCCTACCGCCAGAAGCTTACAACAGCGAAATCCTGCGTTCACAATGTCAAGCGCTGGGGCTCTGAATCTATTCAGCGTCTCCCAGGCTGTTTGGCCATTACAGACTGGGACTCGTTCAAACACGCGTGCATATACATTTATGAATATGCAGACACCGTGACGTCCTACGTAAGCTTCTATCAAAATGTTCAGCAACGATAAGCCGTGGTTCACCAGAGACCTGAAATTGAAGCTGAAAGAGAAACAGGATGCTTTCAAGAGTGGAGACTGCGCAATATATAAGAAAGCCAAATACGATGTCCAGCGAAGAGCGATACTGTGAGCAATGACTGACAACAGGCGCAAGCTTGAAGGCCAGTTCCTCTCCAACCCGCGTTCACTGGCAGGGCATGCAGAATGTTACTGGCTACAAGCAGAAGCCATCTACTCCTGGCTGTGATTCTGCAACACCGGACGACTTCAACAACTTTTACGCTCGCTTCGACCGTCAGAATTTGACGCCTGTCTCGGTCAACCCGTCCGACTCTACTACGTTACTCCCTCCTCCCTTTACCGTGGAGGAGCACGAGGTGAGCAAATTCTTCAAGCTGCAGAGCATCAGGAAGGCAGCTGGTCCTGACAATGTTTCCACCTCCACACTGAAACACTGTGCTGATGAACAACATGAGGGAGAGGGAGAGGGAGAGGGAGAGGGAGAGGGAGAGGGAGAGGGAGAGGGAGAGGGGGAGGGAGAGGGAGAGGGAGAGGGAGAGGGAGAGGGAGAGGGATAGGGAGAGGGAGAGGGAGAGGGAGAGGGAGAGGGAGAGGGAGAGGGAGAGGGAGAGGCAGAGGCAGAGGCAGAGGCAGAGGCAGAGGCAGAGGCAGAGGCAGAGGCAGAGGCACAGGCAGAACCCGTGTGTCGTCGACAGAGGGAGAACCTGCGCGTCGTCTAAGCGGAACATTCCGCTTCGACTCTAACATCAAGATAAGCCTACACGCCATAAAACGCGTTAGGTGAAAGTATTACTATTGCAAACGGCGTATTTAGGGAGGGGATTTTGGGTGATGTTTTCTTTAATTGCCTTCCGCCACGACAGTTAAGCGAAGAAAACCAACATGTGGCTAAGCTTGTCCCCCTCCATGAGATTCTAGATACGCCACTGAATACTGAATTCATAATATATCGCTAATTGACCTAAGTAGTAATAGGCGTGGTCCAGCGTGCACCGTTTGCGCGGTCCGGAGGAAACCCCGTGTTAAGAGATAGGGATTCCCCCCAGACAGCACCTAACACTTTTCGCGCCAATTATGCAAATGAGGTCTTAGGCGCAATCTGGGGGGAGTGCAATTGATCAATCACGAGCGAGCTGGGCCTTGTTGGCGTGGCTAGTTATGCAAATGAGCTTGGAAAAGTAGTTCCGACCCCGGGTTAAAGCTGCAATATCATTTCGATTGTTATCGATTGTTATCCTCCTGGCTTTTCTGACTAATTTCCCGAAAAAGCAAAGCTATCAAGTATCCCCTATAATATCCTAGTTCTTTGGTGCACTTGTGCTACTTCGTTTTGTTGAAATTAATAAACAAACTGCGAACTATTTCGAATTTGGTTTCGAGTCGAACGAGTCGAAACTAGCAACACTTACTTGAACATGGACATGCACCTGGAAGTGGAAACTTCATATAATAGTATCGTGTTCGCGAATTTGGGCGAGACTGACCTCTGACCCTCAAGATTGATGCCTCGATCAAACTGTTTTTGTTGATAGTAGTGTTCGCAAGTGTTTATACAACACGTTCTTATTTTATGGCATTTACGCCGGCGATTGGACATCCCCGGACATATGCCACCGACGCAGCGAAAAAGGGCCAAATTACGCAGACAATGACAATATTCGCGCCAGACGGTTTATTTGGGAAAAACCAGTATGGATTTGTGGAACGACACAAGACAACTGTGTGAACTGACAAGTCACAAAAGAAACAGCTGGAGTAAGACTAGTCTAAGAACAGACGCTGCGTTCGCAAAACTTCTTCTAGACAGGTTAGTAATTTCAGAGTAGTGAGCCTCAGCCACGCATATTTATTCGTATGGATATAATATTATGTTGCTTATTATGTTCAGAAAACCACCACCCCTCAATACTGTGAAAATGTCCATCACAATAACATGTATCGATAGCTTGCGACTGATTTATGTGAGAGAGCAGAGAATTACCGTTACTATACAAATAATTGCAGCCCATGTTTTGTTAAGATACAAATCCTTTTGTACATGTAAATTATAGAAGTTATGTTTTTAGTTTGGTCTTTCAAGAAAAAAAGCACATCTAAAACACTACAATTTATCAATAACATGCATTTTGTAATTTATACTTCTACATTCATACATTTTGTAGAAAAAATGGAAATTTATTTTCCGTTTCATTTAATTAACTTCATCTTACTTTGCAACAGTTGCGTGATTCAATTAAAAAACAGCCAGGGTTGACAGCTAACTTTCTGACAGGACAGTTTACAAATTGTTTGCACGTTGATGACACTGAAGCCACAGAGGCTTCGCTTCATGGAACATACTTTCCCAGTCAGAAACCTCTACTTAATAACCACAGTTGAAAGGCCATTATAATTTTTGTTTGTTAAATCAAGCCAGGAAATCCATAATAAAATGCCTTTGTTGCTCTCATAAGAGACATGACTAACAGCTGGAATCTTCTTCTAAAGACTTACAGTGGTAATCCACCCTCTGAGTAAACAGTAGAACTTTGTGGACACTGCCAGGGGTTCAACCACTACCAGCCAAATGTCCTCCTCATTAATTAGCAGTGTTAGGTGAATGACACATTGAGATCACAACTAAGGCATTGGGTATTTTGTATGGTTTACTATTGAATTCCTCAAGCTGTGCTTTGTTGAACTATCAGTGAAAAATTGCACAACTTTTGATTTATAATTTTTTTTCAAATAAAATTACTTTGTGACTTTATTTCCTGTAACCTTCTTTCCAGCCCATCTGTGTTCTACCTGTGCTTAGTTAATAAGTTGACACTTGTAAATTGTCCATTTGTTTGTTATGTACTACACTTTTACTATATATATACAATAATAACTTTGCCACTCTCATATCATTGTAATTTTTTTTTTCACAACTGGACAAATGAACTTTTCACACTTGAGTGCTGAGCAAATGGACCGTGCAACATATTTTTATGTTAATGAAAAAAAAAGTTTACAAATTACATACCACACACACACACATATATTATATACTATTATATATATATATATATAATATATATATACATATATATTAACAGGTATTAGTGCTGTAAAACCATGTTCATTTTCACAAATAATCCGACTCATTCCATATTCCAATTCATGACTTTGTTTGACAGCTACAACACAAAGGTGTGAACTACCTCAACACCACTGCAGCCGTCACATATGACAAGATCTGTGGTGGCTCTATCGAGCATCAGTGGTCGTAGCAAAGGCAGCTCACTGTCAGGTGTCCAGTCACTTCCTGAGGCTGGATGCAGCTCGGGACAGTTAGAACAAACGTAAGTATTAATTGATGCTGCTATGCAAACGTGATATATATATATAAATCATAGCATAATAATTGGAAGATATGCAAACATATGTGATTGGTTTTAACAATTATGTTTTATTCTGACCAATGTTATGTGGGTACATCATCTTTGGTTGATAGGACTTTTGTGAAACTATCAATTACATTGTATTTGTACATTTCATTTGCAGTTCACTTTTGGAACTTAATGTTCTATTTATTTAATTTGGAATATTTCTGTTACAAACATAAATTCGTATATTATACAGTGCAAGTAAATACACTTGAAACAATATAGCCAAGCTTCAGTGAGGATTGTACTTTCATAGTAATCATGCCTATGCAGTGGCAAAAATGTTTCAATAGCAACTCCCCCCCCCCCCCTCCCCCCTCCTTCCGATATCACCACTCCAGCCGAGCGGCTGAAGTTATAGTTATGGCGGCTTGGCAGCGACAAAATTTAGACTACACCATTTGGTTCAGCCGCCAGTGGAGGTTTTTGTGCCCCCCAGGCTCGATTTCTGGATCCACCCCTGTATGTGATAGTTTTGTTTGTCTGCATGAGGATATTGCAGTAATGGGTGCCCTCGTTAAATTGCATATTGTTAGAAATGCATGTGAATTAAAGTAAAGACAATGTAAATCAAAAACATTTTATTGAAACTATTTGATGAGATCGTGACTACAAAATTATGAAAAGTACAAATCAACTACAGGTACAATCATTACACTTGATGTGTATAATGTAATAATTTTTATAACACATACACATAATATGCAAAGCAACAATAGAAACAAAAATTAGGAAGAGGTTGAAAAAATGTCAGGTACATATAACAAAACAAACAGTTACTTTTATCACAATTCTTTGTTACAAAAAAACAACACTAGTACATGTGATATCAAATGCTAGTTGTATGTTTACAACTCACAAAATTTGTGATTAAACAATTATGTGTATTTAAATTTTTTAAATATTTAATGCCCATAAAATGGAAACCAATGAGAAACAATTACTTAGGAAGATGCTTAGTTGAACAAATTTAATATGTACATATCAAATAACTATAATTATGATTTTTTTTTTTAAACATCAATAGGATATAAAATTCAAAAATGTTGTAGTTTGTGCAATGCCTGGTATGTTTACAACTCGCAAAAAATAGTGACTAGACTAGACAGGGTCATCGCCATGTGACTGAGAATTACACGTACAATCGCTACTTGCTACATTGCTCCAGTTTACCGAGCTGTATGAAGAGTACCGGCTACAGACGGGGGATATTTTGTATGAATAATCTTTGCATATTAATTTCAGTGTGGCTGAATTCTTCCCACATAAGTCAAGATGGTGTTTTCGATTTAACAGGTCTGCCAGGGAGTAAAGTTTAAAGCGCTTTGAGTAATCCTGAGGACTGGATACTACACCATATCTGATATCAGAACTAAACTTACTCAAGTGTTGTTTAATTATCATGCAAAATTAAAATTAATGTAAATTATCTGTGAAAATATAAAACAGTGATAAAAAAGAATAATTTAGAAAAATGATACACGGCATGAAACATATATAACAGTCCTCGTGATACATAGAGAATTTAAACAAGTAAAATGCTGCTGCCAGTGTATCAACAGATTGTTGTTGAAAAATGTGAAAAGGCTTTCAATACCATTACAGGGTGTACTTCCTCACAAACATGTGCCTGGTTATTGTTGCAAGAACTCAGCTGGCTGCCACTGACTATCAGCAACACAAAGACAATGAAACCCTACCACTGTATCAATTCTGGATAATTAATGTATTTTTTCATGGACACTGCTAAAAGTTATAGTTGAATTGAATACAAATACCTTGTATTATTGACTTTTGATAAATGTGTCGTCACATATAAAAATATCATACATGTCAGAGCCATCCTAATTGTCACTTTGTCTCCGGTATAGGTAGATGCAGACGTAAAGCAACAAGTCAGGAAGCTGGTATGCAGTACCATCAAAGACAGCGAAAACATAGTGATGTCATCAATATCTAAAAGTTCACCGAAGAATGCTCGACACTGAACCTGTCTGACAGCATCGAAAGTTGTTGCCATATCTGCAAACCCTGGCACCCACTGTTCCATCACCAACTGCAGAGCTAGTCAAGCGTCACCACATTCTTATGTCGAGCAACCTGCAGTCTACATTGGTTTCCAATCGGTCAAGCTAATTGACTGACCTGGAAGCCAGTGTACACCCCATCAGCACTGGGGAATCTGTCACGGATTCAGCACAACACAAATGGGATCACTCAGTGGACATTCATATGACAAACTGTTATTATGCAGCATGTTGCATGGCTGTAGAATCTTGTCCGAGCGTAACATTTTCGTAACTTTCTGACAATTCGACGGGTTATCGCGTGACATCTCACCTCTTTCTGACAACTCGACTGGTTATCGAGTACAGCTCACCTCTTTCTGACAATTCGACGTGTTATTGAAACACTAAACTTAGCCGAACACGTGACACGAATTGAACACAGTAAGGACAACCACCTGACAGGACTTCATTCAAAGAGGTGACCATCAGGGTTCCCAACATCACTCAACGGATAAAAGTGTAATTAGTCAGAGTATCGCCATCTACTGACCATGATAGATCTCTATACGTGGACACACTTCTGGGAATACCCGAAGCACAGAGGCCGCCATGACAGTCAAGTAACATCCGGTGCGACATCACTTCCGACGTAGCGTCCCTAGTATAGGCTGCCATAGGAAGCGAATTTGAAAACTGCTATGACCGAAACACTAAACTATATACACTAGTTTTCGGTGTCATCTCATTTGCATAAACAATCAGACCGAACGTACATCACGTGACTTCCCTTAACACAAAAAAACTGTGCACGTCCATGAGAGAGACGACATTCGACGCCACCTGTTATGTCTGTGTGTAGTTCACTACAGACGTTAGCTGGTAACGTCTGTGTGTAGTTCAGTAGAGACGTTAGCCAGTGATGTATTTGTGTAGGTCAGCACGGAGACTTTAGCCTGTTATGTATATGTGTAACAAACTCGCAGGATTCTGTGACAAACGAAACACCAAACACTTAGATCAGCGTGTGACAAGAATCAAAGTTGTCGGATAAAGAAAACACCAAACACTTATTAGGTTTCGGCGTCATCTCATTTGCATAACCAATAAGACCGAACGGGCATCACGTGACTCCCCTTAACACAACAACTGTACACGGCCATGAGAGAGGCGACATTCGACGCCACTCAACGGACACCAATGTAATTAGTCAGAGTATCGCCATCTACTGACCATGATAGATCTCTATTCGTGGGCACACTTCCGGGAATACCCGAAGCACAGAGGCCGCCATGACAGTCAAGTGACTTCCGGTAAGACATCCCATCCGGTGTAGAGTCCCCTCGACGTAGTGTCCCCAGTATAGGCTGCCATAACAAACGAATTTGAAAACCGCTATGACCGAAACACTAAACTATATACACTAGTTTTCGGCGTCATCTCATTTGCATAACCAAGCAGACCGAACGTACATCACGTGACTTCCCTTAACACAAAAACTGTGCACGTCCACGAGAGGCAACATTCGACGCCACCTGTTATGTATGTGTGTAGTTCACTACAGACGTTAGCTGGAAATGTATGTGTGTAGTTTCGTAGAGACGTTAGCCAGTGATGTATCTGTGTAGTTCAGCACGGAGACTTTAGCCTGTTATGTATATGTGTAAAAAAACTCGCAGGATTCTGTGACAAACGAAACACCAAACACTTAGATCAGCGTGTGACAAGAATCAAAGTTCTCGGATAAAGAAAACACCAAACACTTATTAGGTTTCGGCGTCATCTCATTTGCATAACCAATCAGACCGAACGTGCATCACGTGACTTCCCTTAACACAAAAACTTTGCACGTCCATGAGAGAGGCGACATTCGACGCCATTGAATGGACACCAATGTAATTAGTCGGAGTATCGCCATCTACTGACCATGATAGATCTCTATTCGTGGACACACTTCTGGGAATACCCGAAGCACAGAGGCCGCCATGACAGTCAAGTAACTGCCGGTGTGACATCACTTCCGACGTAGCGTCCCTAGTATAGACTGCCATAGCAAGCGAATTTGAAAACTGCTATGACCGAAACACTAAACTGTATACACTAGTTTTCGGCGTCATCTCATTTGCATAACCAATCAGACCGAACGTACATCACGTGACTTGACAGGACTTCATTCAAAGAGGTGACCATCATGGGTCCCAACGCCACTCAAAGACGGAATTAGGTCAATTAGCGATATATTATGAATTCAGTATTCAGTGGCGTATCTAGAATCTCATGGAGGGGTCAAGCTTAGCCACATGTTGGTTTTCTTCGCTTAACTGTCGTGGCGGAAGGCAATTAAAGAAAACATCCCCCAAAATCCCCTCCCTAAATACGCCGTTTGCAATAGAAATACGTTCACCTAACGCGTTTTATGGCATGTAGGCTTATCTTGATGTTAGAGTCGAAGCGGAATGTTCCGCTTAGACGACGCACATGTTCTCCCTCTGTCGACGACACACGGGTTCCGTCTCTGCCTCTGCCTCTGCCTCTCCCTCTGCCTCTCCCTCTCCCTCTCCCTCTCCCTCTCCCTCTCCCTCTCCCTCTCCCTCTCCCTCTCCCTCTCCCTCTCCCTCTCCCTCTCCCTCTCCCTCATGTTGTTCATCAGCACAGTGTTTCAGTGTGAAGGTGGAAACATTGTCAGGACCAGCTGCCTTCCTGATGCTCTGCAGCTTGAAGAGTTTCCTCACCTCGTGCTCCTCCACGGTAAAGGGAGGAGGGAGTAACGTAGTAGAGTCGGACGGGTTGACCGAGACAGGCGTCAAATTCTGACGGTCGAAGCGAGCGTAAAAGTTGTTGAAGTCGTCCGGTGTTGCAGAATCACAGCCAGGAGTAGATGGCTTCTGCTTGTAGCCAGTAACATTCTGCATGCCCTGCCAGTGAACGCGGGTTGGAAAGGAACTGGCCTTCAAGCTTGCGCCTGTTGTCAGTCATTGTTCACAGTATCGCTCTTCGCTGGACATCGTATTTGGCTTTCTTATATATTGCGCAGTTTCCACTCTTGAAAGCATCCTGTTTCTCTTTCAGCTTCAATTTCAGGTCTCTGGTGAACCACGGCTTGTCATTGCTGAACATTTTGATAGAAGCTTACGTAGGACGTCACGGTGTCTGCATATTCATAAATGTATATGCACGCGTGTTTGAACGAGTCCCAGTCTGTAATGGCCAAACAGCCTGGGAGACGCTGAATAGATTCAAAGCCCCAGCGCTTGACATTGTGAAAGCAGGATTTCGCTGTTGTAAGCTTCTGGCGGTAGGAAGGCTGAAGGTAGATATATATATATATATATATATATATATATGGGTCGTTAATTCACAAAGTGGAAGAACTCTAAACATAAGTATCCAAAATAGTTACAACATGTTTACTGTTTGACGAAAAAACGCGATGTGCAATGATCATGGCCACTCATTTTAGTCAGTTAGCAACAATTTCATGATTTTTAGAGACCTCTCGAACCCAGCGAGAATCATACCCCTAGACCAACGAGCCAGCGGTTTGCCTGATATCTGAGTAGGGGAAAGGCGGACAAAACGAAACAATTAGTGTTACTGGTATATTTGCACCCTAGCACCTACATATATGCCGGACAGTTCAATTGACTGTGCTCTGTTTAGTATGTACACCGTACTCTTTCGGCGTATCCAGTCGTTTTATTTGTGTCATGAAGAAGTAGGTAATCAAATTTAGTAATTATTCTGATTGCTTTCCTTTTCAGGCCCGTAGCGTTGTTGGATGAAGGGGCGTTGCACATTTCCCACAAATATTTAACAAGATTTACAACATTTAACAAGATTGCCACCCAGAGAATTAACTCTAGGTGGCAGGTGGACAAGGAAGCCATTTGGCTTATCGAGAGTCCGACCCTTTTATCTATGTGTATCCCGCCCTTAAATATCCATCAGATTTGAGCCGGAGACTCAGTTGCTGACAGACGTTCAATACGGCAAACTTCTTGTTACACATTATGAATCCTGCTAATTCCGAGTAGAGGAACTGACAGACTCTCCTTAATGTAACCTACTGTTGGCTACTTCCAAGTCTTTCTCCTATATGGTAATTACAGAGCTGCACCGAACGCCTCACAAAACAGGGCAATCAACCTGCATGTTATAAATGCCTTACAGATCAATAAAGCCACTCATTCATTATTTTGACGTATGAAAACATCGCTTGTGTTCTTAGTCGGCTCCTTGCAAGAAAACAACTACAGACAAGAAAATAAATCGACGCTAGTTCAATGAGGTTTGTGTAAACCGTACACTCTACAATTATTAGCCCCTTGGCTTGTGTGTTTGGTGTCTTCCCCTTGAATTAGCCATTGACTACGAGGTACGGTGTAGATTAGGCCAATTAACTGAACAATACCGCATTCAGAAAGTTACCACGCCAACACCTGGCAAACAAAAACTAGTCAGCATGGCCGAGCGGTCTATGGCGCATTCTGGTTCTCCAGACGTGGGTTCGAAATCCACTTCTGACATCATTTCTTTTATACTTCCCTGTCTAAAAGTTTTTCTAAACTGACAATGTTTGCTTAAAAAGTTAATTATTTACAATAACAAATTCCACGAAATTCCATGGCCGAGTTGGAGGCCATCAGCACCCTAAGCGAAAACCGTAGTCTTAAAGCAGTATTAGATATCATATTTTCAATAGTTAGTATGTCACCAACAGCAAAGATGGAATTATGTCAATTAGCGATATATTATGAATTCAGTATTCAGTGGCGTATCTAGAATCTCATGGAGGGGGACAAGCTTAGCCACATGTTGGTTTTCTTCGCTTAACTGTCGTGGCGGAAGGCAATTAAAGAAAACATCACCCAAAATCCCCTCCCTAAATACGCCGTTTGCAATAGTAATACTTTCACCTAACGCGTTTTATGGCATGTAGGCTTATCTTGATGTTAGAGTCGAAGCGGAATGTTCAGCTTAGACGACGCACATGTTCTCCCTCTGTCGACGACACACGGGTTCCGTCTCTGCCTCTGCCACTCCCTCTCCCTCTCCCTCTCCCTCTCCCTCTCCCTCTCCCTCTCCCTCTCCCTCTCCCTCTCCCTCTCCCTCTCCCTCTCCCTCTCCCTCTCCCTCATGTTGTTCATCAGCACAGTGTTTCAGTGTGGAGGTGGGAACATTGTCAGGACCAGCTGCCTTCCTGATGCTCTGCAGCTTGAAGAGTTTCCTCACCTCGTGCTCCTCCACGGTAAAGGGAGGAGGGAGTAACGTAGTAGAGTCGGACGGGTTGACCGAGACAGGCGTCAAATTCTGACGGTCGAAGCGAGCGTAAAAGTTGTTGAAGTCGTCCGGTGTTGCAGAATCACAGCCAGGAGTAGATGGCTTCTGCTTGTAGTCAGTAATATTCTGCATGCCCTGCCAGTGAACGCGGGTTGGAAAGGAACTGGCCTTCAAGCTTGCGCCTGTTGTCAGTCATTGCTCACAGTATCGCTCTTCGCTGGACATCGTATTTGGCTTTCTTATTTATTGCGCAGTCTCCTCTCTTGAAAGCATCCTGTTTCTCTTTCAGCTTCAATTTCAGGTCTCTGGTGAACCACGGCTTATCGTTGCTGAACATTTTGATAGAAGCTTACGTAGGACGTCACGGTGTCTGCATATTCATAAATGTATATGCACGCGTGTTTGAACGAGTCCCAGTCTGTAATGGCCAAACAGCCTGGGAGACGCTTGTCATATATTCAGGATATAATCAGACTGACTGAAGCTGGATTCGTTTATTAACATGAACGGAACAAAACCAAAACACACAAGCCGGCGGATATACTATTGCTGCGGCTCCGATAATACGACGTAAACCGTGTAGTTCTTCCTAGCCATGCGACTACATTACACTCCTCCACACTAAATTAAAGAGTTCTCTACTACTAATGTTCAGTTCAGTTCTTGTATGGCAACACGGACAAGAAATGTAGTAAACGTCACAAACAACTTAAGTAATGCACAGGGTATTATTATGACCCACGGGGTGCAGTGTGACGTTCTCACAGGTCGAGCCGTACGACTGGTTTCCGATACCTTGACGGATAGCGCCGTTGGGGAGAATTCACGCTATCAGTCGCCGGTGGTGTCGTCGCGGCACGTGCCCTCGGAGTCGTAATCACCTCAGGAGTGGTCATCACGGTCGGTGTCGTCATCACGCTTGGCCGAGTCGTCTCGTTCGGTTGAGTCGTCGCGCTCGGTTGAGTCTTCACGACTGGTTGAGTCGTCGCGTCTGGTTGAGTCGTCACGCCCGGTTGAGTCGCCACGCCCGGTTGAGTCGCCACGCCCGGTTGCGTCGTCATGACTGGTTGAGTCTTCGCGTCTGGTTGAGTCGACACTCGCAGATCGCGTCGCAGTGCGTCCTCCGTCACTGAAGTCGTCATCAGATGATCGGCGTGTACGTACCGGTTTGTCCCAGAAACACGAACGATGTACGTTCTGGGTCTCACCACTTTGACGATCGTTCCCGCGAGCCATTTCGCTACTCCACATCGAGTGTTGCGCACCGCGACATGCTGATGTAGGATGAAGTAGCGATCCTTCACACCGACTCGATCATGGAAGAGCTTCTGCTTCGCTTGTCGCTCCTCAACATCTTCCTTCAGACTCGGCTTCAACAGAGTGAACCGGGTTCTCACCTGCCGTTTCAACAACAGTTCGGCCGGTGTCCGCCCCGTCACACTGTGCGGAGTGTTCCTATATCGCAACAGGAAGTTCGCCAGGCGATGCTGAAGCGATATGTGAACGCCGCCATACTTCGTCTCGAGAACGTCCCTCAGCAGCGCCTGCTTCAGGAGTCCCACTGCCCTCTCAGCCGCCCCATTGCTGGCTGCGTGATAGGCCGGCACCAACGTCTGCTTGATGCCGTTCAGGCGACAGAAATCTCGGAAATCATGAGACGTAAATTGCGGCCCATTGTCACTAACGATCTACTCAGGAAGACCATGAGCTGCGAACAGGTTGCGTAGAATCTCAATCGTACGCTGTGAAGTCGTCAGACGCATCTGAAACACCTCCACCCACTTCGTGTGGCTGTCAATCAGGACTAGGAAGTTGTTTCCATCTTTCTCTGCGTAATCTATGTGTACGCGCATCCGCGGACGTACATGCCACGACCACGGCTGCAATGGCACCACAGGCTGTGTGTTGCTTGTAGCCATGCAAACCGCACACTCGTGGACACGTGACTCGATCTCCTGGTCCAGACGAGGCCACCAGAGGTAACTCCTTGCCACGCCTTTCATCCGTGTCATGCCCATGTGACCCTCATGTAGGTCGTCCATGAGCAGTTGGCGCCAGTTCGGTGGCACGACCACTCTCAACCCCCATAGGATGCACCCCTGCTCGACTGAGAGTTCGTTTCGACGGATGAAGTAGGGTTGTAGGTCGTCATCATTCACTCTCGCAGGCCAGCCATTCATGATGAAGTTGAACACCTTGGCTAGCACTTGGCCTCTTTGGTCTGTTGGCTCGTGACTGGCAGTTCATCCACACACGTAAAGTGGAAAATGTCGTCACTCCCATCAGCTGTCTTCCCAGGATCGTTGTACGGCAGCCTGGAGAAGGCGTCAGCATGCAGCAGTTCCGAGCTAGGCCGATACTGGATGTCATAGGTGTAGGCCGACAGAATCAACGCCCACCTCTGAAGACGAGCTGCTGTCATCGTAGGTATACCGCTCCTTGACCCCAGTATAGTGACTAGCGGCTTGTGGTCCGTCTCAAGTGTGAAGTGGCGGCCCCACAAATATTGTCGAAAGGGCTTCACCCCGAAAATGATGGCCAATGCCTCTCGTTCGACTTGCGAGTAGTTACGCTCGGCCGACGTCATCGTGCGGGAGGCGAATGCTATCGGCCTCTCCACGCCATCGGGTGAAACATGCGATATCACCGCAACAACTCCATACGAAGAGCCATCACAAGCGAGCTTCGAAGGCTTCTTCGCATCATAGTGGCACAGAATGTCCGCATTACAGATTAGTTCCTTGGTGCGTTTGAACGCCTGTTCGCACGTCGTGTCCCATGACCACTCTGCACCCGAGTGTGTCAGCATGTGTAACGGCGCCAACAGCGTGGACAAATCCGGCAAGAACTTCATGTAGTATTTGAGCAGCCCAAGATAGCTGCGCAGTTCTGTGGTATTCGTCGGTCTCGGCGTTTCCTTGAGAGCAGCGATCTTGTCAGCTGTGGGAAGCAGTCCCTCCGCGGTAACCAGGTGACCCAGATACTCAATCTGGTCCGCCATGAACTTGCACTTTGCGAGTTTCAATCGAATGCCGTAGTGTTGCAGTCGGCTCAGCACCTCATCAAGCCTCTGCAGATGTTGCTCGTTCGACCTCGCAGTAATCAAGATGTCGTCGAGATAACAAGCGACACCGTCTATCCCCGTCAACACCTGATCCATGGTTCGCTGGAATATGGCCGGGGCAGAGTTCACACCATAACTAAGTCTGTTCGGCTGATACAGACCCTTATGTGTATTGATCGTCAGCAGGCGTTTGGACTCATCATCGAGCTCTAGCTGGTTGTACGCGTGTGCCAGGTCCAGTTTCGTGAACTTTGTTCCTCGCGCCAGCGTCGCGAAGATGTCTTCGGCTGTAGGAAGTGGATAGCGGTCCACCTCTACATGCGGGTTAACTGTGACCTTGTAGTCACCGCAGATTCGTACAGTTTTATCCGACTTCAACACATTGACCGTCGGTGTCGCCCAGTCAGAGCGCTCCACCTTCGTGATGACCTTGTTAGCCTCCAACTTATCGAGCTCCGCGGCCACCATCTCTCGTCTAGCGTACGGCACTGGACGAGACTTCTTGAACACCGGAGTCGTATCCGGCCGCACATGAATCGTCACTTTGAAGTCGTTGATTCCACCATAGCCTTCCTCGAAGACCGGTAGGTGGCGCCTCACGACGTCATCGGCTGTCGCCACGTCGCTGTCAAGCGAGATTGTCCGAATGCTGGGTGATGACGAGAGGTAGTTCAACACTCTGTTTGTTGTAGCTCACCGGAATGGTTATCACTCCTCTTAGCGGCAGGAGACCACCCTGATAGTCTCTCAGTTGCAGCTGTGTTGGCTCTAGTGCAAAGCGAGACAACTGTTCATTTTACAGCTGCTCGGACGCGACTGACACCACTGCGCCAGTATCGATCTCCATGTCGATAGGCCTACCATCAACCCTGACAGTCACCATGTACTTAGGTGTGCGCTGTCCCACCGTAATCGCGGACACGTCACTGTCGCCCGTCGATCTGGCCTCCGTGATGTGGTGAATTCCGAGTCCACTACTGCTGTCACTTTCCCCTCCGTCATCATGCACCAGGTTGGTGTTGCTGCGACTTTGGCACATTTTATGCAAATGTCCAATACGTCCGCACCCATAGCACTTAGCTTTGCGAAACTTGCAAGTCTGAGCATCGTGATTCAGCCCGCAACGCATACACGACTGCCTCGCTGTATTATCGCCCGTTCTCCTCGACACCACATGCTCTTTCGTCAACACCTGCTGCTGCCGTCGTGGATGACCCGTCACCCGGTGTACCTCCATCACACGAAACACAACTCCTAACCACCACGCATGACCTATTCTCTTCTTTCGACTCTGGAACTCAAGTAGACATAGCGATATTAGACTTTAGCAAGGCTTTCGACACAGTCCCCCACACAAAACTCCTCCGTAAACTATCCCACTATGGCATAACCGGAACCACGTTCAAGTGGCTAGAAAATATCCTCACTGACAGATCTATGAAAGTTGTTCTAGACGGCGAAACCTCGAGAGAAGTACCCGTCAAATCCGGCGTCCCACAAGGCACTATTATTCCTCTGTCATATAAACGACCTACCATCATCAGTAAAATCTAAAGTCCGCCTATTTGCAGATGACTGCCTACTATATAGAGAAATCAAAACACTCAACGATCACATTGCACTACAACACGACCTAAAACAACTCCAAACATGGGCAAAGGACTGGGGTATGAACTTCAATACAAACAAATGCTACATCCTCAGTGTAAAACATAAAACTGACTATTTCTATACCTTAAATAACATCAACCTAGAACGTGTAAACTGCAATCCCTATCTTGGTATCTCTATCTCCGACGACCTTAAATGGCACTCCCACATCGCAACAACAACTAAAAAAGTAAACTCAACACTTGGCTTCCTAAGACGTAACATACGACACTGTCCTATAAACAACAAACGGACCGCATATATTGCCCTTGTGCGCGCTGCTTTTGAGTACGGAGCCATAGTGTGGGACCCATACCATCAGGGGGACATAGACAAACTAGAGCGTATACAACACCGTGCTGCTCGCTTCATTACCGGCGACTACCACTCCAGACATGAAGGATCAATGACAAACATATTAATAGACCTAAAACTCAATACCCTACAAAGCAGACGTCGGGATCTACGACTCAAATACATGTACAAAATAGCTGAGGGATCTATCCCAGCCATCCCAGCAGAAACATACTTTCGACCCCAAAAAATAAATAAAAGACGCATCCAACCCAAACATTTTCCAGATCACGTATCCTCAAACTTTGTACAACACCTAACAACCAATAACACCAGGTGCTATATAGTACCTGCATCCCACACCGACCAATTCAAAAACTCATACTTTGTAAAGACAATAGTAGACTGGAATAAACTAAACGAGTCGCAGGTCCAGGCTGAGACCATAAACGATTTCAGTCTCCTATCCTGCGGCTCAAACACTCAATAACACCATACGCACCCACCCCGTCGTAAACCATAGCCAACAGTGGCTCCTTACGACGTAGATAATTAGAATTAGAATTATTGCTGCGGCTCCGATAATACGACGTAAACCGTGTAGTTCTTCTTAGCCATGCGACTACATTACAACGCTGAATAGATTCAGAGCCCCAGCGCTTGACATTGTGAACGCAGGATTTCGCTGTTGTAAGCTTCTGGCGGTAGGAAGGTTGAAGGTAGATATATATATATATATATATATATATATATATATATATATATATATATATATATATATATATGGGTCGTTAATTCACAAAGTGGAAGAACTCTAAACATAAGTATCCAAAATAGTTACAACATGTTTACTGTTTGACGAAAAAACGCGATGTGCAATGATCATGGCCACTCATTTATTCAGTTGGCAACAATTTCATGATTTTTAGAGACCTCTCGAACCCAGCGAGAATCATACCCCTAGACCAACGAGTCAGCGGTTTGCCTGATATATGAGTAGGGGAAAGGCGGACAAAACGAAACAATTAGTGTTACTGGTATACTTGCACCCTAGCACCTACATATATGCCGGACAGTTCAATTGATTGTGTTCTGTTTAGTATGTACACCGTACTCTTTGGGTGGGTGAGTGAGTGAGTGAGTGAGTGAGTGAGTGAGTGAGTGAGTGAGTGAGTGAGTGAGTGAGTGAGTGAGTGAGTGAGTGAGTGAGTGAGTGAGTGAGTGAGTGAGTGAACATACACGAAGGGTGAGTGAGTGAGTGTTGAAGCAAATCCCACGCGATAACAGGTCTATTTTCCTGAAAACGGAGGGATTTGACGCGATAACACGTATATTTTCCTGAAAACGGAGGGATTTGGCGTGATAACACGTCTATTTTCTTGAAAACGGAGGGATTTGACACGATAACACGTCTATTTTCCTGAAAAAGGAAGGATTTGATGGGATAACACGTCTATTTTCCTGAAAAAGGAAGGATTTGATGGGATAACATGTCTATTTTCCTGAAAAAGGAGGGATTTGACGCGATAACACGTCGAACCGTACTCTCGTGTGATGTGTCATCCGAAGTCTCGTGGACACCTCTCGGTCATAGTCTCGTCTCTTGTCTCGTGTCATCCGAAGTCTCGTGACACATCTCGGTCATAGTCTCGTCTCTTGTCTCGTGTCATCCGAAGTCTCGTGACACATATCGGTCATAGTCTCGTCTCTTGTCTCGTGTCATCCGAAGTCTCGTGACACATCTCGGTCATAGTATCGTCTCTTGTCTCGTGTCATCCGAAGTCTCGTGACACATCTCGGTCATAGTCTCGTCTCTTGTCTCGTGTCATCCGAAGTCTCGTGACACATCTCGGTCATAGTCTCGTCTCTTGTCTCGTGACACATCTCGGTCATAGTCTCGTATCTTGTCTTGTGTCATCCGAAGTCTCGTGACACATCTCGGTCATAGTCTCGTCTCTTGTCTCGTGTCATCCGAAGTCTCGTGACACATCTCGGTCATAGTCTCGTCTCTTGTCATCCGAAGTCTTGTGAAGTTTCTGACGCTTCGTCGGAGGTGATGGCGTCAGGTTGATGGTTGGGTTGGTTGCCGGAGCTGATGACAGAGACGAAAAAAAACAGACGCAGGCCTTTTATAACAGTTCAACAGAACATAAAGGTCGCGTGGACGTCCCGAAAGCTCACAGATTGTAGAATAGAAAATTCAAAAGCACAGACTGCAGAGTTTTAACGATGTCACTGCGTCATGACGCCGCATAAAGTTTGGGCAGTACTCCTACATTTAGTTCACAAATTATCCGTCAGGTTGTACCACTTGTAGTTCATGACCTATCCGCCAGGTGAATTTAGTTCGCAAAAAAATCAGCTAGGTGGCGCTGCTGGACAAACCAAGACGCACTAATTTGGGCAGTACTCGAACATTTAGTTTGAAAAAATTCCGGTAGGTGGCGCTACCGGTCAGACTATTTTCGTTCCGAAAAATTTCGCTAAGTGGCGCTGTTTTCGTTCCGATGGTCAAACCAAGACGCTCGAAGTGAGTGAGTGAACAGACACGAAGGACTAATTCCAAAATGGTCGCTCTGTTCGAAAAATAGGCTATAGGCTCTGGTATAACATAGTCCTATATGTAATCTTCATTTCGTATACATTACTTCAGATAAAACGATCTCCGTTGAATTTATAAGCCTTTTGTTACACACGACGCCTTACTATAACACCACATTTTCGACATGATGTGGCACATGGGGAAAGGCATCAACCGCAAGTTTACTGTCCAAGGTCCAAGGCAACGGATGCGAGGACCTCCTTCATTGGATACAGAATGTATCAAACCATCTGTGGTGGTGTTGTGCAACATGCAACGGTGACGCACAGTTGCTGAAGTAAGTAGCAAACTCGATATGTATTCATTTTATACCTGAGGCATGTCCAAAGCAACAAGTAACCTTTAGATTTGCAATCAGTAGATGATGAGTAGGGACCACGACCCAAGTAGTGTAAGGTGAATTCCAGTCACCAACTTGAATCCCAAATACACTAAATTAGCTCCTATGCATAACTAACATTATAATAAGTTTTCGAAATTACTGCATTTCATAGGCATCCAGCTCATTTTTTCAGGATGGCTACTCAAAAGTACCAGCCAGCATGACTACTACATTATCAGTAAATGTGTTTATTCAGACTTCCCAAACCGATAATGTAAATGTTGTTTACATGTTATGTGTTAATATGTGGACCACCGACTTATGAATGGGACCAAAAATTTTACATAGTCAAAGTTCCCGATGACCAACTTTTCAGTAGTTTAGTTACTCAGATGTGAGGGAGGGAATACTCCACAGATGGACAGTGTGCGAAAATCATACCCCTAGACCAACGAGCCACGATATATATATATATATATATTGTGCTGGCTGTGATAAAGTCATATAACTATCTACCTGTGGTGTAGTCCTCTCGTGTTCCCTACTGCATTTGGACCGTGGGCATGGTCCGTGCTATCACTGTTCGTGAATTTATGAAAAGAATACAAATGTATTGATATCGCGCAATTGAGAATATAGGCCTAAACGTGACTATCCCTTACAATTTATAAGAAACCAGTTCTAACCTTTGTTGCAACATAACCAGTCCTTTAACACCGTTAACGATGAGTATAATTGCCTGACTGCATGACTTGTATATAAACAAAAGATAATTATATGATGGCTCGTTGGTCTAGGGGTATGATTTTCGCTTCGGGTGCGAGAGGTCCCGGGTTCAAATCCCGGACGAGCCCGTTTTTGTTGTAAAAAATACAAAATATCAAGTAATAAAAAATCATTTATGGCGATCAAATGTTTGTGATGGTGGAAATAGAAATATACAACAAAATATATCCAGCATTAATAAACTTTGACATGACCCAAAATAAGAAATTGATAAAGAGGAACATTCGAAATTTTACATTAGTACTCATATTGTGAATGTTGTGACAGCCAACCTCAAATGTTGTGTGATAACCATTCCCATCAAGACTCGGCACAAAACTGTATTTCTTGAAATTACACTTGTGCGAATATTTGATATGACAATCTCTTCAAGCACAACAGAATACAGTCGAACCTCGCTTGATGGTCACATCTGTAATAATTAAGGTCACCCCGTGACAGTCCCAAATGATTCCAGTAACATTGAAACATAGGAAAATAACCGAGGTACTGTGACAACTAACGCCGGTCTCCCCTATATTATAAACAGCTGGCTTGATATTGTTGATTGCTGTTGCAAAATGTTAGTTTGTATTAACTTGTTAGGCGTATATGTATACAGGCCCAAAACTGAGCACTCGGAGAAGTCGTGTGGCTACAATTAGGCCTACAACCATGACAACAATACAAACAAATAACAAAGAGAGTATATTTCGGATGCCCGTACGACACGCAGTATGTAAGCACGTGACACAATTCGAATCGTTCAAAGTTCAACAAACAATTGTGATTCGTTTAAACCCATTTGGGAGGTTACTTCGTTAGTATAACATAAACTGAATATATTTGACTTAATTGGTCATGTTAAAATTCTACATTTGCCCATTTCTGCAGACCCTATATTCCTATTTAATTTTGAGCCAAGAACAACGCTTATTAGCCTAATTGTTTTGATTCAGTCGCGTATCTAGAATTTTGGGGGAGGGAACCTAGGGGCAAACTAAATGGCTCATTCGTTTACCGTGTTTGTAGTGGTGCATCTGGTATTTAATTGCACATCTAGACCTATACTGGTCATTTGCCATAATGACCTTTGCCCAATGTCCCCCTCCACCACTATGCTGACCAGGCGTGGGGCAATTAACTTGAAAAGTTATTTAATTACATTACAATTAACTAAGAAATTTCCCAATTAAATTAACCTCACATGTTTATCAGTTCAATAAAATAAAATTAAATTAACCACTCATTTTCCTCAAATAAAATAACATTAAATTAACAATTATCTTTAATTCAATTAACAATTAATTTCAATTGACTAACTGTAATTAACTTTCTGTGTAGTAAAAACCAGGCAAAATATACTAGTTCATTGATTGACAGCGTTAACACATTTAATAAGTGTTTTTTTAAGAACACACAAACATGGTACAGTAAGTACTGTAACTAGTATTAGTTCACCTGGCTGTTGTAATAACCACTGTTCACTGTCTGGTCCAGATCATGTATTACATTTCAAGAACATGAGCTGTTCAAACAGATAATCCCAGTTGTCACTTAACCAGCATCTTTCAGCACTGAACACCATTCTAAACAGCTCCAGACTCCAGTAACCCTTTGTATTGATTGCAGTTGGATGGGTAATAAAAGTCAGTACTCTGTCATAACGTAGTACCCTGCCAGGTGGGCCCACTGCCGCACTCCCAGTGGAGCTTATCCACTGACTGACACTGGCTGGACAGTGAGACTATGCAAGCAATTACCTGCACCTGTAACTATCTTTGATGTCAAGTGACTGGGGTTGGGTCACTGGGCATATTGGTCTTTAAAGCTGTGAGGTATAACCACTGACAGCCGGCCAATGACTATCGCCAAAGGAACACATAAAATAATGCCAAATAAAATAAAGTGAATTGAAAGATAATTTAGATTTTTGTCAATTACATAAAATTTAATTAACCTCTTCCAGAAAAGTTAATTAATAAAATTTAACCAATTTCTGTATTTTGGCCGAGTTAATTAATAAAATAAAATAAAATAAATTTAGTTAATTAAATAAACAAATTAACAATTGAGATGAACCCATGCCTGATGCTGACTACATTATAATTATATAGACGAATTATTATTATGCACATAATAGGTCGTCCGTTTCTGTTGTAAGATTAGACTACTATGTCTCTATTATTAGATAGCCGAGATTGGATTGATTAAGCTAAACAACATTGCATTCAAAAACTTTACCGGCAACCGGTTTATGGTTAGTCAAAGCTTGATTATATAAGAAGTCAGGATGGCCGAGCGGTCTAAGGCGCTGCGTTCAGGTCGCAGTCTGGTTCTCCAGGCGTGGGTTCGAATCCCACTTCTGACAATCTTTTCTTACATTTCCCCGTTCAATAACAAATTATCTTTCTCGATAAATTAAACTGATATTGCAAGGTTTATTATTTTAAATAACATTGTTGCTCTCCTCCTTGTTCCATGCTGTACAGGGGTGAGAGTCAGGTATAGTATATCTGAACCACTCTCTGTGTCTCCTCCTTGTTCACTGCTGTACAGGGGCGAGAGTCAGGTACAGTATAGCTAAACCACTCTCTGTGTCTCCTCCTTGTTCCCTGCTGCACAGGGGCGAGAGTCAGGTACAGTATATCTGAACCACTTGCTGTGTGTTTTTCGTTCCACAGTTTTCTGTCCATCGCTCCCTCTCTCCATCTTTTATCCTCCCCTGATCTTCTCATGTTCCTCCACCCATATAGGCATACCGGTATTATTTTAAATAACATTCCAAGAAATTCAATTGACGATTTGTACGCCATAAAATAAAAAAATGTATTTGTTTATAAAATGTATTATTAATTCTAACTTACTTAGCTGAATAAGTGTGCTTGACGTTCGATCTTTGCTGTAGGATTTGACTATAGTGTGTCTTCCCGTCTCGACATGCTGGAGTTGCGTAATTGACTACACGAATATTTTATGTTCTATCTTTGGGATAGAATTAATTTTCCCTGTATGTATATATTGTATTGTATTAACCCTTTACATATAGGACTGTTGTTATACGAATTTTGACCACACAAAAAGAATGTCACCATGGGAACAATGAACCTTATCCTATCTTACCTATTCCATCTATTTACAACTTGCTTATTGTTAGGTCTACAAGATGAACGCATTCGTTAAAGGAAAACAAAAGGCAACGTTTTGGTGTTAAGCATCTAAAAGAGTTAATACAAACTAACAATTTCCAACTACAATAACTTTGTTAACGTCAGCGGTTTACCAGGAAAACATTTTTGAACACGCAACTACCGAATTTCTATGGACTACGCCATTGTTAGAAGAAAGTGACGTCACACTGTCGTAACTTTTCTGTGTACTATTTGTTCCCAACTCCGTTAGGTGGCGCTATGGTAAGTTTACCAATTAAACTATGTGCACATGCGCTGTGACTGTGTAAATAAGATGGCTTTCCAATTCTTCGGAAGACAACGAAAACCAAATCGATTTCGAAGCCGCTGGTTACCGGTTTGAACCACAAAAACAATGGAAGATACGGCAGAGGCGGGTGCCGGTGGGCACGAACAGGAAGGCCCACGGGTAGTCGAAATGTCGAGGCGCATATCATGCCGAGATGAAATTTACTTGTGTCGGTGTGGAAAATGCCGCAGCGATCTCCTTGACCTTGTTCAGGAACAAGAACTGAACATGTCTGCTGCCAGGAGGCGGTTGCTACTCGACAGCAACGCTGTTGGTGAAGGTAATTATTAATCTGTTTAGTTTATTGTTTAAATAACCGATGAGCCTAAGTTCCGGGCTGCGTATGAACAGCGAGAGATGATCGCTCGGGCCGGGACACGTCACTTGTCTTACATTTGGGATTGGTTGACGTTTAACTTAGTTAGATCTCACTCTCAGTGCCACTGGACTCAGTGTTTGAACTTTGACATGTCCATTTTCGAATACCACCCATGGCTGTACCTTCACTTAAAAAAAATGTAGTTGAATGGTTCCATGATTCATGTGAACCAAAATTGTACAGGTCAGAGCTATGATAGAAAATAAGCAGGAATGAACAATATGATATAGGTATGTGGACAAAAATGTCTAGCTTGCCCAATGTCTAAACAAATAACACTGATGAAAAGAGGTTTAAAAAACATAAACAATGATACAAAAATCACTTAATTATGTTGAATATTAATGGAGTTATTGATTTTTTTGTTTCAGGAATCAGCCTTTGTTTTAGTCCTACTAAATACATACATTTGCATTACAGCTGTGTGACCTAAAATGCGACTTTTTTCTCAAAAAAGCATGTAACTTCCTTAATAATAAAGATATCTTAATAAAATTTGGAATGAAGATATAGGGTAATGAGTTATTTCAAAAGATCTAATCAAAACTGCTATAAAAGATACAAGTATTAATTAATTAGTGTTAATAATAGTAATTACAGCCATCCAGTCCACACCTGAAATTACAGAAACTATCCTAAAAATGAATCAGTAATATACAAAATGTAGTTGTTTTTACCTTTCAAAGCCAAATAACTGTTCTTGGTTAGTTGTTTTGAATGAACAGAGTATTTGATGACAACAATAAGCAGTGGGCTGTTCAGTGCTAGTATGGCTGGTACTTAGTTGGATTTCCTGAGAAATGTCAATGTGCAAGTCAAACTTCTGATTGCATATGGACGAAAATGTGATTAATTAATTTGAATCACAAAGTTTTTTTTTACTTATTGTCTATAGTTTGTGATACAGTTCTCTTAATTGCATTATTTAAGGTATTTGAGCCTTGTTCAGCATAGATTGATGGAAGATGTGCTCGCAATTGTCTCTCTGTCTTGGCTCTGCTACACTCCCCCGAGGTAATATACAAGTATAGTATGTGTCTATTACAAAGATCATCAACCGTTGGAAGAGTTGAGAAATTATCCAGAATATGCTGCTTTTTCAATATCAACATGGGTACCACTACCAGGTGGCCCTCCACGGGACTTCTTCTTTGGAGGCATCTATACATCATGAAAAAGAAACAATATTTTTTAGAAATATATAACAATTCAATAGATATGCAGAGCTAACAAGTTTGGCTTAAATGAAATTCCACCTGAAATGCAAAATAATTCCCTTTCATGAAAGTAAAAACACTTCCTCTGCATCACACCCCAAAGAGCACATGGTGATTTGTTTGTAAACATTGAACCAGAGCCAACCAGATTGCTAGAAATTGGTCACATGACCTGAATGCGTGTTTTAGCGACGGAAAGAAGTGGTCATAAATCCACAATCATCTGCTTTGTGTTAAATCATCTGGCAATTAAACACATATTTCTAATGTCATAAATCATAGCTACAGCTGCACAAATCATAACATATATGATTTCTACAATATAAACATGTTTAAATCAGCAGAGATGGTGCAACCATTTTCATTTGCCATGACGCATCGACGCTGCTGCATCTCAAGATTCCGCAAGCTGACAAACCACTTCGCAACATAAGATCGTTTTAAAACTTCGTCAGTTATGAGATAAAAACCTATATTTTATGTCTGTATACCTTTCATTACCGCCTATAGAGTTTATCACAGTTTTCTTTTGCGTTGAAATGGGGACTAGTTTTCGGAAAAGCTAATATTATAACTACCACACGCTCACGCGCCCGTATATATTATATTTATATCGCGCGCGAACAGTAATGACAGCGCCATTGTACGGGATTTCTGTGAAGCTCGACACAATGTCAATTTTACGGTAACCGCGGAGCAACCGATAGTCGCCGCCGTAGAAGTCGAGTTTTACTTGAGTTTGTTTTGCGAAATTTGATCGTTGTAGGAATGTAATATAATTGTTGTTGTAACGTAGTGTGTGTATATGTATGTAAGATATGTGAGGAGAAGTTTGGTGGCTGTAGGTGGTCGTTTTCATGGTTAGGTCAGAAAGTAAAAGATCGCCCTACTTTTTAAACACATGGCAGGTAGATTATTTTTAACTTTATGCATACTGCAATTTTTCTGCCTAAAGTTTACATTGGCTCTTATGAATAAAATATACCTTGAACATTTTTCAGCCAGAGCCCCCATTTGTTTTGGTGACAAAGAAAATGACCACCGTTTTGTGTGCAAATATTGACACATTTCAAAACGGCCTTCCTTAATCTGCATGATATTTCTATGGACCCAGGTATAATACTGGGATGAATACAGTTAGAGGATCGTGATGCATTCTTTGTGAAATTTGTTCAGAATAATAATCCATGTTTGCTTAACATTTGTGTAAAACTATTATTTAAAAGCTTAATTCTTTGTTACAGATGGATTGCTGTGCATTACAAAGAGCAGGGGATTTAGAATTCTTTGTTTGGAGCAGGTGATGCTGCAGAATGGGAATTACGCCGTCCAACAAACAAGTACGTATATATGTGCATGCATTGTTACAAGACCAGTGAAATGTGTTGTTAAATATTTATTGAAATGTATTAATAATGAACACAATACAACATCATAGTAGCACTAGCAATACAAATATATATATATATATATATATATAATTTTATCAGCAATCTCATGCCTGATGCCCAAATTATTAACAATCTTCCAGGGAAATTACTTAGTGGACTTACCATACGTCATCTACCATCCACATGCTAAGCAAATTCACATCATTGAACTGACTACCATTTGAACCTAACATCAAGAAAGATCATGTATTCAAAACTAACAAATATGTCGCACTAATCCATGATGTAAACAATAACGGAGTAAAATCAGAATTAACATGCATTGAAATAGGTTGCAGAGGCTATGTATCTGAACCCAACAAATCTAAGACTGACAACCTCCTTTAAATCTCTTGGAATAAAACCACCAACAAAACAACTAATTCAATCGTATGCTCGTCTAAACTAGCCCTGCTAACGCCATTCACCCTTTCTAAATGTAAAGACGAACCACACTGGTTTGACCCAAGACTAATTTAAATATGATGACCATCACCATAATATGACAATAATTGCAAAATAAAATTCCCCTCAACAGCAAGTAATCCTACATAAATGTGTTCATTTTCAATATGACTTACCTTAACCGTTGGTCATTATTTACCTAAGCTTGCTACAATATACTACTATACATAGTTATTTACTGTATTCACACATGTACTTGGGTTATCGTTTCACACTTTATTGTATTCTACTGTAAGAATAAAGTGATACTCTCTCACTACAGAACAAATTATAATGGTTCCACTTAAGTTATAACGTATAGATACAATGTTTGTTGCACCGTCATAATTTGTTCTGTAGTGCAAAATTATCAATATTTGCCTTATTCCAGAAGAACACACGTTTAATGGTAAACAATTTATATAAAGGAATGGTGTCATTATAGAACCGATTTTTATATGTCATTTATTTACAATGTCAGATGTTTATTTGAGCCTAATTTATTTCAGGTCTCTCAGGTGGGCTGCATACAGACAGTTTACCTGGTGGATCCATGGCAAGCTGGGACGGAGGGTACAGAGAGTTCTATCAGCATGCGCCAGCCATGGAATAATATCAAGGTTCCCTGCCCCCGATGGGGGACAACACGAGGGATACCACGCTGGACTTGAAAACTAAACTAGGCAATGTACATGTGACCTATGAAGGTGTAGGTTGGTGGTGGCAGTATTTACTGTTTCTTTACAAATTGACTGACTCTTGCTGCCAGCAGATCCTCCTCTGGTTTTGGGACATCTGCCCAAGTGACTGTGATCGCACGCAGTGTGATATTTCTTTATAAACACATCTGTCACTCTATCCGTGAGCATTTGTAGGTGGGTACGTGGGTTCACCTGCTGTGGTCGGTTATGCAGCACCCATTGCTTGCGTCTTTTGGACCACATGACACCAGTCTCAACAGGTTTGTCTGGGCTGGGACGTGGTCGGTAGTTCCATGCCAGAGCAGACAGCATCAATCTAGCTTTCATTCCTACAGTGAAGAATAGTGCATGCAGTATTCTAATAAAATGTCTGCAAACAACTGGTGTAACACACCAATCTATATGTTGTTAGTAAGCAGCTGTTATTTACCTTATGACTGTAGCATTCAGTGAACTTTAAAGTGCTTTTCCTGTCTTAAAGTGTTGGTTGTTTTTAGTAACAATACAATGGCCAATCATGGTAATCATACTGGTACATTAGTAAACCGATACTGATCCTTACAAATAAGGCATTCCATCATCACATTCCTTCACATAATTTATTATAACTTTTTTCTTCTTAATTTCTGTATATACAGTCACTGTATTTTGATATCATGTTTTGATTTTATATTTCTTTAATAAAATTGGTGATAATGACACAAGTGCTCTTATTTATTTCATTACAGACAATTGCATTCTGGAATGTAATTATTACACGGAGATGTAATAATTTTACTTTACTCATAAATGTACACAGCAATTGATTACAAGGAATAGGTAGGGTGATACAGAATGGACACTATCCATCTGTGGAGTATTCCCTCCCTCACATCTGAGTAACTAAACTACTGAAAAGTTGGTCATCGGGAACTTTGACTATGTAAAATTTTTGGTCCCATTCATAAGTCGGTGGTCCACATATTAACACATAACATGTAAACAACATTTACATTATCGGTTTGGGAAGTCTGAATAAACACATTTACTGATAATGTAGTAGTCATGCTGGCTGGTACTTTTGAGTAGCCATCCTGAAAAAATGAGCTGGATGCCTATGAAATGCAGTAATTTCGAAAACTTATTATAATGTTAGTTATGCATAGGAGCTAATTTAGTGTATTTGGGATTCAAGTTGGTGACTGGAATTCACCTTACACTACTTGGGTCGTGGTCCCTACTCATCATCTACTGATTGCAAATCTAAAGGTTACTTGTTGCTTTGGACATGCCTCAGGTATAAAATGAATACATATCGAGTTTGCTACTTACTTCAGCAACTGTGCGTCACCGTTGCATGTTGCACAACACCACCACAGATGGTTTGATACATTCTGTATCCAATGAAGGAGGTCCTCGCATCCGTTGCCTTGGACCTTGGACAGTAAACTTGCGGTTGATGCCTTTCCCCATGTGCCACATCATGTCGAAAATGTGGTGTTATAGTAAGGCGTCGTGTGTAACAAAAGGCTTATAAATTCAACGGAGATCGTTTTATCTGAAGTAATGTATACGAAATGAAGATTACATATAGGACTATGTTATACCAGAGCCTATAGCCTATTTTTCGAACAGAGCGACCATTTTGGAATTAGTCCTTCGTGTCTGTTCACTCACTCACTTCGAGCGTCTTGGTTTGACCATCGGAACGAAAACAGCGCCACTTAGCGAAATTTTTCGGAACGAAAATAGTCTGACCGGTAGCGCCACCTACCGGAATTTTTTCAAACTAAATGTTCGAGTACTGCCCAAATTAGTGCGTCTTGGTTTGTCCAGCAGCGCCACCTAGCTGATTTTTTTGCGAACTAAATTCACCTGGCGGATAGGTCATGAACTACAAGTGGTACAACCTGACGGATAATTTGTGAACTAAATGTAGGAGTACTGCCCAAACTTTATGCGGCGTCATGACGCAGTGACATCGTTAAAACTCTGCAGTCTGTGCTTTTGAATTTTCTATTCTACAATCTGTGAGCTTTCGGGACGTCCACGCGACCTTTATGTTCTGTTGAACTGTTATAAAAGGCCTGCGTCTGTTTTTTTTCGTCTCTGTCATCAGCTCCGGCAACCAACCCAACCATCAACCTGACGCCATCACCTCCGACGAAGCGTCAGAAACTTCACAAGACTTCGGATGACAAGAGACGAGACTATGACCGAGATGTGTCACGAGACTTCGGATGACACGAGACAAGAGACGAGACTATGACCGAGATGTGTCACGAGACTTCGGATGACACAAGACAAGATACGAGACTATGACCGAGATGTGTCACGAGACAAGAGACGAGACTATGACCGAGATGTGTCACGAGACTTCGGATGACACGAGACAAGAGACGAGACTATGACCGAGATGTGTCACGAGACTTCGGATGACACGAGACAAGAGACGATACTATGACCGAGATGTGTCACGAGACTTCGGATGACACGAGACAAGAGACGAGACTATGACCGATATGTGTCACGAGACTTCGGATGACACGAGACAAGAGACGAGACTATGACCGAGATGTGTCACGAGACTTCGGATGACACGAGACAAGAGACGAGACTATGACCGAGAGGTGTCCACGAGACTTCGGATGACACATCACACGAGAGTACGGTTCGACGTGTTATCGCGTCAAATCCCTCCTTTTTCAGGAAAATAGACATGTTATCCCATCAAATCCTTCCTTTTTCAGGAAAATAGACGTGTTATCCCATCAAATCCTTCCTTTTTCAGGAAAATAGACGTGTTATCGTGTCAAATCCCTCCGTTTTCAAGAAAATAGACGTGTTATCACGCCAAATCCCTCCGTTTTCAGGAAAATATACGTGTTATCGCGTCAAATCCCTCCGTTTTCAGGAAAATAGACCTGTTATCGCGTGGGATTTGCTTCAACACTCACTCACTCACCCTTCGTGTATGTTCACTCACTCACTCACTCACTCACTCACTCACTCACTCACTCACTCACTCACTCACTCACTCACTCACTCACTCACTCACTCACTCACTCACTCACTCACTCACTCACTCACCCACCCAAAGAGTACGGTGTACATACTAAACAGAACACAATCAATTGAACTGTCCGGCATATATGTAGGTGCTAGGGTGCAAGTATACCAGTAACACTAATTGTTTCGTTTTGTCCGCCTTTCCCCTACTCATATATCAGGCAAACCGCTGACTCGTTGGTCTAGGGGTATGATTCTCGCTGGGTTCGAGAGGTCTCTAAAAATCATGAAATTGTTGCCAACTGAATAAATGAGTGGCCATGATCATTGCACATCGCGTTTTTTCGTCAAACAGTAAACATGTTGTAACTATTTTGGATACTTATGTTTAGAGTTCTTCCACTTTGTGAATTAACGACCCATATATATATATATATATATATATATATATATATATATATATATATATATATATATCTACCTTCAACCTTCCTACCGCCAGAAGCTTACAACAGCGAAATCCTGCGTTCACAATGTCAAGCGCTGGGGCTCTGAATCTATTCAGCGTTGTAATGTAGTCGCATGGCTAAGAAGAACTACACGGTTTACGTCGTATTATCGGAGCCGCAGCAATAATTCTAATTCTAATTATCTACGTCGTAAGGAGCCACTGTTGGCTATGGTTTACGACGGGGTGGGTGCGTATGGTGTTATTGAGTGTTTGAGCCGCAGGATAGGAGACTGAAATCGTTTATGGTCTCAGCCTGGACCTGCGACTCGTTTAGTTTATTCCAGTCTACTATTGTCTTTACAAAGTATGAGTTTTTGAATTGGTCGGTGTGGGATGCAGGTACTATATAGCACCTGGTGTTATTGGTTGTTAGGTGTTGTACAAAGTTTGAGGATACGTGATCTGGAAAATGTTTGGGTTGGATGCGTCTTTTATTTATTTTTTGGGGTCGAAAGTATGTTTCTGCTGGGATGGCTGGGATAGATCCCTCAGCTATTTTGTACATGTATTTGAGTCGTAGATCCCGACGTCTGCTTTGTAGGGTATTGAGTTTTAGGTCTATTAATATGTTTGTCATTGATCCTTCATGTCTGGAGTGGTAGTCGCCGGTAATGAAGCGAGCAGCACGGTGTTGTATACGCTCTAGTTTGTCTATGTCCCCCTGATGGTATGGGTCCCACACTATGGCTCCGTACTCAAAAGCAGCGCGCACAAGGGCAATATATGCGGTCCGTTTGTTGTTTATAGGACAGTGTCGTATGTTACGTCTTAGGAAGCCAAGTGTTGAGTTTGCTTTTTTAGTTGTTGTTGCGATGTGGGAGTGCCATTTAAGGTCGTCGGAGATAGAGATACCAAGATAGGGATTGCAGTTTACACGTTCTAGGTTGATGTTATTTAAGGTATAGAAATAGTCAGTTTTATGTTTTACACTGAGGATGTAGCATTTGTTTGTATTGAAGTTCATACCCCAGTCCTTTGCCCATGTTTGGAGTTGTTTTAGGTCGTGTTGTAGTGCAATGTGATCGTTGAGTGTTTTGATTTCTCTATATAGTAGGCAGTCATCTGCAAATAGGCGGACTTTAGATTTTACTGATGATGGTAGGTCGTTTATATGACAGAGGAATAATAGTGCCTTGTGGGACGCCGGATTTGACGGGTACTTCTCTCGAGGTTTCGCCGTCTAGAACAACTTTCATAGATCTGTCAGTGAGGATATTTTCTAGCCACTTGAACGTGGTTCCGGTTATGCCATAGTGGGATAGTTTACGGAGGAGTTTTGTGTGGGGGACTGTGTCGAAAGCCTTGCTAAAGTCTAATATCGCTATGTCTACTTGAGTTCCAGAGTCGAAAGAAGAGAATAGGTCATGCGTGGTGGTTAGGAGTTGTGTTTCGTGTGATGGAGGTACACCGGGTGACGGGTCATCCACGACGGCAGCAGCAGGTGTTGACGAAAGAGCATGTGGTGTCGAGGAGAACGGGCGATAATACAGCGAGGCAGTCGTGTATGCGTTGCGGGCTGAATCACGATGCTCAGACTTGCAAGTTTCGCAAAGCTAAGTGCTATGGGTGCGGACGTATTGGACATTTGCATAAAATGTGCCAAAGTCGCAGCAACACCAACCTGGTGCATGATGACGGAGGGGAAAGTGACAGCAGTAGTGGACTCGGAATTCACCACATCACGGAGGCCAGATCGACGGGCGACAGTGACGTGTCCGCGATTACGGTGGGACAGCGCACACCTAAGTACATGGTGACTGTCAGGGTTGATGGTAGGCCTATCGACATGGAGATCGATACTGGCGCAGTGGTGTCAGTCGCGTCCGAGCAGCTGTAAAATGAACAGTTGTCTCGCTTTGCACTAGAGCCAACACAGCTGCAACTGAGAGACTATCAGGGTGGTCTCCTGCCGCTAAGAGGAGTGATAACCATTCCGGTGAGCTACAACAAACAGAGTGTTGAACTACCTCTCGTCATCACCCAGCATTCGGACAATCTCGCTTGACAGCGACGTGGCGACAGCCGATGACGTCGTGAGGCGCCACCTACCGGTCTTCGAGGAAGGCTATGGTGGAATCAACGACTTCAAAGTGACGATTCATGTGCGGCCGGATACGACTCCGGTGTTCAAGAAGTCTCGTCCAGTGCCGTACGCTAGACGAGAGATGGTGGCCGCGGAGCTCGATAAGTTGGAGGCTAACAAGGTCATCACGAAGGTGGAGCGCTCTGACTGGGCGACACCGACGGTCAATGTGTTGAAGTCGGATAAAACTGTACGAATCTGCGGTGACTACAAGGTCACAGTTAACCCGCATGTAGAGGTGGACCGCTATCCACTTCCTACAGCCGAAGACATCTTCGCGACGCTGGCGCGAGGAACAAAGTTCACGAAACTGGACCTGGCACACGCGTACAACCAGCTAGAGCTCGATGATGAGTCCAAACGCCTGCTGACGATCAATACACATAAGGGTCTGTATCAGCCGAACAGACTTAGTTATGGTGTGAACTCTGCCCCGGCCATATTCCAGCGAACCATGGATCAGGTGTTGACGGGGATAGACGGTGTCGCTTGTTATCTCGACGACATCTTGATTACTGCGAGGTCGAACGAGCAACATCTGCAGAGGCTTGATGAGGTGCTGAGCCGACTGCAACACTACGGCATTCGATTGAAACTCGCAAAGTGCAAGTTCATGGCGGACCAGATTGAGTATCTGGGTCACCTGGTTACCGCGGAGGGACTGCTTCCCACAGCTGACAAGATCGCTGCTCTCAAGGAAACGCCGAGACCGACGAATACCACAGAACTGCGCAGCTATCTTGGGCTGCTCAAATACTACATGAAGTTCTTGCCGGATTTGTCCACGCTGTTGGCGCCGTTACACATGCTGACACACTCGGGTGCAGAGTGGTCATGGGACACGACGTGCGAACAGGCGTTCAAACGCACCAAGGAACTAATCTGTAATGCGGACATTCTGTGCCACTATGATGCGAAGAAGCCTTCGAAGCTCGCTTGTGATGGCTCTTCGTATGGAGTTGTTGCGGTGATATCGCATGTTTCACCCGATGGCGTGGAGAGGCCGATAGCATTCGCCTCCCGCACGATGACGTCGGCCGAGCGTAACTACTCGCAAGTCGAACGAGAGGCATTGGCCATCATTTTCGGGGTGAAGCCCTTTCGACAATATTTGTGGGGCCGCCACTTCACACTTGAGACGGACCACAAGCCGCTAGTCACTATACTGGGGTCAAGGAGCGGTATACCTACGATGACAGCAGCTCGTCTTCAGAGGTGGGCGTTGATTCTGTCGGCCTACACCTATGACATCCAGTATCGGCCTAGCTCGGAACTGCTGCATGCTGACGCCTTCTCCAGGCTGCCGTACAACGATCCTGGGAAGACAGCTGATGGGAGTGACGACATTTTCCACTTTACGTGTGTGGATGAACTGCCAGTCACGAGCCAACAGACCAAAGAGGCCAAGTGCTAGCCAAGGTGTTCAACTTCATCATGAATGGCTGGCCTGCGAGAGTGAATGATGACGACCTACAACCCTACTTCATCCGTCGAAACGAACTCTCAGTCGAGCAGGGGTGCATCCTATGGGGGTTGAGAGTGGTCGTGCCACCGAACTGGCGCCAACTGCTCATGGACGACCTACATGAGGGTCACATGGGCATGACACGGATGAAAGGCGTGGCAAGGAGTTACCTCTGGTGGCCTCGTCTGGACCAGGAGATCGAGTCACGTGTCCACGAGTGTGCGGTTTGCATGGCTACAAGCAACACACAGCCTGTGGTGCCATTGCAGCCGTGGTCGTGGCATGTACGTCCGCGGATGCGCGTACACATAGATTACGCAGAGAAAGATGGAAACAACTTCCTAGTCCTGATTGACAGCCACACGAAGTGGGTGGAGGTGTTTCAGATGCGTCTGACGACTTCACAGCGTACGATTGAGATTCTACGCAACCTGTTCGCAGCTCATGGTCTTCCTGAGTAGATCGTTAGTGACAATGGGCCGCAATTTACGTCTCATGATTTCCGAGATTTCTGTCGCCTGAACGGCATCAAGCAGACGTTGGTGCCGGCCTATCACGCAGCCAGCAATGGGGCGGCTGAGAGGGCAGTGGGACTCCTGAAGCAGGCGCTGCTGAGGGACGTTCTCGAGACGAAGTATGGCGGCGTTCACATATCGCTTCAGCATCGCCTGGCGAACTTCCTGTTGCGATATAGGAACACTCCGCACAGTGTGACGGGGCGGACACCGGCCGAACTGTTGTTGAAACGGCAGGTGAGAACCCGGTTCACTCTGTTGAAGCCGAGTCTGAAGGAAGATGTTGAGGAGCGACAAGCGAAGCAGAAGCTCTTCCATGATCGAGTCGGTGTGAAGGATCGCTACTTCATCCTACATCAGCATGTCGCGGTGCGCAACACTCGATGTGGAGTAGCGAAATGGCTCGCGGGAACGATCGTCAAAGTGGTGAGACCCAGAACGTACATCGTTCGTGTTTCTGGGACAAACCGGTACGTACACGCCGATCATCTGATGACGACTTCAGTGACGGAGGACGCACTGCGACGCGATCTGCGAGTGTCGACTCAACCAGACGCGAAGACTCAACCAGTCATGACGACGCAACCGGGCGTGGCGACTCAACCGGGCGTGGCGACTCAACCGGGCGTGACGACTCAACCAGACGCGACGACTCAACCAGTCGTGAAGACTCAACCGAGCGCGACGACTCAACCGAACGAGACGACTCGGCCAAGCGTGATGACGACACCGACCGTGATGACCACTCCTGAGGTGATTACGACTCCGAGGGCACGTGCCGCGACGACACCACCGGCGACTGATAGCGTGAATTCTCCCCAACGGCGCTATCCGTCAAGGTATCGGAAACCAGTCGTACGGCTCGACCTGTGAGAACGTCACACTGCACCCCGTGGGTCATAATAATACCCTGTGCATTACTTAAGTTGTTTGTGACGTTTACTACATTTCTTGTCCGTGTTGCCATACAAGAACTGAACTGAACATTAGTAGTAGAGAACTCTTTAATTTAGTGTGGAGGAGTGTAATGTAGTCGCATGGCTAGGAAGAACTACACGGTTTACGTCGTATTATCGGAGCCGCAGCAATAGTATATCCGCCGGCTTGTGTGTTTTGGTTTTGTTCCGTTCATGTTAATAAACGAATCCAGCTTCAGTCAGTCTGATTATATCCTGAATATATGACAAGCGTCTCCCAGGCTGTTTGGCCATTACAGACTGGGACTCGTTCAAACACGCGTGCATATACATTTATGAATATGCAGACACCGTGACGTCCTACGTAAGCTTCTATCAAAATGTTCAGCAACGATAAGCCGTGGTTCACCAGAGACCTGAAATTGAAGCTGAAAGAGAAACAGGATGCTTTCAAGAGAGGAGACTGCGCAATAAATAAGAAAGCCAAATACGATGTCCAGCGAAGAGCGATACTGTGAGCAATGACTGACAACAGGCGCAAGCTTGAAGGCCAGTTCCTTTCCAACCCGCGTTCACTGGCAGGGCATGCAGAATATTACTGACTACAAGCAGAAGCCATCTACTCCTGGCTGTGATTCTGCAACACCGGACGACTTCAACAACTTTTACGCTCGCTTCGACCGTCAGAATTTGACGCCTGTCTCGGTCAACCCGTCCGACTCTACTACGTTACTCCCTCCTCCCTTTACCGTGGAGGAGCACGAGGTGAGGAAACTCTTCAAGCTGCAGAGCATCAGGAAGGCAGCTGGTCCTGACAATGTTCCCACCTCCACACTGAAACACTGTGCTGATGAACAACATGAGGGAGAGGGAGAGGGAGAGGGAGAGGGAGAGGGAGAGGGAGAGGGAGAGGGAGAGGGAGAGGGAGAGGGAGAGGGAGAGGGAGAGGGAGAGGGAGTGGCAGAGGCAGAGACGGAACCCGTGTGTCGTCGACAGAGGGAGAACATGTGCGTCGTCTAAGCTGAACATTCCGCTTCGACTCTAACATCAAGATAAGCCTACATGCCATAAAACGCGTTAGGTGAAAGTATTACTATTGCAAACGGCGTATTTAGGGAGGGGATTTTGGGTGATGTTTTCTTTAATTGCCTTCCGCCACGACAGTTAAGCGAAGAAAACCAACATGTGGCTAAGCTTGTCCCCCTCCATGAGATTCTAGATACGCCACTGAATACTGAATTCATAATATATCGCTAATTGACATAATTCCATCTTTGCTGTTGGTGACATACTAACTATTGAAAATATGATATCTAATACTGCTTTAAGACTACGGTTTTCGCTTAGGGTGCTGATGGCCTCCAACTCGGCCATGGAATTTCGTGGAATTTGTTATTGTAAATAATTAACTTTTTAAGCAAACATTGTCAGTTTAGAAAAACTTTTAGACAGGGAAGTATAAAAGAAATGATGTCAGAAGTGGATTTCGAACCCACGTCTGGAGAACCAGAATGCGCCATAGACCGCTCGGCCATGCTGACTAGTTTTTGTTTGCCAGGTGTTGGCGTGGTAACTTTCTGAATGCGGTATTGTTCAGTTAATTGGCCTAATCTACACCGTACCTCGTAGTCAATGGCTAATTCAAGGGGAAGACACCAAACACACAAGCCAAGGGGCTAATAATTGTAGAGTGTACGGTTTACACAAACCTCATTGAACTAGCGTCGATTTATTTTCTTGTCTGTAGTTGTTTTCTTGCAAGGAGCCGACTAAGAACACAAGCGATGTTTTCATACGTCAAAATAATGAATGAGTGGCTTTATTGATCTGTAAGGCATTTATAACATGCAGGTTGATTGCCCTGTTTTGTGAGGCGTTCGGTGCAGCTCTGTAATTACCATATAGGAGAAAGACTTGGAAGTAGCCAACAGTAGGTTACATTAAGGAGAGTCTGTCAGTTCCTCTACTCGGAATTAGCAGGATTCATAATGTGTAACAAGAAGTTTGCCGTATTGAACGTCTGTCAGCAACTGAGTCTCCGGCTCAAATCTGATGGATATTTAAGGGCGGGATACACATAGATAAAAGGGTCGGACTCTCGATAAGCCAAATGGCTTCCTTGTCCACCTGCCACCTAGAGTTAATTCTCTGGGTGGCAATCTTGTTAAATGTTGTAAATCTTGTTAAATATTTGTGGGAAATGTGCAACGCCCCTTCATCCAACAACGCTACGGGCCTGAAAAGGAAAGCAATCAGAATAATTACTAAATTTGATTACCTACTTCTTCATGACACAAATAAAACGACTGGATACGCCGAAAGAGTACGGTGTACATACTAAACAGAGCACAGTCAATTGAACTGTCCGGCATATATGTAGGTGCTAGGGTGCAAATATACCAGTAACACTAATTGTTTCGTTTTGTCCGCCTTTCCCCTACTCAGATATCAGGCAAACCGCTGGCTCGTTGGTCTAGGGGTATGATTCTCGCTGGGTTCGAGAGGTCTCTAAAAATCATGAAATTGTTGCTAACTGACTAAAATGAGTGGCCATGATCATTGCACATCGCGTTTTTTCGTCAAACAGTAAACATGTTGTAACTATTTTGGATACTTATGTTTAGAGTTCTTCCACTTTGTGAATTAACGACCCATATATATATATATATATATATATATATATCTACCTTCAGCCTTCCTACCGCCAGAAGCTTACAACAGCGAAATCCTGCTTTCACAATGTCAAGCGCTGGGGCTTTGAATCTATTCAGCGTCTCCCAGGCTGTTTGGCCATTACAGACTGGGACTCGTTCAAACACGCGTGCATATACATTTATGAATATGCAGACACAGTGACGTCCTACGTAAGCTTCTATAAAAATGTTCAGCAATGACAAGCCGTGGTTCACCAGAGACCTGAAATTGAAGCTGAAAGAGAAACAGGATGCTTTCAAGAGTGGAAACTGCGCAATATATAAGAAAGCCAAATACGATGTCCAGCGAAGAGCGATACTGTGAGCAATGACTGACAACAGGCGCAAGCTTGAAGGCCAGTTCCTTTCCAACCCGCGTTCACTGGCAGGGCATGCAGAATGTTACTGGCTACAAGCAGAAGCCATCTACTCCTGGCTGTGATTCTGCAACACCGGACGACTTCAATAACTTTTACGCTCTCTTCGACCGTCAGAATTTGACGCCTGCCTACGTTACTCCCTCCCCCCTTTACCGTGGAGGAGCACGAGGTGAGGAAACTCTTCAAGCTGCAGAGCATCAGGAAGGCAGCTGGTCCTGACAATGTTTCCACCTTCACACTGAAACACTGTGCTGATGAACAACATGAGGGAGAGGGAGAGGGAGAGGGAGAGGGAGAGGGAGAGGGAGAGGGAGAGGGAGAGGGAGAGGGAGAGGGAGAGGGAGAGGGAGAGGGAGAGGGAGAGGGAGAGGGAGAGGGAGAGGGAGAGGGAGAGGGAGAGGGAGTGGGAGAGGCAGAGGCAGAGGCAGAGGCAGAGGCAGAGGCAGAGGCAGAGGCAGAGGCAGAGGCAGAGGCAGAGGCAGAGGCAGAGACGGAACCCGTGTGTCGTCGACAGAGGGAGAACATGTGCGTCGTCTAAGCGGAACATTCCGCTTCGACTCTAACATCAAGATAAGCCTACATGCCATAAAACGCGTAGGTGAAAGTATTTCTATTGCAAACGGCGTATTTAGGGAGGGGATTTTGGGGGATGTTTTCTTTAATTGCCTTCCGCCACGACAGTTAAGCGAAGAAAACCAACATGTGGCTAAGCTTGTCCCCCTCCATGAGATTCTAGATACGCCACTGAATACTGAATTCATAATATATCGCTAATTGACCTAATTCCGTCTTTGAGTGGCGTTGGGACCCATGATGGTCACCTCTTTGAATGAAGTCCTGTCAGGTAGTTGGCCTTCGCCATCGTGTGGTGTAGTACTCCGATTATCCACTAGGAGTCGCTATGCCAGATGTGATGTCATACCGGAAGTTACTTGAATGTCGTGACGACCTGTCATGGCGGCCTCTACGTTTTCACCATTTCCGGAAGTGTGTCGACGAATAGAGATATGTCATGGTCGGTAGATGGCAATACTCTGACTAATTACATTGGTGTCCGTTGAGTGGCGTTGGGACCCATGATGGTCACTATTTTGAATGAAGTCCTTTCAGGTAGTTGGCCTTCGCCATCGTGTGGTGTAGTACTCCGATTATCCACTAGGAGTCGCTATGCCAGATGTGATGTCATACCGGAAGTTACTTGAATGTCGTGACGACCTGTCATGGCGACCTCTACGGTTTCACCATTTCCGGAAGTGTGTCGACGAATAGAGATATGTCATGGTCGGTAGATGGCAATACTCTGACTAATTACATTGGTGTCCGTTGAGTGGCGTTGGGAACGATGATGGTCACCACTTTGAATGAAGTCCTGATACAGTTTTTGTGTTAAGGGAAGTCACGTGATGTACGTTCGGTCTGATTGGTTATGCAAATGAGATGACGCCGAAAACTAGTGTATACAGTTTAGTGTTTCGGTCATAGCAGTTTTCAAATTCGCTTGCTATGGCAGTCTATACTAGGGACGCTACGTCGGAAGTGATGTCACACCGGCAGTTACTTGACTGTCATGGCGGCCTCTGTGCTTCGGGTATTCCCGGAAGTGTGTCCACGAATAGAGATCTATCATGGTCAGTAGATGGCGATACTCCGACTAATTACATTGGTGTCCGTTGAGTGGCGTCGAATGTCGCTTCTCTCATGGACGTGCACAGTTTTTGTGTTAAGGGAAGTCACATGATGCACGTTCGGTCTGATTGGTTATGCAAATGAGATGACGCCGAAACCTAATAAGTATTTGGTGTTTTCTTTATCCGACAACTTTGATTCTTGTCACACGCTGATCTAAGTGTTTGGTGTTTCGTTTGTCACAGAATCCTGCGAGTTTGTTACACATATACATAACAGGCTAAAGTCTCCGTGCTGAACTACACAGATACATCACTGGCTAACGTCTCTACTGAACTACACACATACATTTCCAGCTAACGTCTGTAGTGAACTACACACAGACATAACAGGTGGCGTCGAATGTTGCCTCTCGTGGACGTGCACAGTTTTTGTGTTAAGGGAAGTCACGTGATGTACGTTCGGTCTGCTTGGTTATGCAAATGAGATGACGCCGAAAACTAGTGTATATAGTTTAGTGTTTCGGTCATAGCGGTTTTCAAATTCGTTTGTTATGGCAGCCTATACTAGGGACACTACGTCGAGGGGACGCTACACCGGATGTGATGTCTTACCGGAAGTCACTTGACTGTCATGGCGGCCTCTGTGCTTCGGGTATTCCCGGAAGTGTGCCCACGAATAGAGATCTATCATGGTCAGTAGATGGCGATACTCTGACTAATTACATTGGTGTCCGTTGAGTGGCGTCGAATGTCGCCTCTCTCATGGCCGTGTACAGTTTTTGTGTTAAGGGGAGTCACGTGATGCCCGTTCGGTCTGATTGGTTATGCAAATGAGATGACGCCGAAACCTAATAAGTGTTTGGTGTTTTCTTTATCCGACAACTTTGATTCTTGTCACACGCTGATCTAAGTGTTTGGTGTTTCGTTTGTCACAGAATCCTGCGAGTTTGTTACACATATACATAACAGGCTAAAGTCTCCGTGCTGACCTACACAAATACATCACTGGCTAACGTCTCTACTGAACTACACACAGACGTTACCAGCTAACGTCTGTAGTGAACTACACACAGACATAACAGGTGGCGTCGAATGTCGCCTCTCTCATGGACGTGCACAGTTTTTTTGTGTTAAGGGAAGTCACGTGATGTACGTTCGGTCTGCTTGGTTATGCAAATGAGATGACGCCGAAAACTAGTGTATATAGTTTAGTGTTTCGGTCATAGCGGTTTTCAAATTCGTTTGTTATGGCAGCCTATACTAGGGACACTACGTCGAGGGGACGCTACACCGGATGTGATGTCTTACCGGAAGTCACTTGACTGTCATGGCGGCCTCTGTGCTTCGGGTATTCCCGGAAGTGTGCCCACGAATAGAGATCTATCATGGTCAGTAGATGGCGATACTCTGACTAATTACATTGGTATCCGTTGAATGGCGTCGAATGTCGCCTCTCTCATGGCCGTGTACAGTTTTTGTGTTAAGGGGAGTCACGTGATGCACGTTCGGTCTGATTGGTTATGCAAATGAGATGACGCCGAAACCTAATACGTGTTTGGTGTTTTCTTTATCCGACAACTTTGATTCTTGTCACACGCTGATCTAAGTGTTTGGTGTTTCGTTTGTCACAGAATCCTGCGAGTTTGTTACACATATACATAACAGGCTAAAGTCTCCGTGCTGACCTACACAGATACATCACTGGCTAACGTCTCTACTGAACTACACACAGACATTACCAGCTAACGTCTGTAGTGAACTACACACAGACATAACAGGTGGCGTCGAATGTCGCCTCTCTCATGGCCGTGTACAGTTTTTGTGTTAAGGGGAGTCACGTGATGCCCGTTCGGTCTGATTGGTTATGCAAATGAGATGACGCCGAAACCTAATAAGTGTTTGGTGTTTTCTTTATCCGACAACTTTGATTCTTGTCACACGCTGATCTAAGTGTTTGGTGTTTCGTTTGTCACAGAATCCTGCGAGTTTGTTACACATATACATAACAGGCTAAAGTCTCCGTGCTGACCTACACAGATACATCACTGGCTAACGTCTCTACTGAACTACACACAGACGTTACCAGCTAACGTCTGTAGTGAACTACACACAGACATAACAGGTGGCGTCGAATGTCGCCTCTCTCATGGACGTGCACAGTTTTTTTGTGTTAAGGGAAGTCACGTGATGTACGTTCGGTCTGATTGTTTATGCAAATGAGATGACACCGAAAACTAGTGTATATTGTTTAGTGTTTCGGTCATAGCAGTTTTCAAATTCGCTTGCTATGGCAGCCTATACTAGGGACGCTACGTCGGAAGTGATGTCGCACCGGATGTTACTTGACTGTCATGGCGGCCTCTGTGCTTCGGGTATTCCCAGAAGTGTGTCCACGAATATAGATCTATCATGGTCAGTAGATGGCGATACTCTGACTAATTACATTGGTATCCGTTCAATGGCGTCGAATGTCGCCTCTCTCATGGCCGTGTACAGTTTTTGTGTTAAGGGGAGTCACGTGATGCACGTTCGGTCTGATTGGTTATGCAAATGAGATGACGCCGAAACCTAATAAGTGTTTGGTGTTTTCTTTATCCGACAACTTTGATTCTTGTCACACGCTGATCTAAGTGTTTGGTGTTTCGTTTGTCACAGAATCCTGCGAGTTTGTTACACATATACATAACAGGCTAAAGTCTCCGTGCTGACCTACACAGATACATCACTGGCTAACGTCTCTACTGAACTACACACAGACGTTACCAGCTAACGTCTGTAGTGAACTACACACAGACATAACAGGTGGCGTCGAATGTCGCCTCTCTCATGGACGTGCACAGTTTTTTTGTGTTAAGGGAAGTCACGTGATGTACGTTCGGTCTGATTGTTTATGCAAATGAGATGACACCGAAAACTAGTGTATATTGTTTAGTGTTTCGGTCATAGCAGTTTTCAAATTCGCTTGCTATGGCAGCCTATACTAGGGACGCTACGTCGGAAGTGATGTCGCACCGGATGTTACTTGACTGTCATGGCGGCCTCTGTGCTTCGGGTATTCCCAGAAGTGTGTCCACGAATATAGATCTATCATGGTCAGTAGATGGCGATACTCTGACTAATTACATTGGTATCCGTTCAATGGCGTCGAATGTCGCCTCTCTCATGGCCGTGTACAGTTTTTGTGTTAAGGGGAGTCACGTGATGCACGTTCGGTCTGATTGGTTATGCAAATGAGATGACGCCGAAACCTAATAAGTGTTTGGTGTTTTCTTTATCCGACAACTTTGATTCTTGTCACACGCTGATCTAAGTGTTTGGTGTTTCGTTTGTCACAGAATCCTGCGAGTTTGTTACACATATACATAACAGGCTAAATTCTCCGTGCTGACCTACACAGATACATCACTGGCTAACGTCTCTACTGAACTACACACATACATTACCAGCTAACGTCTGTAGTGAACTACACACATACATAACAGGTGGCGTCGAATGTCGTCTCTCTCATGGACGTGCACAGTTTTTTTGTGTTAAGGGAAGTCACGTGATGTACGTTCGGTCTGATTGTTTATGCAAATGAGATGACACCGAAAACTAGTGTATATAGTTTAGTGTTTCGGTCATAGCAGTTTTCAAATTCGCTTCCTATGGCAGCCTATACTAGGGACGCTACGTCGGAAGTGATGTCGCACCGGATGTTACTTGACTGTCATGGCGGCCTCTGTGCTTCGGGTATTCCCAGAAGTGTGTCCACGTATAGAGATCTATCATGGTCAGTAGATGGCGATACTCTGACTAATTACACTTTTATCCGTTGAGTGATGTTGGGAACCCTGATGGTCACCTCTTTGAATGAAGTCCTGTCAGGTGGTTGTCCTTACTGTGTTCAATTCGTGTCACGTGTTCGGCTAAGTTTAGTGTTTCAATAACACGTCGAATTGTCAGAAAGAGGTGAGCTGTACGCGATAACCAGTCGAGTTGTCAGAAAGAGGTGAGATGTCACGCGATAACCCGTCGAATTGTCAGAAAGTTACGAAAATGTTACGCTCGGACAAGATTCTACAGCCATGCAACATGCTGCATAATAACAGTTTGTCATATGAATGTCCACTGAGTGATCCCATTTGTGTTGTGCTGAATCCGTGACAGATTCCCCAGTGCTGATGGGGTGTACACTGGCTTCCAGGTCAGTCAATTAGCTTGACCGATTGGAAACCAATGTAGACTGCAGGTTGCTCGACATAAGAATGTGGTGACGCTTGACTAGCTCTGCAGTTGGTGATGGAACAGTGGGTGCCAGGGTTTGCAGATATGGCAACAACTTTCGATGCTGTCAGACAGGTTCAGTGTCGAGCATTCTTCGGTGAACTTTTAGATATTGATGACATCACTATGTTTTCGCTGTCTTTGATGGTACTGCATACCAGCTTCCTGACTTGTTGCTTTACGTCTGCATCTACCTATACCGGAGACAAAGTGACAATTAGGATGGCTCTGACATGTATGATATTTTTATATGTGACGACACATTTATCAAAAGTCAATAATACAAGGTATTTGTATTCAATTCAACTATAACTTTTAGCAGTGTCCATGAAAAAATACATTAATTATCCAGAATTGATACAGTGGTAGGGTTTCATTGTCTTTGTGTTGCTGATAGTCAGTGGCAGCCAGCTGAGTTCTTGCAGCAATAACCATACACATGTTTGTGAGGAAGTACACCCTGTAATGGTATTGAAAGCCTTTTCACATTTTTCAACAACAATCTGTTGATACACTGGCAGCAGCATTTTACTTGTTTAAATTCTCTTCTGTATCACGAGGACTGTTATATATGTTTCATGCCGTGTATCATTTTTCTAAATTATTCTTTTTTATCACTGTTTTATATTTTCACAGATAATTTACATTAATTTTAATTTTGCATGATAATTAAACAACACTTGAGTAAGTTTAGTTCTGATATCAGATATGGTGTAGTATCCAGTCCTCAGGATTACTCAAAGCGCTTTAAACTTTACTCCCTGGCAGACCTGTTAAATCGAAAACACCATCTTGACTTATGTGGGAAGAATTCAGCCACACTGAAATTAATATGCAAAGATTATTCATACAAAATATCCCCCGTCTGTAGCCGGTACTCTTCATACAGCTCGGTAAACTGGAGCAATGTAGCAAGTAGCGATTGTACGTGTAATTCTCAGTCACATGGCGATGACCCTGTCTAGTCTAGTCACTATTTTTTGCGAGTTGTAAACATACCAGGCATTGCACAAACTACAACATTTTTGAATTTTATATCCTATTGATGTTTAAAAAAAAAAATCATAATTATAGTTATTTGATATGTACATATTAAATTTGTTCAACTAAGCATCTTCCTAAGTAATTGTTTCTCATTGGTTTCCATTTTATGGGCATTAAATATTAAAATTTGTTAAATACACATAATTGTTTAATCACTAATTTTGTGAGTTATAAACATACAACTAGCATTTGATATCACATGTACTAGTGTTGTTTTTTTGTAACAAAGAATTGTGATAAAAGTAACTGTTTGTTTTGTTATATGTACCTGACATTTTTTCAACCTCTTCCTAATTTTTGTTTCTATTGTTGCTTTGCATATTATGTGTATGTGTTATACAAATTATTACATTATACACATCAAGTGCAATGATTGTACCTGTAGTTGATTTGTACTTTTCATAATTTTGTAGTCACGATCTCATCAAATAGTTTCAATAAAATGTTTTTGATTTACATTGTCTTTACTTTAATTCACATGCATTTCTAACAATATGCAATTTAACGAGGGCACCCATTACTGCAATATCCTCATGCAGACAAACAAAACTATCACATACAGGGGTGGATCCAGAAATCGAGCCTGGGGGGCACAAAAACCTCCACTGGCGGCTGAACCAAATGGTGTAGTCTAAATTTTGTCGCTGCTAAGCCGCCATAACTATAACTTCAGCCGCTCGGCTGGAGTGGTGATATCGGAAGGAGGGGGGAGGGGGGGGGAGTTGCTATTGAAACATTTTTGCCACTGCATAGGCATGATTACTATGAAAGTACAATCCTCACTGAAGCTTGGTTATATTGTTTCACGTGTATTTACTTGCACTGTATAATATACGAATTTATGTTTGTAACAGAAATATTCCAAATTAAATAAATAGAACATTAAGTTCCAAAAGTGAACTGCAAATGAAATGTACAAATACAATGTAATTGATAGTTTCACAAAAGTCCTATCAACCAAAGATGATGTACCCACATAACATTGGTCAGAATAAAACATAATTGTTAAAACCAATCACATATGTTTGCATATCTTCCAATTATTATGCTATGATTTATATATATATATCACGTTTGCATAGCAGCATCAATTAATACTTACGTTTGTTCTAACTGTCCCGAGCTGCATCCAGCCTCAGGAAGTGACTGGACACCTGACAGTGAGCTGCCTTTGCTACGACCACTGATGCTCGATAGAGCCACCACAGATCTTGTCATATGTGACGGCTGCAGTGGTGTTGAGGTAGTTCACACCTTTGTGTTGTAGCTGTCAAACAAAGTCATGAATTGGAATATGGAATGAGTCGGATTATTTGTGAAAATGAACATGGTTTTACAGCACTAATACCTGTTAATATATATGTATATATATATTATATATATATATATATAATAGTATATAATATATATGTGTGTGTGTGGTATGTAATTTGTAAACTTTTTTTTTTCATTAACATAAAAATATGTTGCACGGTCCATTTGCTCAGCACTCAAGTGTGAAAAGTTCATTTGTCCAGTTGTGAAGAAAAAAAATTACAATGATATGAGAGTGGCAAAGTTATTATTGTATATATATAGTAAAAGTGTAGTACATAACAAACAAATGGACAATTTACAAGTGTCAACTTATTAACTAAGCACAGGTAGAACACAGATGGGCTGGAAAGAAGGTTACAGGAAATAAAGTCACAAAGTAATTTTATTTGAAAAAAAATTATAAATCAAAAGTTGTGCAATTTTTCACTGATAGTTCAACAAAGCACAGCTTGAGGAATTCAATAGTAAACCATACAAAATACCCAATGCCTTAGTTGTGATCTCAATGTGTCATTCACCTAACACTGCTAATTAATGAGGAGGACATTTGGCTGGTAGTGGTTGAACCCCTGGCAGTGTCCACAAAGTTCTACTGTTTACTCAGAGGGTGGATTACCACTGTAAGTCTTTAGAAGAAGATTCCAGCTGTTAGTCATGCCTCTTATGAGAGCAACAAAGGCATTTTATTATGGATTTCCTGGCTTGATTTAACAAACAAAAATTATAATGGCCTTTCAACTGTGGTTATTAAGTAGAGGTTTCTGACTGGGAAAGTATGTTCCATGAAGCGAAGCCTCTGTGGCTTCAGTGTCATCAACGTGCAAACAATTTGTAAACTGTCCTGTCAGAAAGTTAGCTGTCAACCTTGGCTGTTTTTTAATTGAATCACGCAACTGTTGCAAAGTAAGATGAAGTTAATTAAATGAAACGGAAAATAAATTTCCATTTTTCTACAAAATGTATGAATGTAGAAGTATAAATTACAAAATGCATGTTATTGATAAATTGTAGTGTTTTAGATGTGCTTTTTTCTTGAAAGACCAAACTAAAAACATAACTTCTATAATTTACATGTACAAAAGGATTTGTATCTTAACAAAACATGGGCTGCAATTATTTGTATAGTAACGGTAATTCTCTGCTCTCTCACATAAATCAGTCGCAAGCTATCGATACATGTTATTGTGATGGACATTTTCACAGTATTGAGGGGTGGTGGTTTTCTGAACATAATAAGCAACATAATATTATATCCATACGAATAAATATGCGTGGCTGAGGCTCACTACTCTGAAATTACTAACCTGTCTAGAAGAAGTTTTGCGAACGCAGCGTCTGTTCTTAGACTAGTCTTACTCCAGCTGTTTCTTTTGTGACTTGTCAGTTCACACAGTTGTCTTGTGTCGTTCCACAAATCCATACTGGTTTTTCCCAAATAAACCGTCTGGCGCGAATATTGTCATTGTCTGCGTAATTTGGCCCTTTTTCGCTGCGTCGGTAGCATATGTCCGGGGATGTCCAATCGCCGGCGTAAATGCCATAAAATAAGAACGTGTTGTATAAACACTTGCGAACACTACTATCAACAAAAACAGTTTGATCGAGGCATCAATCTTGAGAGTCAGAGGTCAGTCTCGCCCAAATTCGCGAACACGATACTATTATATGAAGTTTCCACTTCCAGGTGCATGTCCATGTTCAAGTAAGTGTTGCTAGTTTCGACTCGTTCGACTCGAAACCAAATTCGAAATAGTTCGCAGTTTGTTTATTAATTTCAACAAAACGAAGTAGCACAAGTGCACCAAAGAACTAGGATATTATAGGGGATACTTGATAGCTTTGCTTTTTCAGGAAATTAGTCAGAAAAGCCAGGAGGATAACAATCGATAACAATCGAAATGATATTGCAGCTTTAACCCGGGGTCGGAACTACTTTTCCAAGCTCATTTGCATAACTAGCCACGCCCACAAGGCCCAGCTCGCTCGTGATTGATCAATTGCACTCCCCCCAGATTGCGCCTAAGACCTCATTTGCATAATTGGCGCGAAAAGTGTTAGGTGCGGTCTGGGGGGAATCCCTATCTCTTAACACGGGGTTTCCTCCGGACCGCGCAAACGGTGCACGCTGGACCACGCCTATTACTACTTAGGTCAATTAGCGATATATTATGAATTCAGTATTCAGTGGCGTATCTAGAATCTCATGGAGGAGGACAAGCTTAGCCACATGTTGGTTTTCTTCGCTTAACTGTCGTGGCGGAAGGCAATTAAAGAAAACATCACCCAAAATCCCCTCCCTAAATACGCCGTTTGCAATAATAATACTTTCACCTAACGCGTTTTATGGCATGTAGGCTTATCTTGATGTTAGAGTCGAAGCGGAATGTTCCGCTTAGACGACGCGCAGGTTCTCCCTCTGTCGACGACACACGGGTTCTGCCTCTGCCTCTGCCTCTGCCTCTGCCTCTGCCTCTGCCTCTGCCTCTGCCTCTGCCTCTGCCTCTGCCTCTGCCTCTGCCTCTGCCTCTGCCTCTGCCTCTGCCTCTGCCTCTGCCTCTGCCTCTGCCTCTGCCTCTGCCTCTGCCTCTGCCTCTGCCTCTGCCTCTGCCTCTGCCTCTGCCTCTCCCTCTCCCTCTCCCTCTCCCTCTCCCTCTCCCTCTCCCTCTCCCTCTCCCTCTCCCTCTCCCTCATGTTGTTCATCAGCACAGTGTTTCAGTGTGGAGGTGGAAACATTGTCAGGACCAGCTGCCTTCCTGATGCTCTGCAGCTTGAAGAGTTTGCTCACCTCGTGCTCCTCCACGGTAAAGGGAGGAGGGAGTAACGTAGTAGAGTCGGACGGGTTGACCGAGACAGGCGTCAAATTCTGACGGTCGAAGCGAGCGTAAAAGTTGTTGAAGTCGTCCGGTGTTGCAGAATCACAGCCAGGAGTAGATGGCTTCTGCTTGTAGCCAGTAACATTCTGCATGCCCTGCCAGTGAACGCGGGTTGGAGAGGAACTGGCCTTCAAGCTTGCGCCTGTTGTCAGTCATTGCTCACAGTATCGCTCTTCGCTGGACATCGTATTTGGCTTTCTTATATATTGCGCAGTCTCCACTCTTGAAAGCATCCTGTTTCTCTTTCAGCTTCAATTTCAGGTCTCTGGTGAACCACGGCTTATCGTTGCTGAACATTTTGATAGAAGCTTACGTAGGACGTCACGGTGTCTGCATATTCATAAATGTATATGCACGCGTGTTTGAACGAGTCCCAGTCTGTAATGGCCAAACAGCCTGGGAGACGCTGAATAGATTCAGAGCCCCAGCGCTTGACATTGTGAACGCAGGATTTCGCTGTTGTAAGCTTCTGGCGGTAGGAAGGTTGAAGGTAGATATACATTATTGAAACCTAGCAGCAAAGAGAGGAGACAAGCGAAGAATGGAGGAGTATATATTCCTGATGAGGAATTGATGAAAGTGGACTGGACACGTGGAACAAAATGAAGATGCGACTGTACTCAAAGTGAATGGTTGAATGACTACTCCTCGACTGAGACAGGAAGACAGCGTGGAGGGAGATTTGGCGGGATTGGTAGGGAAGTGCAGATGTGGTGGTTAGGGAATGGATATGTATATATATATATATAATATATATATTATAATATATAATATATATATATATATAGGTCGTTAATTCACAAAGTGGGATAACTCAAAACATAAGTATCCGAAATAGTTACATGTTTACTGTTTGACGAAAAAACGCGATGTGCAATGATCATGGCCACTCATTTTAGTTAGTTGGCAACGATTTCATGATTTTTAGAGACCTCTCGAACCCAGCGAGAATCATACCGCTAGACCAACGAGCCAGCGGTTTGCCTGATATATGAGTAGGGGAAAGGCGGACAAAACGAAACAATTAGTGTTACTGGTATATTTGCACCCTATCACCTACATATATGCCGGACAGTTCAATTGATTGTGCTCTGTTTAGTATGTAGATCGTACTCTTTGGGCGTATCCTGTCATTTTATTTGTGTCATGAAGAACTAGGTAATCAGATTTAGTAATTATTCCGATTGCTTTCCTTTGCAGGCCCGTCGCGTTGTTGAATGAGGGGCGTTTGTACATTTCCCACAAATAGTTAACAAGATTTACAAGATTTAACAAGATTGCCACCCAGATAATTCTATGTGTATCCCGCCCTTAAATATCCATCAGATTTCAGCCTGAGACTCAGTTGCTGACAGACGTTCAATAAGGCAGACTTCTTGTTTACATTATGAAGCCTGCTAATTCCGAGTAGAGGAACTGACAGACTCTCTTTAATGTAACCTACTGTTGGCTACTTCCAAGTCTTTCTCCTATATGGTAATTACAGAGCGGCACCGACCGCCTCGCAAAACAGGGCAATCAACCTGCATGTTATAAATGCCTGACAGATCAATAAAGCCACTAATTCATTATTATAGCGTATGAAAACATCGCCTGTGTTCTTAGTCGGCTCCTTGCAAGAAAACAACTACAGACAAGAAAATAAATCGACACTAGTCCAATGAGGTTTGTGTAAGCCGTACACTCTATTAGCCCCTTGGGTTGTGTGTTTGGTGTCTTCCCCTTGAATTAGCCATTGACTACGAGTTACGGTATAGATTAGGCCGATTAGCTGAACAATACCGCATTCAGAAAAATACCACGCCAACACCAATAACATAACTAGTCAGGATGGCCGAGCGGTCTAAGGCGCTGCGTTCAGGTCGCAGTCTGGTTCTCCAGGCGTGGGTTCGAATCCCACTTCTGACATCATTTTTTTTATATTTCCCTGTCTAAAAGTTTTTCTAAACTGACAATGTTTGCTTAAAAAGTTAATTATTTACAATAACAAATTCCAGGAAATTCCATGGCCGATTTGGAGGCCATCCGCACCCTAAGCGAAAACCGTACCCTTAAAGCAGTATTAGATATCATATTTTCAATAGTTAGTACGTCACCAACACAAAAAATGGAATTAGGTCAATTAGCGATACAAGTCAACCATGCTACCGGCCTGAATAAAGGAGTGTTCGCTTAAAACATAATAAATAGTTACTCTACAGAAGCGCTTAACAATAAAATAATTATACATGAGAGTAAAAATTTAATATTACGGTAACATTACGCACTCCCCAAAATGTCCAGAGTTGTCTAGTTCTCTTATCGTCATTCCAGCACAACAGAGCGTTTATAATTAGGTTTTCTGCTCGAGTGTCAAAGCCACTTATATCTACACTCCTTCTTTCCACTGACTAATTCCACTCGGGAACTACGTGCTAGTCTGTATGGATGTACTAGCAGCTGCACTGTCCCCGTTCAAGCAGGTAGTCGCGGAAAGGATGGAAGGGTTGTCACAAATGAGCACCAAACATAATTATCTTTTTAACCATTAGTCTTTTACATTTTAAAACATGTTGTTGTTTTTACTTTTAACGTAACTTTAACAGAACCGTTAACATAACTATTTATTAACGTAACTTTTAAAAGTACATTACTATTGTGACTCAGTGCTCGCTCCGATTAGACATCGGAGAATGTGCGGAAAGAAAGAAACATAAAACATATGCATCGTTTTATTATTATGGCAAAGTGTACAGAATACAAAGCAAAGGGATGGCATAATTGTATAAAAGTGGCAAATGTTATACTGCCGCTATACGCGATACAAGATTCCTTGAATAATGTAAAAGTAGAAACGTTGGAACGTATGTGTGCGAGCGTGCGTGTGTATGTCTTAAATGAATTAACTTAATGTGTGCTATGAATAATATTAATCAAACGCAAACATTTGTCTAACCACTGAACACATTTAAATGAAAAACAAATCTGAAGATGCAATATTTATTACCTCGCTAAGCTAGTTATTTATCCGCAAATACACTGTGATATAAGGAATCTTAGACCTCAACGTGTACAGCTATCACCATTTAAACTGGTCTTGTATGTTTCTCGTTTTACAATATACTCCTCTTAATACTAGACAAGTGTTAATATGTTGAATGTTCACTGTAAAATAATGTTTAATAATCCCAAAATGCCGCCAGTACAAAACAGTGACGTAGGATTCTGCTAGTCAGAACTAAACCTTTTAGTTGTATCATTTACATACCGACATATGCAATAGCGATTGGTCATTTCACAAACACTAACAACAGGCGACACATCCAGTGAAAGAATCTTTAACAATGCATTGTGGTGTATAAAATAAATAAACTGTCTCAATTGTGGGAGGGGAGACTTCCGTTAAGACCACATTATGTCGATGTCAATTGAGCCACCCAAAATGGCATCAAAAGGCCCTACAGATCTTCCACGTTTCCCGATATCGCAGGAGATCTCTCGCATTTTTTGTTATTTTCCAACCATCCATTGGTCTCCAATTATTAAACAAAACGATTTCACTATTATTTTATATATTTTTATTTTATTTTCAGAATTTGAAGCTTGGCCAAGATCATAGGATATACCCCTGTATAATAACATATATAATGAACCCCAAACCTGGAAATCGCTTCAACTACAAATGTTCGTATTTTTCAAAAGTCATATCAGAGCTTGAGCGTAATGTTGTGAAATACATTCGGTAGGTGGCGCCACAAACGGAACCAAATATAACTTGAACAAAATCTCCCTCCACGAGACCCCGAGTGGAGGAAGTCTCCCCTTTATCTGTTACGCGTCAACATGGAAGGTCTGCATCAGCCATATCAGACATGTTCTACCCAAGTGCTCATGTTCGTCGTCACCGTCGTGTGTGCACCATTGTATGCGTGAGTGTACAGCGGCTCGTATACACTTATCGGTGCCAGTTACCAATCTGCGATTCGCAGTTTGGGCAGTAGTGGGCCGCGTCCTTGCAACCGTCAACGCAGAATGGGATAAAGCAGCAGCCAAATGGGATCCTGCGGATACAACAGGAATGTAAACTTATGTGAAGCGTGTCAGCGCTGGAGAAGTTAAATATGGTGTTGACGATCGAGGACTAGCTTTGAGGAGACAGGTAATCTCGGAAGGACAGCGGAGAAATGGAGTTGGCTATCAGGTTGGACGAAAATATGTGAAGCTTTGTGTACCTAAGCGGAATGGCTACAGATGACGGACGGCGGATGTCACAGACGGGTGCAAATACACAGTGGAAAGTAGTCAAGACAAACGGTAAAATGTAAAAAAGTAGAAATGGAACGTTTTATGCTCGTTACGCCGGTAAGCCTATTTCGGGTGGAGACGTTGACAGAATAGTATTAAGAACAGAGGCTACAACGTTCTGAAACATCTGATGTCATGTTGATGTTCACCGTGGCGTGTGCGTGTGCGTGTGCGTGTGCGTGTGCGTGTGCGTGTGCGTGTGCGTGTGCGTGTGCGTGTGCGTGTGTTTGTGCGTGTGTGCATGTGCCCATCCTTATCCGCGGCGTGCGTGCATGTACGTGATACGTACCCGGCTAAGGTCAGGCCAACACAAATGCCAAAGCACCACAGCCAAGCACAAGTGCCGACTTCGTAGTCGACTGCCGTGATGATGTGAGCGCGACAAACAGGACACACCGTCTGAATGGGACTGTCCCGGAAACTAGTGACCACGGTGGTCAGTTGAGGCTGAGGAGCCGTCTGGATGACAGTAACGCCTAAACACGAACACATGACGTCACTCATACCATGTCGACGTCGTCGAAATGCATGGCAAGAAATAGGAGCCACAGACAACACGCACACGCGCACACGCGCACACGCGCAAACGTGCACACGCGCACACGCGCACATTCACGCACACACACGCAAACACACGCACACACACGCACACACACGCGCACACACGCGCACACACACGCACACACACGCACACACACGCACACACACGCACACACACACGCACACACACACGCACACACACGCACACACACGCACACACACAAACGCATCCACGCACACCCAATCACCTGTAACAAATCAGTGCCTTTGTAACATGGCACGTAAACAGAAAATGTTTTTCGAGAAACTGTTATACGGTTAGCATTCTATTCCACATAGTATGTCACGCTTAGCGGGGGGTGGTATCCGGATCAGCGTGACGTTACTTGGGGGTGGGAGAGTCTCTGCCCCTCTGGGCATAGCGTTAGGTAACGATACAAAACAAAAGTTGCATTTTAGCTCAGTTAGCTGTCAATGTAACAATTATAACAATAAATAATATGTAATTTGCAATCAGAAATGTTTGTTTTAGTGTTTTGAGCATATCAATACAAAAAGAGCTCCAAATGGCTTCAAAATTATAGTGATGACGTGCTGTCTTATACCTATTATGTTGTTATTGCCTATACAAGGTGCTCGTGGCCCTTATTCCATGATCTGAACAAGGGTTCTGACAACAGCTAATGAAGCGCCTGTGGGGGGTTTCCGTTTACCTGTATACATGTTTTACTTCCCATGTTTGAAAGAACACGACTTGCAGTTCTCTTCCGAAAGAAACAGGCAACGTAGGGTGAACGAGACTGTCCAAATTTTGAAACCGCGATAGACCTAGGTGGAGTCATACTCCGATCGACAGCCTGGCGGGACTACACGCGGAGCTACCGTCCCCGCCGCAAATTCGAATTACATGTAAAACCAGTTTCTTCAGCGTTGCTGGAAATACGAAAGCCTGCTAGACCTACCATCTAAGTTAATACATGTATATGAAATGTAACGCAAACATATATAATCAAACCAACCGGATAGCTGCTGTTGCGCTGGCGGTTGCTGCCAATTCGGTTGTGGTTGTAGTTGCTGCCAATTCGGTTGTGGTGGTGGTTGCTGCCAATTCGGTTGTGGTTGTGGTTGCTGCCAATTCGGTTGTGGTTGTGGTTGTGGTTGTTGCACATACGGTGGGGGTTGTGGTTGTGGTTGTTCGAACCCTCGGTTGTCGTACTGCTGGTCGACATTCAGTATCTTCCCTGCGTGCAGTAACAAGCAGAACATGTAAAAGGTTAACTAAACTCAACAACGACAGTAACAGCAGCGACGACGACGACATCACCGATAACGACAACAGTAGTATGGAGGATACACACACACTCGCCCCGCCCCTTTTTAGACCTAGGTACGTGCATAAAAAACGTCGATTTCAAAATCGGGAACCTACTTATAAAAAAAGATCAAAGGCTTTTTGGTAACCTGAGTGGAATCGGGAACCTAGTTATAAAAAACGTGATTGATGGCCTGTCACTTTTGTGAATGAAAAGCGCCCTCTAGTGGTTAATAACAACGTCCTAGTTACGGCGTCCTTAGTTACGGCGTCCCTAGTTACGTGATAACGCCATCTAGCGAATAATAACAGCGTCCCTAGTTACGTGATAACGCCATCTAGCGAAATATATAATAACAGCGTCCCTAGTTACGATACGGGGATATAGCAGAAACCAATGTGGTTATGTTAAATCCACCGTGGTTACGGTAAAACCACCGTGCACTAAACCCAGTGTGAGCGAGATTAGCCGCTGTACCCTGGATATCGCGGTAGTGGTGAAAGTTGAGACGCGGCCGGTCGGCCTAGATACGGGCGGCTGAAGATAGATCTACGGCTGGGATGTTGTTAGCCGGTTTTGGTACGACGCTGAAATAAGCTGGTTGGCGTTGTGGAAACTGCGCTTATGCATGCGTTTAAAAGCGATAATCAGCGGCCTGGTTTTTGAGGTAGCGGAGTGTTTACCGGCGGTGGACAAATGGATGCGGAATGACGGTATGTTTTTATGCTAGCAAAACGAAACGAGTGGAATATAATTTAAAAGCTGTAAGCAACGGTAAGTACTTATAGGCAATAGAAAACGAGTGAATGTGAACGGTGTTTTATTCAGAGAAATCACGACGGTGGCGTGAACTTGGCGGGGTGCTGCCGGATTGTCCCAAGCGCGGTAGTCGCGCAGCGCGCATACGAGCTGCATCACAATGCCGTTGCAACGCGGTAGAGCGATCTATTGGTGTTAATGGCGTATTAAATCCACGTCTTTCGAATAGTTCATCGGCAGGTGGGGGCGTGTACCACGATCCGTCCGCCCCGAGTATGGTAAAGGAAGTCATGATTCCGTCGGGCTGGTCGACTGTGGCCGGGTTGGCTGTATCTTCCAACGAACCCTTGAGATCGTCGGGCGTTGGTGGTCGTACCACACCGGTAACTCGACAGAGGGGGACGGTCATATCCATGTATGCGCGTGTTGGTAGAATGACGAGGCGCTGTAGGTGGTTTCTGTGAATGAAGCATTTGGTAAATAAGTGAAGTGAAATATGTATAGGAATAAAATATGAAATAGTAAGTAGTCGCCCCCAGAAAAGTAACTAGCACGTCTGCCATGTAGTAGATAATGAATATTTTGTTATGACAACTGTGAATAGAAATGACCTCTGTCATATATGAAAAGGGGGGAGTTTTGAAAACGAAATGTATTTAAAAAAACTGACAGCTCTAAGAAATAATTAAAGAAAATTATAAATCGGGGTAATCGGAAAAGAAAATAACCACTAAAAGTAATGAAATAAACTTATAGTTTAATATGTAAATGAAGAAATAAGAGTTATATGAAAATAAGAAGTACCTTTGTCCTTTTGCAGTGGCAGTTGTTGGCGTAGCGAGCGCTCGGGAGGTGGCCATGACAAGGAATGAGCGAAGACCGGTGCGTTGTTGTGTAACGTTAGGTATGTGTTAAGAGCGCATGCGCAAAAGTTACGTAAAACAGTGAAAGGAAAGATATCAAAATATCAATAAACGAACGTTTAAATGCAAAAATGAACCGTTGCGTCCGCTTAGTTAGGGATCAAGTATGTTGTGGAGTGTTAATAATAGAGAAATTCGATGTGAAAGTAACATTTAACGCAGGACGCACTAAAGTGACCGTGTAATTTTTTTCTTGGCGCTGACTAGAAACCGGATGGTGACGCAAAACAGCTGTGACGCTAATGGGGTAGCTTATCGTGAAAGGAATGTGAAGCGCGAACAATGCTTTTTCCAAAACGTAAACGACGCGTTAAAAGTATGAATTTAAGCGTTGTGTGGGATCAGTGGCGTGTAGGGAATTAAGTGGTGTGGTTATTGTAGAAAAATTGGATGTAAATAAACGTTTGTCAACGAACGCACTACATGACCGTCTGATTTTTTTCCGGAAATAAAAGTAATCGGATACTAGGCGGTTATGCGTTGTAATAGAAACGTCGATTAGGGGGTATGCGTTAAGAACGCATGCGCCGTATGTTGCTTATATAAAGCGGTGGAAATTTTTGTATGCGGTATAATGCAAGTGGTCTGACTGATTTCAGCAGCAACAGCCGTAGAAGTTCTTCCACCGCGAGAATGGCCGATCATAGCGAGATGACGACACCGTTGAAAAAGATGAAGGCGATGCGCAAACAAGCGTGTAAGGCGAGCGGTAGTCAACAACAACCGCCTGCGGAAGTGACCACACCGGCTGCTAAGAGACCCGTGTTGGTTATAGCATCCTCGCTTGGGCGTAAACGAGGGGCTGAAGAAGCGGCGTTGGAGGCACCGCCGCCTAGACGTGCCTCGCTTGAGCGAGAATGCAGCGCTGCAACGTCATCACAGGCTACCTTGGTGAGTGTAAGGGAACTGGCCTGCTCTAAGAACGGTGTGTATAAGCTTAAGAATTCGGCATACATTGAGGCTGTGAGTTATCGTGATAAATGCACGTACAGGGGATGTGCCCAAAGTCGACGGAAGCTGTATCAAAACACAGACGGCGTGATGTTATGTCGAACCCACGGGGAACCTGATATGGTAAAAAATTACTTTGCTTTGCGTGTCATGATTCGAGATGGAGATGACGAAGAAGATGAAATGTGGCTGACGTTGTTTGACACGCAAATGGCAAAGCTGGTTGAGTACCGGGCTGATTACTTGGTGGAGTTAAACGAGGAGGAACTTCGCGATACTGTACTTGAGTTGGCCGGTACTAAAGTAGAGCTCAGTGTTCGTAAGACGACCTGGGAAGGTGAGCCGTCGTATACGGTGCGCACACTGAGGAGAGCCGTTGATGAGTAATGGGTTTCTTGTGTTATAGGAGGCCCCGCTGGTGACGGCGTTGCTAACTAGTAAACCGACCAGTGACGAAGCTGCGCGCTTACTAGACGAGATAGTGGAAAATTACGTAATGGCCTGGTGTTCAGCTTACGAAGCAAAGAGAACCTACTAGTGGAGCTACGAAATAGAACGGCGCTCAGCCTATATAAAACATGACATTTATTTGTTGTATGTTGTGTCTACAGGAGGTGCGGCGAGTTCTGCTGGAAATGTTAGCCAATAATGAACGGATGCGTGCGAGGTACGCCGAAGTTGCCGTGTTCGTACAAACACTGCTCGATCGTTCGGTGACGGATAGTGAGAGGAAAGACGCCGCGTTGATGGCTCGTGTTAACGCAGAAAAAGAGGCGGATTAATGATAATAATGTGTTTTGTAGAGAGCGCGACGGCCTGAACGTGCGCACGATCGCCGTGGGAAGTGTAATGTGTGTTTGTAGGCACCTGCTTTTGTGCTGTAGGGATGCGCGGGCGACGTCGATAGCGCATTGGATGCTATCATTGAGGAGGCGCTTGGTGCACCACCGCCTTACGAAAGTTTACACCAGATTGTGCCGTCGTGTTGTTGGAAGCCAGCGCCGTCGGACGTGACGCAACGAAGCGTCGTCGAGCCGGGGCGGGGTCAGGTGGCCTGTCGATATGAACGACATGCGATGTCCCTCCTCGCTGAACACCTCGGTGAGCTGATATTGGAGACGGCGCGCGATCGATGCGGTGCTTGCAAAGTTAATGAGGGATGTCCGTACGTGCATATGGTCGGCTATCGGGCGGGTCGGCCTACTCGTGAGTACGCACGGCGCTACGACAACGTAGCCGAACTCGTCACGCAACACTTCAACGTAGTGTTGGAATCGTGTCTGCAGCGCTCACTGATACCAACCTTCATACGTCTGGTGCAGTTACTACACGTGAAGGCGCACGGACAGCAACCGGGGCGAGCTGGGGAACTGTATTTGGTACAGTTCGTATTCGACTGGCTCCTCGGCACGAATTGGCGCGAATTCATCAATCGCGCTCGACTAGAATCGGCAGTGCACGTCTACATACAGTGCAGAAGCGGCCTTTAAATCAAAATGAACATTACTGCCTATTCTGCTGATTTGCTTAATATCGCTTTTCGTTGTACGACACGCTTAATAAAACGTTGAAAATGGACGTTCCGTTTCCGAGTTAACGCGCGCACACACACACACACACACACACACACACACACACACACACACACACACACACACAATTTACGAGTTAAAACACACACACACACACACACACACAGTTACTTAACAAAACCGCCACTCATAACAAACCACCACCACCCCATATGCTTAACAAAACCGCCACACCACGTGGTGTGCCTCAATATCATTAGTCGTTACTTAACAAAACCACCACCCCGTTACTTAACAAAACCGCCACCGCATCGCTAACAAAACCACCACACCACGTGTGTCCCGTACCTCAATATCATTAGTCGTTACTTAACAAAACCACCACCCCGTTACTTAACAAAACCGCCACCGCATCGCTAACAAAACCACCACACCACGTGTGTCCCGTACCTCAATATCATTAGTCGTTACTTAACAAAACCACCACCCCGTTACTTAACAAAACCACCACCCCGTTACCTAACAAAACCACCACCCCCACGTTACATCACTCACTGCGCATGTCCGTACCTCGTTATAAATAGAGGTATTCGAAAAAGTAGCAGCACAAAAAAGTATGCCGCCTACTACTACTAGGTGGCAATGTCCGAAATGCGGTGCTTATTTCTTGAAACAGTCGGGGTTAGAGCGACACGCGAAGAGTTCGAAACGATGCGGCGATGACGCGCTATGCGTAAAGCGACGAGAGTGTCCGAAATGCGGCGTAACGTACAGTACGCGCGCCGCGATGCTACGACACCTGAGGGAACGGTGCGGTCATCCAGCGGTGTCGTTACCGCCCGATGATAATCCACCACCGCCGCCGCCACCATCAGCCGATGCTCTTCAACGCGTCGTGGACGAGCATCGACGTAGCATAGAGACGTCGGTAGCGATCGGTGTCGTACAGTCCCGCTACAACTATCGCATGACCGCCTGTACGAGTACGCGGGTGCTCGAACCGCGTCTGAGGGTTATGTTTAGCGAACGAAAGAATGCGTTTAAAATAAACGTAAGCTATGGTTTCGTGTTACGCCACAAGGTGTCGGGTCGTTACCGCTATTTTCATTCGTCCTGTAACTGCTGCGGTCGCCTTCTCGAAACACCCGCCCTCGTAACCGATAGCCGTTCTTTCGAACGCTTCCTCGATGTCGTGCGCACGACCGACGTACTACAGTACGTCCTCGCGCAGCGCCCCGATTCGGGGTGGGTGGTCGAGCTCGTAACGAACGCCACCTACTTCGTGAACGCCATCCTAAACCATCCTATCGGGTGCGTTGGCGCCGCGCTCCCCGCCTACGTGCGTAACAACAAGCACGTCGTGGCGTTGACGAACGATCGGGGAGGCAAGCCCTACGACGATCCTCTATGCCTCTTCCGATGCATTGCCATCCATCGGCAAGGTGGTGGTGGTAGGGGGAATCTACATACAGCCCGTTTAACGCGAGTAGCTAAACAACTGAGCGCGCGCTACGCCCCGACGCCGACCGGCGTGCGCCTGAACGAACTGGAACGCGTGGAGACGCTTTTTGGTATCAACATCGTCGTCTATCGACTAACGGCGACTGGCGCCGCCGAACTAGTACGTCGGTCGCTCGACGTGCACCCCACAACCCTGAATGTCAACCTGTACGAGAATCACTTTTCGTACATAATCGACCTGCGCGCGTACGCGAAAACGTACAAGTGCTCGAAATGCGGCAACTCCCTCTGGCAGTACCCGTCACTATTACGACGTCACGAAGCGACGTGCGAGGGTGGTGTTCGTCACGTGTTTCCCGGCGGCGTCTACCGACCGAAGCCGTCCGTATTTCAACGACTCGACGACGAAGGTATCGACGTCGGCGACGACGATCTGCGCTACTATCCGTACCGCGCGACATTCGACTTTGAATGTTATTTCGCCGCCAACGAGCTACCGCCGGATACCGATAAATGTCGGTGGCTAGCGCGACACGAACTGCTCAGCGTGAGCGTTGCGTCGAACGTGCCCGGACACGAAGCGGCGCGCTGTTACGTCACGACCGGTGATTCGGCCGACCTAGCGCGTCGCCTCATCGATGACCTGGAAGCCGTGAGCGCGGCGGCGTGCGCGGTTCTACGCCCCCGCTACGACGCGGTCTTTGAGGCGATCGAAGCGCTCGATAAAGACTGGCGGCGACGAAGTGACGACGCCGACAAGGATGCGTCACCGTACGCCGCACTCGCCGACCGCCTGTGGACGCACCTTCGTCAAATGCCCGTACTGGGTTTCAACAGCGGTAAGTACGATTTGAATGTCGTCAAAAAGTACTTGACCCCCCTGCTCATAACCGACGACGCGCAGCACACATCGTCGGCGTTCACGATTAAACGACAGAACGCTTACATGTGCCTGACGACGTCGACGTTGAAATTTCTGGATATAACTAATTACCTCGCGCCCGGTGTCAGCTACGAGCGCTATCTGAAAGCGTACGACTGCGCGGCGACCAAGGGGTACTTTCCGTACGAATATATCGACGCGTTGACGCGCCTGGACGAGACAGTCCTACCGCCGCGCGAAACTTTCTACAGCCACCTGAAACGCGAGGGAATCTCCGCGGAGGCGTACGAAATTTGTGCGACGGCATGGCGCGACGAGTGCATGACGACGATGCGCGATTTTCTAATCTGGTATAATAACCGAGATGTGGCGCCGTTTCTCGAGGCACTCGAGCGGCAGTTCGCCTTCTATCGCCGTCAGCGCATCGACATGTTCAAGGACGCCATCAGCGTACCGGGGTTGACGTTGTTGTACCTATTCAACGACCTGCCGTCGTCAATCCATTTCTCGCTGTTCAACGAACCGAACAAAGACCTGCACCGCCTACTGCAGTCGCAGATCGTCGGCGGTCCATCGATCATCTTCTCGCGTCATCACGAAGCCGGCGTGACGTCGATTCGAGGCGGTAACAACCCGTGTCGTTCGATAGTAGGCTATGACGCGAACGGTCTCTATCTATCGGCGAAGATGCGAGAAATGCCGACGGGTTGGTACACGCGCCGACGCGCGGAGAACGGCTTTCGAGCGGAACACGTGCACCGCTACGGTCGTATGGCCGTAGAGTGGTTGACGTACGAAGCGGAACGAATAGGCGCCCCTATACGACACCAGTTGAACGGCCGCGAGAAGCGCATCGGTAAGTACCGAGTCGACGGTTGGTGCGCCGCCACGCGAACGGCGTATCAATTTCACGGTTGTTTCTTTCACGGCTGCCCGATATGCCAGACGCACGTGACGACGAACGCCGTCAACGGTCAACCGATGACGACTCTGTACGCCGCGACGATCGCCGTGACGTCCTACCTGCGCCGCCACGTCGATGCCGTCGTCGAAATGTGGGAGTGCCAGTGGCGAGCCGTGAGACCCCCCGTGACGCGACCCGACGCGAGGCGCGTAACGCACTCGACGATACTGGAGGGTGTACGCGACGGTTCTCTATTCGGTCTCGTGCAGTGCGATATCGCCGTGCCGGAAGCGCTGCGCTCTAAGTTCGCCGAAATGCAGCCCGTATTCAAGAACGTCGATATCGCGCGCGACGACCTCAGCCCGTTCATGCGCCGCTACGCCGAGTCGCACGATCTACTCACCCGACCTCAACGGACGCTCGTTGGTAGCTACTTCGGCGCGGCGATCGTACTCGCCACGCCCCTCCTACGCTGGTATCTGGAGCACGGGCTCGTCGTCGCGCGCATCTACCAGGTGATCGAGTACACGCCTATCGCCTGCTTTCGTCGTTTCGGCGATACGGTGTCGACGGCGCGACGCGAGGGCGACGTCGACCCCGACAAAGCGATCATCGCCGACACCTTCAAACTACTCGGCAACAGTTCGTACGGGAAGACGATTACGCGCGTCGATCGGCACCGGGATATCAAGTACGCTACGTCGGTAGGCGCCTCGCGACTCGTCAACAACCGTCGCTTCCGGCAACTCGACGTCGTCGTCGACGAGCTGTACGAGGTGGCGCTGAATAAGCGCACCGTCGTCTACGACCTGCCGATTGAAATCGGTTATTTCGTGTATCAATACGCGAAATTACGAATGCTCGAATTTTATTACGACTTCGTCGACGCCTACATTCCACGCCCGCTCTTTCAGTACTGCGCTATGGACACCGACTCGGCGTACATAGCCATCGCGGGTCACGACATCGACGCGCTCGTACCGGAAGCGATGCGCGAACACTACTTCCGGAATCGATCGCTCTGGTTTCCGGCCGAATGTTGCGACGCGCACGTGGACGCGTACGTACGGCGCCGCGTCGCCGGACTGACGTGGGAGGGTGGGGACTGCTGCGCGCGCCGTCTTCTATTCGATCGTCGAACGCCGGGTCTCTTCAAAGAAGAGTGGCGCGACGACGGAATCGTGGCGCTGTGCAGTAAGACGTACTACTGCTTCGGCGGCGCCGGCGGCGCGAAGTACAGCACGAAGGGATTGAGTAAGCGTCAGAACGATATCGACGAGCACGACTTTCTCGCCGTACTGCGCGACCGACGCAGCGGCGTCGGTTGGAACCGCGGTTTCCAAGTGAAAAACTCGTCCGTGTTGACGTACCTTCAAGAGCGCGCGGCGTTGAGCTATTTCTACGCTAAACGCCGCGTGCTCGACGACGGCGTCACCACGGCGCCGATACTCGTCTAACTCGTATAACTAAACCTACCCTAGGGGTGGGGGGCCGCCTAGGGGTAGGGTTCTGTATGTATGTAGGTAGGGTAGGGTAATAATAATAAAACAAACACAAGTGCGTACATTTCATCGTCGTTGTTTTTTATTACTACTATACACGTAAAAGCGAAGCGTTAATGCAATGGTTTTAGCCAATCGAATACGAGACAGTCATTGGCCACCCGATTGGTGCCGAATATGTTCTGGAACGTCGTCAACGGCATGCCGCGACATCGGAGGAGTAGGTAGGCGACGCAATATTGTCCGCACACGTTAGAGACGACGCTCTGCAGTCTCTTGTCGTTGTACGTCCACGCGTCGCCGCAGTGTCGGTGCAGGAAGGCGCGGAAGTCGGCGTGCAGCGGCGGGAGACCGTACGAATCGAAGTACTCGCCGACGCCTTGGCGGTCGACGTAGACGGCCACCCAGTACTCCCCCGGTTCGCCGCCGTCGTCGGTATTGCACACGAAGGCCATCGGGTAAGTGGTGGTGGTGGTGGTAAGTAGCGCGTCTTTAGGTACGACGCCGAGGACGATGCGTTTAGCGTACGCGTCGAGTTCGAGGCGACGCAGCAGTTGGAACGTATCCATTACGAGGTACAGTCGTACAGGACGTTTCGGGTCCGATCGATTTCCATCACCGTCTCGAATTCCGCGTACACGACGACGTTCACCGGTCGGGGTAGCGGCGTCGAGAACTGCATTTCAACGCCCACGCTCCCCTGACGCACGACGTTGAAATGGTCCCCGTCGCAGCAGTCGGGGGTCAGGTCGAAAGCGAAGACGGTGTAGCCGGCCTCGAAGTCCGAGCGCGATATGTCGTTCCCCTCGTCCTCGCCCGCCTTTCCGGTGGCCTCGAAGAGATTCATGTAGCTTCGTATGTACCGGTGGTGCGGAAAGTCCGGTTGCAGCGGCTTGCTCGGCACTTGACGTCCGTCGACGTTGAGCGCGAGGAAGGTTATGTCGTTGTGATGCGCGTTGAACGGATTTCTAGTGTAGTCTCCGTTGTAGGCGGCGTTGTCGATCATCATCAGGATTATGCGTTTCGGAATCGCACCCATGTACAGGTTCTCGTGCGTGTGCGATAGCGTACCCGCGGTTATCGAGAACGACTTGCAGTCGACGCGGCGCATCGGAAACTTAGCCGTTCCCAAAAGCCACGCTTTGATATGACCCAGCTGGACTTCCGGGTTCAACTTCACTTTTCGAACGTACAGGCAAATCGAGCGTATCACGATACGCCACCCCGGCGCGCCAGCCGCGCCCATGAGCGCGAAGGCGTCCTTCGACTGGACCATGCGTATTTTTGTGTCGACGCCGCTCGGTAGGAGGAGGTTTAGCATAAACGCGTCGACGTGCAGATGTCCCATCAGCTCCACCTCGGCGCTGGCCGCCGTCAGATTGCGCCGCGCTACGAACCCGGTGTTATCGTCCCCGCGCGCGTTCATGTGTCCGGCGCTGTCTTTGTACCACAATGACCCCGTGAGATGCGATCGTTTCGCGTCGCTACCGTAACTCAGCAGGGTCTCGATGTAGGCCCGGTACGCGTACGTATTGGTCGACGGCGTCACGAGCGTGCCGTTCAGCGACACGTCGATTTGACTGAACATCGAATGAAGGAAATTGTTGACCGACGCCACGTTGGTGCCGGCCGCCAGATCGGTACCGTCCCCCTGAACCACTTTGAAGAGGACGTGCGTTTGAAGGCTCGCCAGGTCCGTATAGTCGTTACCCGACCCCGGAATGAGGAACTCGATAGGACCGCCGGCGTCGAGAGCCGTCAGCGGTTGGCAGGTGGTCCGATAACTGCTCTCGATGCTCTTCTGCGTCACCAGTCCGGTGAACAGGTCCAGTTCGGCCTTCACGCCCTCGCACGCTGTCTTTACGAACGCCATCGTTACGCGTCCAATATATCGACCGGTCGACGTCCTCTCTTCCGTCTACTGACGGTCGTCGCCGTTCGACGCTGCTTCTTTATAGGCGGTCTTTTTTTCACCCGTCTCTTCTTCGGCGCCGGCCCTTTCAATAGGCCGTCGAGAAGATCGACGCCGGCCTCCTTCGCGCGTCGTTTTACCGACGCTTTCAGATTGCCGCCGCCGACGACGTCCCGCGCCACGTTCACGCCGGTTTTGAGCGCGCGTTTTCCCAACGCCATGGCGCCTCTCTTAAAAAGCGGCATGACGCTTCGAAACAGGCTCCCGAAGATATTACCCAGACCGTGTCCTCGCTGACCTCGACTGCCGCTGAAGACCGGTAGTTGACCGCCTACCTGTCGAACGTAGTAGTCCTCGTACGGGTTCGGCATGGTGGTTAAAACAATCTCGATTTACAGCGTCTGATGTGAAGCGTCGCCACTAGCTTCCCCCGCTCGAATGGTATCGGTTGACCGCAATCGTCTCTTATATCGACCTCGATCGTATCGAATTGATGCCGCAGCAGCCTCACGTATTGGACGCGATCGAACGTTTCCGAAATAACGCTACCGTTCGTACCGGAGACGGCGATATTTCGAAGAAGCGGCGCGTACACGTCGCCGACGACGCGCGATTCCACGAGATCCGTGTACACGTACAGGGTGTCGACGCCCGCCTTCATATCCACCGTATTTCGACCTTCGTACGCGAACGTGTACGAGGCGGGGGTCGTCTCGATAACGACGACTTCCGGGTCGGGACCCATCATCGGCGGACTTACGATAACGTTCTTATGGAAACCTAGCACGCTCTTCAGACGGCTCGTATCGGGTAGGGTAAAGGCGACACCCGCCGTCATACGCAGCGTCATTCGGTTAGAGACGCCGCTGTACTCTAGATACAGCCTCACCTTATCGGTCCACAATTTCCTTAGCGCCTCGTTGATCTCGCGCAGTAGCACGAAAATGTTGTTGTAGAAACCGAGACCAATCGTACCCTGTCGGTATATTCCGATACCGTCCATGGTCGTGAAAAGACCCGCCTCACCTCGGGGCGCCGACAGGTAGAAGGTGGCATCCGCCTCTCTCACGTTGTACCACGTGTGCGGGTACTGTAGCGTCACCAGTCCGCATTCCCATTCTCCGCCGGCCAGGTCGAAACGTCGCGGCAGCGTCGTGATGTAGTGCGTCAACGTATTTTCGGGGTGCCGCTTCGTAGACGCGTTGCTCGGTAGCGTCAGGTAAAAGTCAGACGATGCCGCCATCGTCTCGTCGTCGTCGACCGCCGCCGCTCATAGACGGACTCGGGAGCAGATAACCGAGACAGCTGCTCAACAGCGCCGTCCACAGATTGGAGTCGCCTTGACCCCGCGTTAAATTGTATATACTAACGGCGATGACGAAGTACAGGACGATGACCTGACAGAGGAATACGATTTCGGCCTTTGGGCATTGGTTACCGCAGAGCCGCCATGGATCGGGTTCGTGGACGGTGGAGTCGTCGGCGTTCTCGACGGCGTCGACGGAGTCCTCGTTGGTAGTCGTCGTCGACTTCTCTGTACCAGTAGCGGCGTCGACGGAGTCCTCTTTGGTAGTCTTCTTCTTCGGCTTCGGCTGCTGCTCGTCCCTCGCCTCCATAGCGCCACTGCGGTCTGCGGGTACAGCAGGGCCCCTTATACGGGAGGAGCGACGTTCCCCCGCATAAGCACGATTCGTGCAGTCGCCAGCATTCCTCGTGACGCGTCCAACGCATGCTATAGGTCCACGAGCGCCGCGGCGTTCGGCTTTCGAGCGGAACACGTGCACCGCTACGGTCGTATGGCCGTAGAGTGGTTGACGTACGAAGCGGAACGAATAGGCGCCCCTATACGACACCAGTTGAACGGCCGCGAGAAGCGCATCGGTAAGTACCGAGTCGACGGTTGGTGCGCCGCCACGCGAACGGCGTATCAATTTCACGGTTGTTTCTTTCACGGCTGCCCGATATGCCAGACGCACGTGACGACGAACGCCGTCAACGGTCAACCGATGACGACTCTGTACGCCGCGACGATCGCCGTGACGTCCTACCTGCGCCGCCACGTCGATGCCGTCGTCGAAATGTGGGAGTGCCAGTGGCGAGCCGTGAGACCCCCCGTGACGCGACCCGACGCGAGGCGCGTAACGCACTCGACGATACTGGAGGGTGTACGCGACGGTTCTCTATTCGGTCTCGTGCAGTGCGATATCGCCGTGCCGGAAGCGCTGCGCTCTAAGTTCGCCGAAATGCAGCCCGTATTCAAGAACGTCGATATCGCGCGCGACGACCTCAGCCCGTTCATGCGCCGCTACGCCGAGTCGCACGATCTACTCACCCGACCTCAACGGACGCTCGTTGGTAGCTACTTCGGCGCGGCGATCGTACTCGCCACGCCCCTCCTACGCTGGTATCTGGAGCACGGGCTCGTCGTCGCGCGCATCTACCAGGTGATCGAGTACACGCCTATCGCCTGCTTTCGTCGTTTCGGCGATACGGTGTCGACGGCGCGACGCGAGGGCGACATCGACCCCGACAAAGCGATCATCGCCGACACCTTCAAACTACTCGGCAACAGTTCGTACGGGAAGACGATTACGCGCGTCGATCGGCACCGGGATATCAAGTACGCTACGTCGGTAGGCGCCTCGCGACTCGTCAACAACCGTCGCTTCCGGCAACTCGACGTCGTCGTCGACGACGAGCTGTACGAGGTGGCGCTGAATAAGCGCACCGTCGTCTACGACCTGCCGATTGAAATCGGTTATTTCGTGTATCAATACGGGAAATTACGAATGCTCGAATTTTATTACGACTTCGTCGACGCCTACATTCCACGCCCGCTCTTTCAGTACTGCGCTATGGACACCGACTCGGCGTACATAGCCATCGCGGGTCACGACATCGACGCGCTCGTACCGGAAGCGATGCGCGAACACTACTTCCGGAATCGATCGCTCTGGTTTCCGGCCGAATGTTGCGACGCGCACGTGGACGCGTACGTACGGCGCCGCGTCGCCGGACTGACGTGGGAGGGTGGGGACTGCTGCGCGCGCCGTCTTCTATTCGATCGTCGAACGCCGGGTCTCTTCAAAGAAGAGTGGCCCGACGACGGAATCGTGGCGCTGTGCAGTAAGACGTACTACTGCTTCGGCGGCGCCGGCGGCGCGAAGTACAGCACGAAGGGATTGAGTAAGCGTCAGAACGATATCGACGAGCACGACTTTCTCGCCGTACTGCGCGACCGACGCAGCGGCGTCGGTTGGAACCGCGGTTTCCAAGTGAAAAACTCGTCCGTGTTGACGTACCTTCAAGAGCGCGCGGCGTTGAGCTATTTCTACGCTAAACGCCGCGTGCTCGACGACGGCGTCACCACGGCGCCGATACTCGTCTAACTCGTATAACTAAACCTACCCTAGGGGTGGGGGGCCGCCTAGGGGTAGGGTTCTGTATGTATGTAGGTAGGGTAGGGTAATAATAATAAAACAAACACAAGTGCGTACATTTCATCGTCGTTGTTTTTTATTACTACTATACACGTAAAAGCGAAGCGTTAATGCAATGGTTTTAGCCAATCGAATACGAGACAGTCATTGGCCACCCGATTGGTGCCGAATATGTTCTGGAACGTCGTCAACGGCATGCCGCGACATCGGAGGAGTAGGTAGGCGACGCAATATTGTCCGCACACGTTAGAGACGACGCTCTGCAGTCTCTTGTCGTTGTACGTCCACGCGTCGCCGCAGTGTCGGTGCAGGAAGGCGCGGAAGTCGGCGTGCAGCGGCGGGAGACCGTACGAATCGAAGTACTCGCCGACGCCTTGGCGGTCGACGTAGACGGCCACCCAGTACTCCCCCGGTTCGCCGCCGTCGTCGGTATTGCACACGAAGGCCATCGGGTAAGTGGTGGTGGTGGTGGTAAGTAGCGCGTCTTTAGGTACGACGCCGAGGACGATGCGTTTAGCGTACGCGTCGAGTTCGAGGCGACGCAGCAGTTGGAACGTATCCATTACGAGGTACAGTCGTACAGGACGTTTCGGGTCCGATCGATTTCCATCACCGTCTCGAATTCCGCGTACACGACGACGTTCACCGGTCGGGGTAGCGGCGTCGAGAACTGCATTTCAACGCCCACGCTCCCCTGACGCACGACGTTGAAATGGTCCCCGTCGCAGCAGTCGGGGGTCAGGTCGAAAGCGAAGACGGTGTAGCCGGCCTCGAAGTCCGAGCGCGATATGTCGTTCCCCTCGTCCTCGCCCGCCTTTCCGGTGGCCTCGAAGAGATTCATGTAGCTTCGTATGTACCGGTGGTGCGGAAAGTCCGGTTGCAGCGGCTTGCTCGGCACTTGACGTCCGTCGACGTTGAGCGCGAGGAAGGTTATGTCGTTGTGATGCGCGTTGAACGGATTTCTAGTGTAGTCTCCGTTGTAGGCGGCGTTGTCGATCATCATCAGGATTATGCGTTTCGGAATCGCACCCATGTACAGGTTCTCGTGCGTGTGCGATAGCGTACCCGCGGTTATCGAGAACGACTTGCAGTCGACGCGGCGCATCGGAAACTTAGCCGTTCCCAAAAGCCACGCTTTGATATGACCCAGCTGGACTTCCGGGTTCAACTTCACTTTTCGAACGTACAGGCAAATCGAGCGTATCACGATACGCCACCCCGGCGCGCCAGCCGCGCCCATGAGCGCGAAGGCGTCCTTCGACTGGACCATGCGTATTTTTGTGTCGACGCCGCTCGGTAGGAGGAGGTTTAGCATAAACGCGTCGACGTGCAGATGTCCCATCAGCTCCACCTCGGCGCTGGCCGCCGTCAGATTGCGCCGCGCTACGAACCCGGTGTTATCGTCCCCGCGCGCGTTCATGTGTCCGGCGCTGTCTTTGTACCACAATGACCCCGTGAGATGCGATCGTTTCGCGTCGCTACCGTAACTCAGCAGGGTCTCGATGTAGGCCCGGTACGCGTACGTATTGGTCGACGGCGTCACGAGCGTGCCGTTCAGCGACACGTCGATTTGACTGAACATCGAATGAAGGAAATTGTTGACCGACGCCACGTTGGTGCCGGCCGCCAGATCGGTACCGTCCCCCTGAACCACTTTGAAGAGGACGTGCGTTTGAAGGCTCGCCAGGTCCGTATAGTCGTTACCCGACCCCGGAATGAGGAACTCGATAGGACCGCCGGCGTCGAGAGCCGTCAGCGGTTGGCAGGTGGTCCGATAACTGCTCTCGATGCTCTTCTGCGTCACCAGTCCGGTGAACAGGTCCAGTTCGGCCTTCACGCCCTCGCACGCTGTCTTTACGAACGCCATCGTTACGCGTCGAATATATCGACCGGTCGACGTCCTCTCTTCCGTCTACTGACGGTCGTCGCCGTTCGACGCTGCTTCTTTATAGGCGGTCTTTTTTTCACCCGTCTCTTCTTCGGCGCCGGCCCTTTCAATAGGCCGTCGAGAAGATCGACGCCGGCCTCCTTCGCGCGTCGTTTTACCGACGCTTTCAGATTGCCGCCGCCGACGACGTCCCGCGCCACGTTCACGCCGGTTTTGAGCGCGCGTTTTCCCAACGCCATGGCGCCTCTCTTAAAAAGCGGCATGACGCTTCGAAACAGGTTCCCGAAGATATTACCCAGACCGTGTCCTCGCTGACCTCGACTGCCGATGAAGACCGGTAGTTGACCGCCTACCTGTCGAACGTAGTAGTCCTCGTACGGGTTCGGCATGGTGGTTAAAACAATCTCGATTTACAGCGTCTGATGTGAAGCGTCGCCACTAGCTTCCCCCGCTCGAATGGTATCGGTTGACCGCAATCGTCTCTTATATCGACCTCGATCGTATCGAATTGATGCCGCAGCAGCCTCACGTATTGGACGCGATCGAACGTTTCCGAAATAACGCTACCGTTCGTACCGGAGACGGCGATATTTCGAAGAAGCGGCGCGTACACGTCGCCGACGACGCGCGATTCCACGAGATCCGTGTACACGTACAGGGTGTCGACGCCCGCCTTCATATCCACCGTATTTCGACCTTCGTACGCGAACGTGTACGAGGCGGGGGTCGTCTCGATAACGACGACTTCCGGGTCGGGACCCATCATCGGCGGACTTACGATAACGTTCTTATGGAAACCTAGCACGCTCTTCAGACGGCTCGTATCGGGTAGGGTAAAGGCGACACCCGCCGTCATACGCAGCGTCATTCGGTTAGAGACGCCGCTGTACTCTAGATACAGCCTCACCTTATCGGTCCACAATTTCCTTAGCGCCTCGTTGATCTCGCGCAGTAGCACGAAAATGTTGTTGTAGAAACCGTGACCAATCGTACCCTGTCGGTATATTCCGATACCGTCCATGGTCGTGAAAAGACCCGCCTCACCTCGGGGCGCCGACAGGTAGAAGGTGGCATCCGCCTCTCTCACGTTGTACCACGTGTGCGGGTACTGTAGCGTCACCAGTCCGCATTCCCATTCTCCGCCGGCCAGGTCGAAACGTCGCGGCAGCGTCGTGATGTAGTGCGTCAACGTATTTTCGGGGTGCCGCTTCGTAGACGCGTTGCTCGGTAGCGTCAGGTAAAAGTCAGACGATGCCGCCATCGTCTCGTCGTCGTCGACCGCCGCCGCTCATAGACGGACTCGGGAGCAGATAACCGAGACAGCTGCTCAACAGCGCCGTCCACAGATTGGAGTCGCCTTGACCCCGCGTTAAATTGTATATACTAACGGCGATGACGAAGTACAGGACGATGACCTGACAGAGGAATACGATTTCGGCCTTTGGGCATTGGTTACCGCAGAGCCGCCATGGATCGGGTTCGTGGACGGTGGAGTCGTCGGCGTTCTCGACGGCGTCGACGGAGTCCTCGTTGGTAGTCGTCGTCGACTTCTCTGTACCAGTAGCGGCGTCGACGGAGTCCTCTTTGGTAGTCTTCTTCTTCGGCTTCGGCTGCTGCTCGTCCCTCGCCTCCATAGCGCCACTGCGGTCTGCGGGTACAGCAGGGCCCCTTATACGGGAGGAGCGACGTTCCCCCGCATAAGCACGATTCGTGCAGTCGCCAGCATTCCTCGTGACGCGTCCAACGCATGCTATAGGTCCACGAGCGCCGCGGCGTCGATCCAACTGTTGAAGGAGGCCGGGTAACCGCTCCATTTCACGAGCGCCTCCGAGCCGCCGCCGCGACGACGACGACTCCGCTGCAGAACCGCCTCCACTCGATACAGTTTGTCCTTTGGAACGACTACGCGTTGTACTTCCTGTTCGTAGAAGGCGCCCTCTACCGGTGTCCCCGCGTCGTCCTTCAGGCGATAAACGGGGGGTTCGGACGGATGCACCTCTACGACGGTGAAGAGCTCCTCGCTCCAATTAGGCATGTATCCTTTTTTGAATTGACCCCTCGTCTTACTGATACGCACGCGATCTCCTTCGCAAAGTTTCGGTTTTTTCCCATACCACCGCCGCCGCCGCCGCCGTACAGGCGTTGCCATACGTCCTCCTGATTCGTCGCGTCGACGCTCGCCGGCGTCCTACCGATGCTTCGATGATAGGCGTTGTTGTACGAATGCACGAAATCCGTTAACGCCTCTACGTAGCGCAGCGTCTCGTGTTTCGTAAAATAACGCCACATGCGCGTTTTCAAAGTCCTATTGAAGCGTTCCACGACGCTCGCTTTAGTCTCCTCGTTATGCGTCACGAAATGATGAACGCCGCGACTCTTTAGGAACGTTTGCAGGGGGCGATTCAGAAACTCGGTCCCCTTATCGGTCTGCAGCGCGTTCGGCGGCGGCGCGTCGTTCAGCAGACGCTCGAAGGCCGCGACGAGCGATGCACCGGACTTATTCTTCAACGGAACGCACCACGCCCGCTTCGAAAACACGTCGATTACCGTCAATAGAAATGTTATACCGTCGTTGTGTTTTTTTAACCTAGTCAGATCGACCAGATCAGCTTGCCACTGCTGGTTTTGACCGCCCACGATTACGCAACGTCGTTTGAAACGTCTTTTAACCGGTTTGTGTAGAGTATAAGCGTCCTGCGCCGCTAGCCACCTCTCGACATCCGGGCGTCGTCGACCCCCCTTTGACGCGCGGTGCAACGCGTCGACGCCTCCGTAACTCCCCGCTCGTTTCGGATCGAAGTAGAGTTCATTCAGTTCAGCGTCGTCGTCGTCATCGTCGTTTCGTTTTCGAAGGTTTCGTTTTGGACGACGACGACGACTCCACCCGGACACCATGACGACGACGATCGACGAACGATGACTATTATATAGAGAGCGATAACCGTGATGACGATGAGACCGACGACGGCGACCGTTCGTTGTATTGACGGCATCGTCACATCGATTCCCAACTGTCCAACGCTCTCTTTCTAGAACGTCGTCTTCGCACCGCCTTTCCCGCTGAACTGACCGATCCCGTCTCCTCCTCTCCTTCTCTTGACAGCCGCCGCCGTCGCTGCTCCATGTACTCCCGATAGCGCGGGTTGCCGACGAACTCCATAGGAATGTTCATACCCTTCATACTCAACCCGAAAGCGCGCCATCCTAAGGGCTGCGTCGTCTTCGTTCTCGTTCGCATGAGATCGTTCACTAGATCGACCATGTTACTCCCCGCGATCGTTTTACCGTTGTACACGAATTCGCCGCGTTCGTTCCATCGACACAAGGGATCGGCTTTCATTTTCGCGATAAGTAGACTCGCCTTCCCTTTCAACGTTTTCGGCATGCTGGCTACGATTTCGCGCTCTACGGCCTCCGACGATGGTGGCGCCGCCGCCGTGGCCTGCGGCGGTATCTCGCCGCCGTCGGCGTTGACCATCGACACGCGTACCGGTTGCGCCGTTCGAACCGCCTCTATAGTGTTGTAGCGACTCAGCAGCTGATTGTACGACACCACCTTATCGCGTTCGGATAAATCCGATCGCTCTAGAATATCTTTCATGTCGCTGTCCAGGCTACTCAGTACACGTGATCGGGGGGTGCTGCTCGACTGCTGCTGCGGTTGAAGGAGACTTTCCACCAATCGCGGGTCGACCAACGCCATCTTCTTCGCGTACTGCATCGATTAACCCCCGATTAACTGTTTGAGTAGTGGCAGGAAAACGGTGCTCGCTAACGGCGCTAGCAGGGCCGTCAGAAAACCACCAGCCCCCGTTTGCAAGATGGCTCGCTTCCGCTTCACCGGAATTCGTTTGTTGACCAAGTCACGCAGGTGATCTCTGTATTTCGTCAACACGCGTTTCTGCTTCGGCGACACCTTCACGTTCCCTCTCAGAATATTGTACGCGCAATCGCATAGACTACATATGAGACCGACCTCCGAGTGGGCAAGCACGGCTTTTCGGAGATCTACGTTCCGCTTCTGTCTATCCATCAACTGCAGGGCGAAAATGTGTCTCTTCAGGCGTTGCTCCGAAAACGTCGTCGTCGCTTCGCCGCTACCACCGCGCGTCTTCCCGTCATACCGACTAATGCGTACGCGGCGACGTCCCTCTCTACTTATAGTTGACCACCACCACCCTTCCGTACGTAGACGTACTGAAGGGGGTCGTCCGGAAATATACACGTACGCAGGCGCATGTACTCTTCCGTTTCCTGTTTCAGGTCGACGAAGAGATAGCCGTACGCCGTCGACGTCGCGTCTTTGAAAGACTCTATCATGTACTTGACCTCTCCCGGATACATCTGTTTCGCTAGGTGACCTACTTGACCAACGTCTCGGGGGTTCTTAAATAGTGCCAGGTATTGGGCGTTCAGGCTGATTGTGCGGTTTTCTCCCCCTTTCGGAAACATGTTCTGTCGGAGTTGTACGACCGACGTATTACAATGATGACTTTTTTTTGTAAATAGCGCCGTCACCCCGCTATCGGCTTCCTCCATGAGGTCGTCGAGTACTAAAAGCGTCCTCTTTTTACCGTCTAAATACGTCGTAGTCGGCAGGCCGTCTACGAACTCTATTTCCGGAGACATAGACGCGTAGGCGGGCTGCCACTGCCCGTAACACCACAGGACTTTTTCGGGCGCCGGATCGATCATAGCGCTTCGTATCAGACGGTCGACGAACGTCGTCTTACCGCATCCCGTAGGCCCTGATACTATACACGTAAACGGATGCTTCAACAACGGTCCGCCCATTTTCACGACTGATACTGGCTGATGTTTTTTACGCGTCTTTATAAAAGGCGCGCACCTCCATCAACAGTTTACCGAGCTTGTTCTCGCCCTCGACGTCACCAATCCTGGTACCCCAGAAACCCTCCCTACTCGGCACCCACTCCACCAATTCGGCGTCCCCGGTGGCCAACAGTTCGGCCTTCAACTCCCCACCGAACTTACTCATCAACAGCCCCTTCATACAAGCGACCCTAACGACGTTCCATTCGGTTCCCGTTCTCTTTTTTCGAATACCGTAACTGATTCGTTTCGCTGCGTAGGGCGATCGCACTCTTTTGATACACGCGGCGCATGCGAGGTGTTCGTTGAATAGCGCTTTCCTATACTGATAGGCGTGCTCGACGGATCGGAAGACCCGACCGTACGCCGTCAATCGGCACCTGTACATATTCGACAAGAAGGAGCGCGAACCGCCAAACTTTATACGTTCCGACGATGACAACATGACTACTACCGATAAATTCCGCTACCGCTTATATAGATAGGGCCGACGTACGGATTCGGACCTTCGATCCCTAGTCGCTCCCAGGATCAGACGCCGGCTTCTACGAGTGGTTACCACTTCGATCGCTAGTCGTTGATCGCTTAGGACGTTGATCGCTAGGTGTGACTTGGGTTAATCGCTAGATGGCGTTATCACGTAACTAGGGACGCTGTTATTAATCGCTAGAGGGCGCCTGTCATTCAACACAAAAGTGACAGGCCATCAATCACGTTTTTTATAACTAGGTTCCCGATTCCACTCAGGTTACCAAAAAGCCTTTGATCTTTTTTTTATAAGTAGGTTCCCGATTTTGAAATCGACATTTTTTATGCACGTACCTAGGTCTAAAAAGGGGCGGGGCGAGTGTGTGTGTATCCTCCATACTACTGACAACACACGTGTACAAAAACACCAACAGTAACAACAACGACGACGACAAAAAAAGCTACAGCAACAGCAACAACAATTACAACTACTACAACGAGGAGCAGAACACTTGGTGGCAACAGCAATAATGATAATAACAACAACAATCGTTATTGACCGTCACTATTATTGTCATAATCCTGATTGTAATGACGGCGATCGTAATGGCTGTCGACATTACAGCAGACATTAAACTAACTGATCCTCTTAGTCATCAACATCGTCGTCGTCACTCCAGTCAGCAACATCGTCGTCGTCACTCCAATCAACAACACCGTCGTCGTCACTCCGGTCAACAACATCGTTGTCATCACTCCAGTCAACAACATCGTCGTCATCACTACAGTCAACAACATCGTCGTCGTCACTCTAATCAACAACATCGTCTTCGTCACTCCAGTCAACAACATCGTCGTCGTCGTCACTCCAATCAACAACATTGTCGTCACTCCATTCAATAACATAGTCGTCGTCACTCTAATCAACAACATCGTCGTCATCACTCCAATAATTGAATCATTAATTTCAGTTGTTTTTTCTGATGTAGTTTTTATATTTTGGAACATCTTCTTTTCACAATATTGGTATAATAGAATGCAACTTTACTTGAGCGAGTATTAATTGCAGTAAGGTTGATTATTGTTTAATATAGAGCGAAATTAGTGAAAATGAGCTACCGATCCACGAAAAGAACTCACCCTGTGGAGGTTGATCAGCAGACATCTTACACTAGAACAAACACAAAAAAGGACGGTAACGATTTAGTGACACAAGCCATACTCTTTGTTGGGCGTGAATACTTAAGTCTACAGCAACTGAAGATAAAGAAATAGGTAAATATATATTTATTAGTACGGTAACTTTGTATCCTCCAATGTGCCGAAATCCATTCTTTCTTCTATCTACTAGTTGGCGATACATTTCAAACATAAAGACAGGTATTTGAAGATATTTACTTGTGCGGTTGCCATATGCTGTTCACCTGTCAGAGAAAATTAAAAGGGTGGATGAATTGAGTGGTAACTTTCCAGTCAAAGGGCGCCACTGTGAACGATATTGTAATATAAAATACTGTAATTCTGCTTGTGGGGCAATGTGGGCGCGTTGTTCATTTCACGAGGCCACGAGCAAAGGTGCGTGTCGGTCTGACTGCCTGGCCCCGGGTCCCCTACCTTTGTCCTGCGTGTATGGCGCAAGTAAGATCAATACCAAAACAAATTTAATAAACACTAAGAAAAACTGATAAACTTGTTTATGTAGGTTCTGCGATGATTATGCTGAAATCCAGCGCGTTTATTCGGCCATTTAGGACTGCAGGCAGTGGACGACCTAGCGATCATTCAAACCCAGAAAGCGTAAACATGGTTTGGTCCTAAATTGGTAGTAGAAATAGGTCTACGGTCACGCACGAATGGTTCTGCTCTGCCAGCGACGTATGACTAATTTGGTCATACTCGACAGTTTATAACCAGTCTGACCTCACCAGTTGTAAATGTAGTTAACCGGGTCACGTAGAAGTCACGAATTCGTATTTACACGAAACACAAGCCAACGTTTATATGTTAAGCTCTCCTTCGTTAGGTTTAATCTTCTTCTTGTTTGCTGTATATTATATATTTATAAAGTTTTTTTTATACTTTGTGACATATTCATTTATTTCTTATTACGCCCACGTTCATTATCGACGCGTTTCGTCATTTGAAATGTTTGTTTGATGTAGGTATGTATATACATTGATGTAGGACCGAGTGCGGCCAATGATACAGTGTATACACAGCCTAGGCGGCATCTCTCACACGCCTGACCGGGAAGCAACTCCGGCCATTGGGAGCAACGTGAGGTGAACGAAATTGCCTCAGTTTCGGCAGGTGCAATCGAACCACCGTCTCCTCGATCGACAGTCCGGCGCTTTACCGCGCGACCACCGCTCCCCACTTTGTTTTATGATTATACTCGCAAGGAATGGCCACTGTTTTCACTAGAATGTACATGTCTTATTATATGTAATATAATCACAGAATGATTATATTAATTGAATTCATAACAACGAAGCGAAGTTCATCGCATGACAAGGTCTAAACTATACTCTTTACATCGCAACGTCAAAGGTACTACAGTATGCGGAGACGACGTTGCCGATCAGTGTCTCCCAATTCAATGTGTACATGCCTATGCAATGTACGCAATGGATGCTTCGACACAAACGCGTCACAGTAATATTACTGCAAGTTAAGTCGCATGTAAGTTCATTTTAGCATGTTTTTTGTTAATGTTAATAAGTCATATTGAATACATTGCATAGTTTCAAGTTGCCCAGAGTTATAAGTTACTAGAAGCAAGCAAAAGGCACATGATTGGGAAAGTAATCTAATTAAATCCTAATCTACACACCTTAACGAGCCAAAGAGAGAGCCAAATAGAGAAGGTAGGACACTCTAAATACCTTGGCTTATACACTAGTAGTAATAGATGTCCCTTACCGTGCACAGTTGTCGCGCCGCGGAGCAAGAGCAAGAGCAAAAGTACTCGGATGTAGGTCAAGGTCAAAGGTCAAGTACCCGGGATGTAGGTCGCGTGGCGCCGGTGGCGCCACGCGGATAGGTCATGAACCAAAACAGTGCCACATAGCGGATTTTTTCTTAACTAAATTTGGTTAACCAGTAGCGCCATCTAGCTGATTTTTTCGGAACGAAATGGTCTGACCAGTAGCGCTAAATGTTTGTTAACTAAATGTCCCCTAGCGGATAGGTCATGAACTAAAAACAGCGCCGCTGACGAATTTTTTCGGAACTAAAATAGCACCGCCTAGCGGATTTTTTTCGAACTAAATTCCCCCTAACGGATTTTGGGGAACTATAATAGTGCCATCTAGAGGATTTTTCGGGAACTTAATCCCCCTAGTGGATTGGGGGTGGTGGCTATAATAGCGCCACCTAGCGGATTTTTTCGAACTAACTGTACAATTGGCGCCACCTAACGGACAAGTTGTAAACTAAATGTTCGAGTACTGCCCAAATTCGTGCGTCTTGGTTTGACAAGTTGCGCCACCTAGCGGATTTTTTTGGAACTAAAATAGTTTGAACATTAGCGTCACCTATCGGGTTTTTCGTAAACTAAAGTTTGAGAGGTATTTTGAGAGCTCTTTACTTTGAGAGGTAGTTTGAGAGCTATTTTGAGAGGTAGTTTGAGAGGTATTTTGAGAGCTCTTTAGTTTGAGAGGTACTTTGAGAGACAGTTTGAGAGTTACTTTCTACTCGGCGGTCCGTGCTTTTGTAATTTCTACTATGCGGTCCGTGCTTTTGTACATTATACTCAGCAGTCCGTGGTTTTTATTCATTCTACTCAGCAGTCCGTGCTTTTCAATTTTCTACAATCCGAGATCTTTCGGCACGCCCACGTGACCTTTATGTTCATTGTGTCCCTATATAAAGTCGTGGAGACGATCTACTTGTCATTCGTCATTCGATATGGTAAACGTTACGCGTCTTGGGTTTTCGTATGCGGAGGCGGTCAGAGAGCTGCAGGCCATCGATCATACCGTGGCGGGTTTGACCCCCATTACGTACAGGGAGGCCTTCCCTCCCCTACCGGCGTCCGGCCCGGTGACAGGACCGACCCCGGCATCAGCGCAACCACCATCCCGTATGGTAAGTGTTTATTATTAATATTATATTTCCATTTCAAAATTTTTTCGTGTGTATAATTATCTAGCCTTAAGACACTTATGAAAACGTCTAATAACAATCCTTCGTACATTTAGAACTTCCACTGTGTACTGGTGGGATCTCCCGTGGGTATCATGATCCCCGCCCCGGCGAGACAACTACCTCCCCCTCCCTTGCTCCCTTCACCTGTCCGTCGTGTAAGACCAGTTTTACACGGCGGAACAACTGGAAGCGCCACGTCACCCGCGGGCAATGTGACCGCCCAAAAAGAACGGCCGAGGAGGTCGAGTTGGACGCGCTGGTGGTGAGTTTAACTTTATATTGTGTTACTATATACTTTCGCCTAAAATGGCGGCTCCTACCTTCTTCCCACCAAAAAGGTGGCTCCCTATGTATTTTTTCACTAAAATGGCGTCCACGTCTATGTTTACTTCCCTCTAAAACCATGCTTTCCCAATCAGTTCCCCTAAAATTCGTCTCTTTAAAACTTCCGTTAAAATGGCGCCTCTACGTATATTGTTTACTTCCGCTAAAATGGCGTCCCTGTGTATTGTTTACATGTATTTTGTTTACTTCCGTCAAAATGGCGTCCCTGTGTATGTTTACTTCCGTCAAAATGGCATCCCTATATATTGTTTACATGTATTTTGTTTACTTCGAATAAAATAGCGTCCCTTTGTATGTTTACATCGATTAAAATGGCGGCTCATACATACTTCCTGTCAACATACCTTCTCCCAACCTATTCCTACTGAGACATTGCCTCCATATATACTTATCGTCTTCCTATAGGCTTCTGGTCACGTGACTTTTGGTCATATTTTCCCTATCATTGTGTCTGTAATATTTAATTATTGTTGTAGAAATTCATCAACGGGCCAGCAAAGAGACAACCAACCCCGAGAGCTACTGGGACAGCCCCGGCCCCGGCCCCGGCATCAACTGCTGCCGGGACACCACCGACCAACCGAGTGGATGTGCTGCCACACTTCGCGTGCTGTATGTGCGGCAGTACCTTCACTCGGAGAAGAGATTGGCAGCAACATATCAACAAGGCAGCAGCGGCGAGAAGCGCTCGTTCAAGAAATAATGGTAACTTGATTGTATTCTATAAATATTTTTAGATGCTGCTACAAATCCCGTCTCTTTAGGTTTTGTATACTACGAAAAAAAAAATCAACTTGTGTTTATTTCTGGTGTTGCTACAAAGCCCGTTATCTCTTTATATTTTTATATCATGATTAACAGTCAACTTGTGTGTTTATTTCAGCGCCAAGAAAAGGAGCGCGTTGCTGCTGATGATATCCCAACTACCTCTGCGCCGCCTGCGCCTGTGACCGAAGGCACTACGGTGAGTAATCTTTGAAGATGTCGGATATTATCACTGACTACGTCTGTATTTAGTATACATATCAACTGAAGAAATTGACTACCGTATCATAAAAGATTTCTATTCTCCCGTCTAGTGATATCACCTTTATTGCAGTGTTTTTCAATCTTGTGTGATTAATTAGTTGAATACTTTACTACATGTTTCACTATCCAAGTTATGAACAACTTTCCCACTTTTATTAACTTAATCTAACAAAACATTTTCTATCCTCATTTTCTACCCTCATCAAAAGAAGAAATTATCCGATTAATTACTATTGGACAATAAACTCATCTTTTTTTATTGTATTTTGTTGTTTTAGAAATCGCGAAAACGCCGACGGTCACTGTCGACTGCTTCAGCATCACCATCACCAAAAAGACCATCACCTACAGTCTCTCCGTCGCCACCTGTAGCCTCTCCGCCATCACCTGTAGCTTCTCCGGCGCTACAACAAGATTCACTTGTACCACCGGAGGTGGTAGATTTTGTACCGGATAATTTGTTTAATTTGTATAGGAGTCAGTGGTCGACAATTCGCACACATTATCGTAGGGGACCCGTCCAGAGAACCTACAATATTCGATTAACAGATACTGACATAACTTCATTACATCCAACATTGTGGAGCATTTTTGATGAACAAACTACCGCCTTCAAAATTTATTTAAGCTTTGGATTTATTTTATATAACCAGAAAACGAAAGAACATCGTTATTTTCATTCTTCTAAAAATGTTTCCCGTAGGTTTCTGGACAGGCCCCCTTTAGTTACTAATGTCGATGAATTTCAGTTGTTTTTAAATGCGTTTGAAGAAAAAGATATTTTAAGTTGGGCAATTAGACAGAGGCCTGATTCTCAGTGGATCTGTGAAATGGTAACAAATGTAACATTTTACATAAACATCATACCTGATCACCCTATAGGTACTTGTGAGCATATAGTCCTTCCCGACTATGTCCTCGCAAATAAAGGTTTATATTCGTTGTCCTGTGACTGGTCCCGAAACGTTAGGCCACCCTCTAAAGATATTCTTTGTTTCTTCCGTGCTCTCGCACTAAGTCGGGGAGGTGATATTCGTAATCTAGAGCCTCATGTTGCCGCTTTGTATAACGTGTACCAAGACGCCATAAACGAGGCCCCGCCTATGATGCATTTCCCTGGCTTTAAGTTAAGTGACCTGTATGACATTGAAAAGCTTTTTCACATCAATATATTTGTTTATGAATTACTCGATCATCACGACGACGACGACAAGAACTTGGTAGCATGTCATTTACTGAGGCGTTCAACTTGTAAATTCCCCGATACTTTAAATTTGAATCTTTTCGAAACACATTTTTCTTATATCCACGATATTAAAACGTACACACGGTCTTTCAAATGTATAAAATGTGACAAACTTTGGCATACCCTAAAGTACTTAAAAAGACACCAACAAGGTTGCGAAGTCGAGGTGAAGAGAATTTTCCCTGGTGGTATATTTCATGTTCAGGAAACCATTTTTCAGAAACTTGATGAGTTGGGTATTGTCGTCAAAGAAAAACACCGGTATTATCCGTTTCGGGCCACCTTTGATTTTGAATCTTATTTTGATACGGCCAACTTACCGGTAAATACTCCAAAGGTCGAGTGGTTGGCTCGACACGAAATACTTAGCGTTAGTTTATCATCCAATGTTCCCGGGTACAAGGAACCACGCTGTTTTATTAGCGAGGGTGAGCCGAGCCAACTAGTTGACCGTTTTCAAAATTATCTCTACGAAATTAGCGACACCGCTTCCGAAATTCTTAAAACACGTTATCAGTTTTTTTTGATGAATTATACCAACAACTAAAAGATATTCAATCACCAGAGGGTAGAATGCTCGAACCCGACTTAGACGAAATTCTAGATGACGGGTCACCTTTACCTATTATCCCAGAAGACCAAATTCCAAAATTAATTGGTAAGCTTCACGGATTTCTTGAAGAACTACCCGTCATTGACTTTAATTCCGGAAAATACGATTTGAACGTCATTAAAAAATATATCACACCACACTTCCTGACAACCGACGTAGGTGACGAGACGGCCGAGAACGAAACTAATAAGAAACCTAAAAATATCATGTTCACAGTAATGCGTCATACTAATATGATGTGTTTAAAAACAGCGACTTTGAAATTTTGTGTTTCGTAAATTATTTGGCCCCCGGTTTTAGTTACGATACATTTCTGAAAGCTTACGGATGTGTACAAACTAAAGGATACTTTCCCTACGAGTGGGTGACTTCGTTAAGTAGACTCGACTGTGAATCCCTTCCTCCAAAGGAAGCTTTTCAAAGCGATTTGAAAAACGAAGACATTTCTCACGAAAATTACGCGTACTGCGAACAAATTTGGCGCGATCACGATATGAAAACTTTTCGTGATTTTCTTATTTGGTACAACAATAGAGATGTCGTTCCTATCCTTGAAACTATAAAAAAAACAGTTTTCTTTTTACAAATTGCGCCACATTGACATGTTTAAAGACGGTATTAGCGTTCCCGGTCTAACCATGACATTTATGTTTGACACGTTACCACGTGATATTTATTTCAGTCTGTTTAATCAAAAAGATTTGGATTTACACGATATGTCGGGGTCGAGCGGTCGAGTGGTCCCGTAGCCGGAGAAGGCTGCGCCTTCGGTAGCAAAATTTGCGCCTTCGGTAGCAAAATCCCTTGTCGGACGTTATCACTAGTCATGTTGTTCATCTTCCAAAATGTAAGATATAATGACCACAAAAACAGACGCAGAGGCCTTTTATAACAGTTCGACAGAACATAAAGGTCACGTGGGCGTTCCGAACGAACTTTATCATGGGAAAATTCAAGAGCACGGACTGCTGAGTAGAATGTACACAAGCGCGAACTGCAGAGTAGTTATTTAGTTCACCACTTATCTAACAGGGGTGCTTTCAGTTGATGATGAAATCCGTATGCTTTAACATGGTAAAAATTGCCTATCTCTTAACATGAGGAAAATTCCCTATGGTTTAACATGGGGTTCGCTCACTTGTCCACCAGGGATGATGTTTGTGATTCTTGATCTATCCGGCAGGAGGCTCTATTGCACGCATGCGTGCAAGAGACACGAATTTGGGCAGTACTTCTACATTTAGTTCACAACTTGTCCGCAAGGTGGCACCACGTGTAGTTCGCGCCATATCAGCTAAGGGACATTTACTTCACACAAAATCCGCTAGGTAGCGCTACCTGTCAAACTAATCTAGTTCGGGGGAAATCCGCTAGGTGGCGCTATTGTAGTCCCCCCAAATCAGCTATAGGGAATTTAATTAGGAAAAAATCCGCTAGACGGTGCTATTTTAGTTTCGGAAAATTTCGTCAGGGGCGCTGTTTAGTTCATGACCTATCCGCTAGGGAACATTTAGTTCACAACAAATCCGCTGGGTGGCGTTAATGGTCAAACCGAGACACAAGAATTTGGGCAGAACTTGAACATTGAGTCTGAAAAAATCCGCTAGGTGGCGCTACTGGTTAACAAATTTAGTTCAGAAATATCCGCTAGGTGGCACTATTTTGGTTCATGACCTATCCGCTAGGTCGCGCTATTTTAGTTCATGACAAATCCACTAGGTGGCGCTATTTTAGTTCATAACATATCCACCAGGTGTCGCCACCGGCGCCACTCGACCTACATCCGGGCACTTGACATTGACCTTGACCTACATTCTGGTATTTGGTCTTTGATCTACATCCGGGTGTTTGACCTTGACGTTTGACCTTGACCTATATCCGGGTACTTTTGCTCTTGCTCTTGCTCCGCGGCGCGACAACGGTGCACGGTAAGGGACATATATTACTACTTACACTAACTCTAACCGTGACACTAAGTATAGCAAAGCCTCGGCTTGGACTACAGTTCACGCGCTAGATAACGTACGGCGATCGTCATTACTCAGACATACCAAACTATACATCTCCAGGACCACATAAAGGTATAATTTATGGATGTGAATCACAGACGCTGACACGAATACGCGAGAAAACACTTGACGGCTGCTATACGAGACTACCATGCAAAATCACCTAACAGCGTCACAACTATTAGCGTTAACGTACATTCTGTACAATTACAATTGAGAATAAAGATAAAATACGGGGCGTAATGTCATGCACATATACGTCAGAGGGTCACGTACGCGTGTACGTGTGTACGTGTGTACGTGTGTACGTGTGTACGTGTGTACGTGTGTACGTGTGTACGTGTGTACGTGTGTACGTGTGTACGTGTGTACGTGTGTACGTAAGTAGTAAGAAACTAAGAACAGACATGGTCGGTTTCAGACAGTGGTCTCCAATGTTGCACGGTAAAATATACCCGTAGTGACGCATACATCTTAACATGTAATGCACTTCTCTTTCCGCCAACGCCATTGTTAACTTATGTTATATAACATTATCGTGTTATTTTGGGGCAAAATAAATACCGCACTGACAAGATTTCCCACATATCCGATCTTCAACCAATCGAAATAGTTGTTTGGTGGTATCACCCCAGTGTATAACCTATGGCAAACCATAATGCGTGTCTACCAGTGTTTCCGTTAGTCACGTCAAACTACGCAGTGGGGTAGCAGCAAATACCATGGATTACAAAACTATATATTCATATAAAGACTGTCAATGTGGCGTATGGAAGCTTATATATGCCTGCACGTGTCTTCCACAAACCAAGTGAATGAAATTGTCACAAGTTACCGTTCAGTGAAGAAACTATGTGGGTTTTTTTTGTGAAGGAGTAAACTGTCACGCTATGACTGCACAGTTCTATACCATTGTGTCTAGTGCGTATGCGCACAGTTGGGCAATCAGTGTAAAAAACATGTCAAGGCGGTACACACTGAGGTACGCTTTAATGCACATGCGCTTTGGTGGCGTGGGTGTACCGTGTGCGCCTTTGCGATTCACTTATGAAAAGACTAACAGGCGCTTTTAAGCCACGCCCCATTTGCTGATCATTGGTCCGTCTAAAGATAAAAACGAATGCGCGCGTATGTACGTTTGTTTTTCGTTGGGCGCCCATTTGCGAAGTAGAATGTTGGGCTTTTAGCAAATATTAAGAACATTAAATTTGATAATAATTATGAACTGGAGCGAAGGTTTTAGAGTAAGTGGTCTAGTGTAGGCACCGCCTTTGTATCGATATAAACTGTGTATATATATCTACATGACCTATTTGGGCTATGTGCGTCGTGCGTAGAAGTTTAGTACGCGCTACACTACAGCCTACACCCTTTTCAAACATTATGACGTTTAAATACTTTTGTATCCTGTGCTGTGACAAATATGTCAAGCTTGGGAAAACTTACCCAAAATGTTAACACATCTTTGTAGATGACCTGGTGAAGTTCTACCCATCCAGTGTAAGCCTGAGGGAGTTGTTATTAGTTTGTGAAAGTTATGCATGATATTAAATATAACCGCGAGAGAAGCATAATACTGATAAGTAGAGGGAATGTATCTGAAGAATTCATGTCTCCTTGCATCTAAGCTAAATTAAACTAGTATGACGTAGATATTTGACACTAGGCCATATTATATGCACAACTTCTTTCAATTATATAACACGCTTTCTACTATTAATATCAGCTTGTTAACTGTTACATGTGTATGAATATACGGATCAATGTATGTATCGCTATGTGTGTTTTGGTCTGAAGTAAATACATTAATTGAATATAAGTCTTAATAACTAATGACATTTGACATTCCAATTTTGCTGGAAACATTCACATTTCCATTTCAAGGTTAGAATACTGGTTGTTTTTGCATACATGGGGGTGGTCGTCTTTGGAGGCTTGCTATGGGTTAGGTATATGGGATACGTATGCAAACCTATACATTTTAGAAAGCTCATAAACCCGGCAATCCACCGTAGCCTACCTGGTGCTATTTCATGAAAAGTAACACTATGGTTGCCATGGCAACAAACTTTTTTGGCCGTTGATGAAAATAGTAAGAGGCATTTTCTTGTCTGGGAATATTATAAATAAAATAATGGGAGATTTTGAAGAAAAAATATTATTTGTATTTTTATCCTTTCTCCCATCTTCCATCAACACTGTCTAGCAAAATGAAATTTTCAGAAAGTAATAATATTGGAAATAGTGAAATATGACCGTGGCAAGAGGAGAGAACTAGTATCAAAGGATGGAACCTTGCAGGTTGATGAAGGAACTGCAACTATTCTCAAAACATCTCTTCGTCTTCAGGTGGCAGTTTGGCCAGTTCAGGATGAAGTGCAGTCAGCCCATTGGGGTTACAGTCAAGTGAACGTGCATCCCACAGTGCTTTATTACAATTGCCATCATTGCTCTGCAACTGTAACGGACTACCTGATATTTTTATTAGATGACTTGTGCCATGATGCCAGTATGGTAAAGACGATATTTGACAAGACGACAGACCACCTTCTGTCTGTAATGGATAAGGTTGAGAAGATGGTTGCCTTTTTAGATGGGTGTGCAGCCCAGTACAAATCAAAACTCCCATTCTTTCACCTCTCAAATGTGTGTGGCAACATTCCCATTGAGAGATGTTATTTTGGTTCAAGACATTGCAAAATAGCATTTTATTGCTTGTGGAGGCGTCATCAAGAGGGCAGTTGATGATGACATTCGTGCGGGTGAATGCATTGTACAAAGTGCTGCAGCAATGTACCAGCACTGCTGTGATAACTACACTTTGCCATTGCCCGATTCCCCTTCAGGCCAATGCTGCCACACCAAGCGCTCCTTCACGCAGATCACAACAGAGCAGATTGGCAGATCAATTCCGTCATCAGCTGTGATGACCGTTCCAGGAACACGTCAGCTTCACAGTATCAAGCGCGTGGGAAATAACACGTTGGCTACAAGGAATCTTACGTGTTTCTGCCCTCCATGCTTGCAAGACAATCCACAAGAATGTCTCAGCAAGACGTTTGTCAACTGTTGGAACAACATACAATTCAAAGTTGCAAAACGAAGAATACGAGAAATAGACTGAGGGCAGAAACGAAGTGAAGACAGATGCTGCAGCTGCATATCTGTGGTTGATGACCAGGATTTGCTTGACGACGAGTCTATTGCTGAAGCACTCGAATCTGGGGGTGTGAATGTCAATGTTGCAGAAGCACTTGACTCAGAGTTATGTTGTGATGGTGGACATGAAATCAAGACTGAAAAGAAATAAAGCAATAGGAAAATGTTACAAAAGTGTCCATTATTCTAAACAAAAATCAGCAAAATATCATTACAATGGACGGGGAGCTCCTTGAATGGTGCCAAAATGTCAAATTCAAAGAATGTCCAATTCAAAGAAAGTTTATGTCCACCATCACAAACAAAATTTTTCAGTTAATGACATAAATTGATGCACCAGCCTAGAACTTCAACAACAGTTATCTTGCCATGCATCATTTGTTTACACACCTAAGATATAGCACATTCAGGAAAACATAAAGTTCAAAGTAAAAAAGCATTATGAAATTTTAACTAGATGTCCCCTTTTTTGGCACCACCTTTTGTCATAGGCTCATATATATTGTAGGTCGGAAGTGACGTTTACATTTGAAACAAAGTGACGTTTACATTTGAAACACTTTATGTTTCCAAATGTGTGTGCGTGCGTACGTGTGTGTTTGTGTGCGAGTGTGTGTGTGTGCGTGCACGTGCGCATGTGTGCGCGCGTGCATGCGTGTGTGTGTGCGTGTGTGTACGTGCGTGTGTGTGTGTGTGCGTGCGTGCGTGCGTGCGTGCGTGCGTGCGTGCGTGCGTGCGTGGGTGCAAAGGTGTGTGTACGAGTGTGTAGGGTGTGTGCGTGTTCTAATAAATAAAAAAGACAAGGTCGGTTTAATGATCACGCAACGGCTGATTACAGTATGGAGAATGTATTTCCTTATCCATACTTAATCATGAACATAACAAAAGTGTCATTAATGTAATCAGTAAAAGGGAAAATTACCGAAAATAGTTGCTACAGTTTAACGATAGCTGGTCACGCAGTTTTGTAATTGGAGTGAGGTCGCGTTTTATTCGTTTCTATGCAAGTTTCAGATCATACAAAATGTGCTGTAAGGGCGAATCAGACATAGACGTATTGCCCAATGTCATCCGTACATGTAAGCCCAACGACTCAACTGCGCCATCATATAGTGGCAAAAACAAATTTAATAATAGCAAGCTGACCAAAAACCTGGTCGAAGCAAACGAACATAGTCGAACAACGTATGCATTGTGGCCACAGACTATACGGGCGGGTGACCTTTGCCTTGTTAACGTGTAAGAAAAGTATGTACATGTATATTTGCAAAAAGTATCCCTTCCAGAAAAATGTGCCGTGTATTTACGCATTTACGTCGGACAAACTCCGGCTACACGGATACACACCAGTTTCACGCCCTAGTAAACAAATCGCGTCAGGCATCAACACAGTATGTAAGTAGGCAGGCAAGTTCGTTCACTCTACGCTGCTTCAGTTCACTCAGCTGTATGAATGAGTACCTGGCTATAGACAGTGGTGGATATTTGTGTACGAATAGTCTTCGCGCATTAATTGCAGCGTGGCTGAATGCTTCCCAGAGAAGTCGATATGGTGTTCGATTGAACAAATCTGCCAGGGAGTAAAATGTAAAGCGCTTGGAGGGGTCCTAGAACTAGAACTAGAACATATGAGGACTTAGCTTTATTTTTTATTAATCAAACTGCTTTTAACTTATATATTAGTTAGTAAGTTATAAGGCATGATCACGCGAAGCGTCAGTCATTATTCGTTCGTGCGACTCGTGTAGGTAGTATCCCAGTTGCCGTAGCCGTACATCGTATGGGTTAGCTGATCGGATTGGTTGATCTGCGCTGATAGATCGTATAATTAGGAATGTTGGAGAACGGTGAGAAAAATTAATGTACAATATGATGTTTTCATTATTGTTATTGCCACCATAACTTGGCCTGCATGCTATGTGTGTTACTATCGATCTGACACAAACACGCTGCCATTGTAATGTTACCCATGTTATTTGTTCCTGTTAAGTCGATGCGATTTTTTCGCAGCGCAGGTTTACGCCAACTGTTGTCAAAAACCCATACATATTATAGCAATGTGTTAATAGGCTAATAACGAAACAAATGTCACCCACAGATTCATAGCGTTCTGCACCACAGTGACACACTGTACTAACTTTAAACAAACGCATGTACTATGCGTTGCAATGCTTGTGATGGCCAACGTGACGTCATGCATTTATTCCATGCTTGCAAAGCCTAGCAAAATGCGCTGAGATAATTTGCTACTAACGTAATTGGCATTTATCATGGATTAACCAATGATCTCCATGGTTGCATGTTAAATATAGACCGGAAGTGACGTGTACATTTTAACCTGTCACATTTCTTTACCCACCAACACCACTGTTGTCTTAGAATACATTATTTTGGGGCGAAACAAAATACTCGTCTGATAAGTTTTCCCACATGTCCGATCTTCAACATATCGAAACAGTTGATTGGCAGTGCATGCACCTCTGTGTCTAATTGATACCAAATCATAATTCGTGTATTCCAGTGCTTCCGTTAGCCACGTCAAAATGCGCAGTGGGCTCGTAGTAAATACCGTATTTTGCTAAACAAAATAAAACACAACTTGCTTGCTGAAGAAAATACGGCGTGCGTCTTTCGCGAACGGATCGGCCAACTGTCGGACTACACAGCATCAGACTGTCTACAGTAGGGTTGCCACGACAGAACCCATGGTTCATTTAACCAATCAAAAACATATCATATATGTCGATTATTTTTTTTAGTAAAGCAAAGTAATCTTATTGTGAACACGTGTGCATCACCGAAGTAAGCTCTATTGCATGTACTCTTTGATCAACGACCGCTACAATAACATGACGGTGTAAGATGATCCGACGGAACAATGATACTGCGTGATTATATCTATAAGAACATGGCGTCGTTACCTGTGTGGCAAATAAGACCTGTCTGCCACACTCCGATACTTCAATATTTTAATCTACATTCGTGACGGTATGTCACGAATGTAGATTAAAATATTGACACAGTAAAGCAAGCAGAAGAGCGTATACCGTGACGACCGAACGTGACGAACTTTTACAGACACTCCGGTGTCGCGCTTACATTTATCCGGGCGTTACATTTTATCCGGGTGATGTTTATGTGCATACGTAAGGCATAATATTTGGTACCAGTAGATCACGTTGTGATAAATAATATCCAGTAGTTAAATATGTTTCGTTCGTTGTCGTAATACGAGCGTTATAGTTAGAGTATATAATTATAATTTGTTGTTGCAGATTTGTGACCAAGTAAAGAGTAAGTCACGTGACATGTGCGTGGAGAGGAAACTGTTTTACGACAGAAATTGTTTGTGTCTGTGTGAAGCAAACATTTAATAATTTATGTATATATATTGACATATATAAATATATATATATACATATAAACATACATATCGCCCGGATAAATGAAAACGCGACAGTCGTAGCTGGTGCTAAATACATTCCCCTAGATACGCGCACACGCAGAAACGTCACCCGGTTATTATTTAACGCCCGGATAAATGTAAGCGCGACACCGGAGTTCGGTGAAGATAGGAACAAATCACCCCCAATATGGACAACGCCTCGTCCACCTCATACACGTACCACCCACGCTGCTACGCCCAACAATCAGATGATGTGTTGGGCATTGCGTAAAATCAGATGTGTAAATGATGTAAAATCAGATACCTTACCAATAACAACTGGTGAACCTCAAAGCTCCATTATTGGACCAATTCATGTTATTATTTAAACGACTTTACACAAGCTAGCCCAATGTTCAATTTCATATCCTGTGCAGACGCACAACTTTGTTGAAACCCTTTGTTGGACGGATGGATGACAGTAACGCCTAAAACACGATCACATGACAGCACTCACAGCATGTATTCGTACTGTATGGTAGGTAATAGGGGCCACCGACAAACCATGGACAAACACACACACACACACAAACACACACACACACACACACACGCACGCACGCACGCACGCACATACATACATACATACATACATACACAAACAAGTACACAGACACATGTGCACGTACACGTACGTACACGTATATACATGTAAATAAATAAGCTTTCCCTTGTATGTACGTACGTACATACACACCTTCATACATACATACATACATACATACATACATACATACATACATACATACATACATACTGTACATGCTATACATACTGTACATGCTGTACATACTGTACATGCATACACGCATACACGCGTACATGCGTACATGCGTACATGCTGTACATACTGTACATGCATACAAACATGCATACATGCATACATGCGTACATGCGTACATGCGTACATGCGTACATGCGTACATGCGTACATGCGTACATGCGTACACGCGTACACGCGTGCATGCGTGCATGGGTGCATGGGTGCATGGGTGCATGGGTGCATGGGTGCATGGGTGCATGGGTGCATGGGTGCATACGTGCATACGTGCATACGTGCATACGTGCATACATGCATACATACATACATACATGCATACATGCGTTCATGCGTACATACGTACATACGTACATACTGTACATACTGTACATACTGTACATAATGTACATACTGTACATACTGTACATAATGTACATACTGTACATACAAACATGCATACATGCATGCATGGGTGCATACATGCACACATGCATACATGCAAATATGCAAATATGTAAATATGCATACATGCATACATGCATACATGCATACATGCATACATGCATACATACATACATGCATACATACATACATACATACATACATACATACACTCATACACTCATACATACGTACAGACAGAAGACAAAAATACCCACACTCTGTTTTATGGTATAGATTGATATTTTCGTTTAAGTAATTTTATATGAAAATATTAAACCTGTTTAAAAAATTTACAAAATAGATGGGATGAGTAGGCAAGTTAACGTAAATAAAGTTTTTGGTATTTTACAAAGAAAAATTTGCCGTCAAAATCGGCCATTGAATTTAATGGAACATGTTTTTAAAATAATGAATCGTGTGAGCCAGCAGGTATACAAAA